>CM018694.1:29522087-29872154 GCA_009363875.1 Mikania micrantha | reverse complement strand
TTGTTTCATGAATTTGTAATTTTATAATAATTCACTTGCATGATGTGAAGTCCGTTTTCATAATTTACAAATAATTCATACGCATAGATATGAAAAACCACATTTTAATCGTTTATAAATAACTTTTCAGGGTTTTATAAAATTTCATATGCATAGATATGAACACAACATTTTATTTCATTTTAAACCGAGTTTTTACAAACATATTTTACATATATCGATTTACATGGGACTTGGAGGTGTAACTCCAATCGCTCCTCGGTTTTGCCACAAGATTTTATTTAAGGCGTCATAGGCCCTAAATCTCTAGTCTTGCTTCTAATTTGTCATTCATTATTACCTGAAAAATTTTTGAAAATAAAACGTCAACATAATGTTGGTGAATACAAATAACCGACTCGATATGTAAGCATAGCATATTCGGTACTTTAACCATAATTATTAGTGGCAATACTACACATTTAGCAGGTTATTTCACTGATCGATACAACTACTGCATACACTGGTTTAAAACTGTCACTGGTTAGGAACTACAGCGCAGCGCGTCTTACGTTTTGTTCCCTCCAGCCCATAGTTGGTCACTGGTTAGGTTGCATGCGGAGTGCGTCTTACGTTTAACCTTCCAGCCCACCTGTACCAGCCACGTATGGGAATTTCACCCATAGTGCGGATACGATTTGCAAATCATACGTATACTAATAGCCTAAATGCTGGTCACGTAGTATTCCTTTATGCGTCAAAGTTTAAACATACAATGCTCAAAAATGAATTTATATTTAAAAAAGAAGTTAAATGTATTCACCTGAATTTTGGGTTGGCTGAGTGGCAGCTTAGGACTTCTTAATATAAATTTGTGGCAGCGTTTCTGCTTAACCTATCCTTATAGTTACCTTCAAATAATTGTTTCCTGATGCTGTTTATATTACGTTAAATAGATCATAACTTCAATATTTCGTTTAAATATATAGGATCAGACCTTAACCTTATTCTTATAAGTTTATAATATAAGAAAGCTTAAATAACTTAAATTTGTAATTTAACTTATGGAGTCAAGTACATACCTAAAACAGACTTTCTTAACCACAGAAGGTTCAAATGAATTCTTTGTCCTTCTTCTGCGAACTAAGTTATCATAATTTTAAGTAACTGACTAATATGTTGAATTTAATAATAGAATGCTATGAGAAGGATGAGGCTCATCCTTTGGATTCGTACGTGGCCTCCTACACTTCTCCAGATTTTTGTTTTAAAATTCTAAATTATTATTACATGCACACGTGTACATGCAAATTTTATTTATTTATTTATTTTTATTATATTTTATTTATTTTATATATTACGTGGGAGCTTCAAAATTGCTAGTCAAATTTTGTTTATTTTAAAGATACCCACATATTTTAATGGATTAATATCACTGTTTATTATCATTATTATTTTTATTTTAAGTAAACTAAAATTTTTAACATATACATAGGGTTGGATCTTAACCCTAACCCTATAAGTTAATATCATACGAAATCTTAAATATGTAATTTAAATTTAAACAGTTGAGAACGTACCTTAACTCAGAATTTTCTTTAAACACAAAGTTTGAAATGAGTCGATTGTTTATCTTCTGAGAACGAAATTGTCTTACTAACCGACTATATGTATGTTAATTTAATAATAATAATTTTATGATAAGGTTTAAGAATGACACTAATTTTTTTAACATCATACGTGGATGCATTTCAAATTTCACATTTTACTTTGAATTTTCCACTTACACGTTCACTTTCATAATTTAATTTAATTTTAATTGAAAATTTCTTTTATATAATTAATTTAGCTCAAATTTTGATTTTCTCTTATAACTTTTAAAATATGATGTTTTATAAAATTCTAAAAATACTGCTGGGATCAGCTCATTTTTCTCTACATTATCGACCAAAGTTTCGTTAAAAACGAATAAAGTTTAATTATAATATATTTTATTAATTTTGAGCGGTCTCCTATAACATTAACTGATCGTTCAACCAACGATTATTTCTAATCATTGTTTCATCTTACTTATTCGCTTAAACGAACGTTAAAAATCTTGAACGTTTATTTTTTCTATTCTCAACTAATCATAGAATAAAACTTATTACGTTTTAATTTATCGTTTTTTATTATTTATTTTATTTTGACTAATAATATTTTATTTATAAACGAGAGTATTTTATTTATTATCTCAAAACCAGATGTTACATCCTCCCCACCTTTATTTAAATCTCGTCCTCGAGATTATTGAAATATGTGTGGATATTTCTTTCTCATTTCTGACTCCAGTTCCCATTTATATTCAGGACCACGTCTGGAGTTCCATTTAATCTTAACTAATACTAACTTCTTACGCTTGAGTCTCTTTTCTCGACGATCTTCAATTTGAAGTGGTTGTTCGATAAATTTTAATTTTTCATTCACTTCAACATCTTGAAGTGGCATTAATAATGATTCATCGGCCAAACATTTTCGGAGATTAGAAACGTGAAACACATCGTGTACTCCGGCCATTTCTTCCGGTAGTTCAAGCTGATAAGCCACCGGTCCGATTCGTTTAAGAATTTTAAAAGGTCCAACATAACGAGGACTTAACTTTCCCTTTTTACCGAATCGTACTACCTTTCCATGGTGAAACTTTGAGTAGCACTTTATCACCAACATTGAATTCTAATGGCTTTCTTCTTTGATCTGCATAGCTCTTTTGTCGATCTCTAGCCGCTTTCAATCTTTCTCTAATTTGAAAGACTTTGTCAGTTGTTTCTTGTACTATTTCTGGACCACACAACTGATTTTCACCAATTTCAGACCAACAGACTGGTGTTCGGCATTTTCTTCCATAAAGAGCTTCAAACGGTGCAGTCTGAATACTTGAGTGATAACTATTATTGTACGAGAATTCCATTAGAGGTAAGTGGTCATCCCAGCTTCCTCCAAAGTCTATCACACAAGCTCGAAGCATGTCTTCCAACGTTTGGATTGTTCTTTCGCTTTGCCCATCAGTTTGTGGATGATAAGCAGTGCTGAAATTTAAACGTGTTCCGAGAGCTTTTTGAAAACTTTGCCAGAATCGAGACGTAAAATTACTATCCCTATCTGACACAATGGATAATGGCACACCATGTAAAGATACAATCTCATTTACATACAACTGTGCTAGCCTATCCATGGAGTAAGTTTCTTTCATTGATAGGAAATGAGCAGACTTGGTCAGTCTATCAACGATAACCCAAATCGTATCATTCCCACGACTGTTCGGGGAAGTTTAGTTATAAAGTCCATGGTTATCATTTCCCATTTCCAAACAGGTAGTTCAAGTTGTTGCAACATACCAGAAGGTTTCTGGTGCTCAGCTTTAACTTGTGAACAAGTTAAACATCTTGCAACATATGCGGCAATATCTTTCTTCATGCCAATCCACCAATAGTTCTCTTTTAGATTCTTGTACATTTTATCGCTTCCTGGGTGCATCATGTATTTCGATTTATGCGCTTCTTCCAATACTTTTTCTCTTAAGCCACCAGTGACTGGCACCCAGATTCTTGTACTCATATGAAGAATTCCATCGTCTCCTTTGACCAGTTGTTCAGTCATGCCCTTCATTCCTTCTTGTTCCTTGTTTTCATCTTTTTGGGCTTCTTTCTGTGCCTCTTTAATTTGATTAAACAAATCAACTTGTAGTTCGAGCCGTAAAGCACGTACTCTTCTCGGTTTGTCCACCTCCTTTCGACTTAAGGCATCTGCAACCACATTTGCCTTTCCTTCATGATAGATAATTTCACAGTCATAGTCATTCAACGTTTCCATCCATCTTCGTTGTCGCATATTCAGTTCCTTCTGACCAAAGATATACTTTAAACTCTTGTGATCAGTATAAACTGTGAAATGAACTCCATACAGATAGTGTCTCCATAACTTTAATGCAAAGATTATGGCGCCTAACTCCAGATCATGAGTCACATAGTTCTTCTCATGAGTTTTCAACTGGCGTGATGCATAAGCAATTACTTTGTTTCGTTGCATCAATACGCATCCTAATCCTGTATGAGAAGCATCACAATAGACCACGAAGTCTTCAACACCTTCAGGTAATGCTAGGATTGGAGCGTGAGTCAACTTATCTTTAAGAATTTGAAATGCTTCAATTTGCTTGGGACCCCATTCAAATTTTACAGATTTTCGAGTTAATGAGGTGAGAGGAACGGCTATTCGGGAGAAATTCTGAATAAATCGGCGATAATAACCCGCCAAGCCTAAGAAACTACGCACCTCTGTTGGTGACTTGGGTTCTCCCATTTGGTAATAGCCTCTATCTTAGATGGATCCACTTGAATACCTTGAGCATTAATAACATGCCCCAGAAATTGTACTTCAGTGAGCCAGAAATCACATTTAGAGAATTTAGCATACAATTTCTCATGTTTTAGTAATTCAAGTAAGGTTCTAAGATGTTTAGCATGATCCTCAGGAGTTTTTGAATAAATAAGAATATCATCAATGAACACAATGATGAATTTGTCTAAATAAGGTTTGCATATCCGGTTCATCATGTCCATAAAGGCAGCTGGAGCATTAGTAAGTCCAAATGGCATAACAGTGAACTCATAATGCCCATACCTTGTACGGAAAGCGGTTTTAGGAATATCTTCTTCCTGTACTTTCAGTTGATGATATCCTGATCGAAGATCGATTTTAGAAAAATGACAAGCTCCTTGAAGTTGATCGAATAAATCATCAATTCGTGGAAGTGGATACTTGTTCTTAATTGTCACCTTATTTAGCTCCCTATAATCAATGCACATCCGCATTGACCCATCTTTCTTCTTGACGAATAAGATTGGAGCTCCCCAAGGTGATGAGCTAGGACGAATAAAACCTTTTTCCAATAGCTCGTCTAATTGTTTCTTGAGCTCTTTCATCTCTGTCGGTGCCAATCTATAAGGAGATTTAGCAATTGGAGTAGTACCTGGTACCAGATTGATATTGAATTCTACTTCACGTTCTGGTGGTAAGCCAGGCAATTCATCTAGAAACACGTCGGGAAAATCAGCTACAACAGGTACATCTTTCAGTTTCTTCTTTTCTTGATCTTCAGTGGTAACTGAGACCAGGTAAGCTAAACAACCTTTATTTAGATACTTAGTAGCTTTGATCATAGAAATAATTCCAACATGGTTTATTGGCTTATCGCCTTTGATGATCAATTTTTCTCCCGTTGGAACACGAACTTCAATGGATTTGGTGTCGCATAAGATACAAGCTTGGTTTATAGCTAACCAATCCATTCCGATTACCACATCAAAACCAGCGAACTTCATTGGTAAGAATTTCACAGGTATGTTGTGCTTAAAGAATGTGATCTTACCATTTACTAACGCTTCATTTATTTTGACTACATCACCATTAGCAGTTTCTACCAGACAAGCTTTATCTACTTTCACTAATGGTTCATTTAGAAGCTTACAGAAATCATAATCAATAAAGCTTTGATTTGCTCCCGAATCAAACAAAACCTTAGCATAAACATTATTGATAAGAAACGTACCGGTTATGACATCCGGCATGTCCGCAGCTTCTTTTGCATTAAGAACAAAAGCTCTAGTTGTCTTCTTTGCATTTGGTTCAGCTTTTGCTCCTAAACCACTAGCCCCACTAACTCCACTTGCCTTGATCAACTTAGGACATTCGGTTCGATAGTGTCCCTGTTCATTGCATTTGAAACACGTCACCATTTTCTTTCTTCGGCATTCATCCACTGTATGACCCGTCAATTTGCAATGACTGCAAAATTTTGGTCGAAGACATTTTCCCAAATGATTTTTCCCACACATTTTGCATCGTGGGATCATACCACTACCTCCTTCTTTCTTTTCAAATCTTCCTCCAGGTTTCTTTGAACTTTGATTGACCTTTTGGATCGTTTCTAGACTTTTCTTTTCTTCCTGGGTTCTCACCATCCCATCAGTAAGCAATCCTGCAAGCTCAACGGCTGAATCAATGGTTGAGGCATCGCCGCCTTGACCATATCTCGAATTTCACTAACCAATCCCCAGATATAGCGACTGATCAGGTTTGACTCTGGTGTCACAAGATGTGGCACCAATCGAGCATACTCAAAGTACTTGGAAGTGTACTCACGATGCCCAGCACCGATCATACGGTGAGTTAGGAATTTTCGCTCGATTTGTTCCTTCTCATTCATTGGGCAAAACTTTCGAGTTACGAGATCCCGAAAACTTTCCCAAGTCATAGCATAAGCATTGGTTCTATCTTTGGTTTGAATAATGGAGTTCCACCAATCCAATGCTCCGTCTTTAAAGGAATTCGAAGCATACAGAACCATATCTTCTTCAGCACATTTGCTGATCTAGCAATTATGCTTCACATCTTTTCAAGCCATCTTAACGCTACCACAGCTCCTTCCGTTCCTGCAAACTCAGGAGGTTTACAAGATTGGAATGTTTTGTATGAACATCCTTCAGTTCTAAATCGTTTTACACTAGAAGCTTTGGTATTCTCATTGTTCGAACCCGACACCTCTTTTGCTTTTGTCACTGTATTTTCTGGATTCGAATTTTCATTATTTTTCATAGCCGCAACAATCGTAGGTATTGCGTCTTTAATTTCTTTTGCTATTATTTCTTGAAGTTCAGCTTTTCGAATCACAGGTTCATTAGCATCCGTGTGCGTTCTCTTTCGCCCACGAGTGTTTGTAGATGGTCCGCCAGAATTATGATTTCGAGACATTGTCTACAAAATATGACATTTGACAAGGTCTATAAATAATTCATCGTAATTTAGCTTATAAGTTATCATAAGAATTCATCATGTTATTTCAATCATTGTTAGTATTTCAGGTATACTATTTTACCTATTCCTTTGATAGACACTTATCTTAGTGTGGTTAAAGCTTAGATACAATCATTAGTACCTATTTCGCTAAAACCAGGAGCTCTGATACCAACCTGTCACACCCCGGGCTCTCGCGGCCCGGGCGCTGCGACCCGAATTGGTTTCATGGATAATACAGTCTCGGTCAGAGTTTGTTATTTATTTAATATGTTTCAGCGGAAGCGTTGTTTCATGAATTTGTAATTTTATAATAATTCACTTACATGGATGTGAATTCCGTTTTCATAATTTACAAATAATTCATACGCATAGATATGAAAAACCACATTTTCATCGTTTATAAATAACTTTTCAGGGTTTTATAAAATTTCATATGCATAGATATGAACACAACATTTTATTTCATTTTAAACCGAGTTTTTACAAACATATTTTACATATATCGATTTACATGGGACTTGGAGGTGTAACTCCAATCGCTCCTCGGTTTTGCCACAAGATTTTTATTTAAGGCGTCATAGGCCCTAAATCTCTAGTCTTGCTTCTAATTTGTCATTCATTATTACCTGAAAAATTTTTGAAAATAAAACGTCAACATAATGTTGGTGAATACAAATAACCGACTCGATATGTAAGCATAGCATATTCGGTACTTTAACCATAATTATTAGTGGCAATACTACACATTTAGCAGGTTATTTCACTGATCGATACAACTACTGCATACACTGGTTTATAACTGTCACTGGTTAGGAACTACAGCGCAGCGCGTCTTACGTTTTGTTCCCTCCAGCCCATAGCTGGTCACTGGTTAGGTTGCCTGCGGAGTGCGTCTTACGTTTAACCTTCCAGCCCACCTGTACCAGCCACGTATGGGAATTTCGCCCATATGCGGATACGATTTGCAAATCATACGTATACTAATAGCTTAAATGCTGGTCACGTAGTATTCCTTTATGCGTCAAAGTTTAAACATACAATGCTCAAAAATGAATTTATATTTAAAAAGAAGTTAAATGTATTCACCTGAATTTTGGGTTGGCTGAGTGGCAGCTTAGGACTTCTTAATATAAATTTGGGCAGCGTTTCTGCTTAACCTATCCTTATAGTTACCTTCAAATAATTGTTTCCTGATGCTGTTTATATTACGTTCCTAAAATAGATCATAACTTCAATATTTCGTTTAAATATATAGGATCAGACCTTAACCTTATTCTTATAAGTTTATAATATAAGAAAGCTTAAATAACTTAAATTTGTAATTTAACTTATGGAGTCAAGTACATACCTAAACACAGACTTTCTTCAACCACAGAAGGTTCAAATGAATTCTTTGTCCTTCTTCTGCGAACTAAGTTATCCCATAATTTTAAGTAACTGACTAATATGTTGAATTTAATAATAGAATGCTATGAGAAGGATGAGGCTCATCCTTTGGATTCGTACGTGGCCTCCTACACTTCTCCAGATTTTTGTTTTAAAATTCTAAATTATTATTACATGCACACGTGTACATGCAAATTTTATTTATTTATTTATTTTTATTATATTTTATTTATTTATATATTACGTGGGAGCTTCAAAATTGCTAGTCAAATTTTGTTTATTTAAAGATACCCACATATTTTAATGGATTAATATCACTGTTTATTATCATTATTATTTTTTTTTTAAGTAAACTAAAATTTTAACATATACATAGGGTTGGATCTTAACCCTAACCCTATAAGTTAATATCATACGAAATCTTAAATATGTAATTTAAATTTAAACAGTTGAGAACGTACCTTAACTCAGAATTTTCTTTAAACACAAAGTTTGAAATGAGTCGTTTGTTTATCTTCTGAGAACGAAATTGTCTTACTAACCGACTATATGTATGTTAATTTAATAATAATAATTTTATGATAAGGTTTAAGAATGACACTAATCGTTTTAACATCATACGTGGATGCATTTCAAATTTCACATTTTACTTTGAATTTTCCACTTACACGTTCACTTTCATAATTTAATTTAATTTTAATTGAAAATTTCTTTTATATAATTAATTTAGCTCAAATTTTGATTTTCTCTTATAACTTTTAAAATATGATGTTTATAAAATTCTAAAAATACTGCTGGGATCAGCTCATTTTTCTCTACATTTCGACCAAAGTTTCGTTAAAAACGGATAAAGTTTAATTATAATATATTTTATTAATTTTGAGCGGTCTCCTATAACATTAACTGATCGTTCAACCAACGATTATTTCTAATCATTGTTTCATCTTACTTATTCGCTTAAACGAACGTTAAAAATCTTGAACGTTTATTTTTACTCTTTTATTCTCAACTAATCATAGAATAAACTATTTTATTTATTAGGCGAAACTTACGTTTTAATTTATCGTTTTTATTTTATTTTATTTTTTTTGACTAATAATATTTTAATTATAAACGAGAGTATTTTATTTATTATCTCATAACCAGATGTTACACCAAAACCATCTCTGGTATGTGGATAGTGGAGGACTGTCACACCCTGAGCCAGCGGGAACGGATCGTGTTTTCCCGTCGGGCCGGGGTGTGACAGATTGGTATCAGAGCCATGGTTATATAGAAATATAGGTCATATTACTTTAACGGTTTGGCCTAGACTATAACCTAGGGACCCTCATGTAGAGATTATGTGACTTAGGATTCTATTTGCATATGTCTTCTGCTTCTGATCGCTGCACTAACCGATTTTCTTTCGGTTATGATCAGAATGCCGCCACGAAGACAACCACCTCTATTACCGCTAACTCAAGATTCAGCTCCGCACTCTTCGACACCAACACCGCCAGACTCTCCTACACAAGCACCTCCACCTCCTCCTCCGCCACCACCAGCGTATCAGTTGGACCCTGCTACTGTGGCACTGGCTACTCTTCTTACAAGCCAACTGAGGGAAGTGATTCCAGAGATGATGAACCGGATCAACAACAACAGTAACAACGTTGCTAACTCATCTGGAGAAGGCAGCGGTAACACCAGACAGAGTCAGGACTATGCTTACAAGAACTTTGTAGGCTGCAAGCCACCCAGTTTCAGTGGTAGCGAGGGTGCAGTCGGACTGATCCAGTGGATCGAGAAGATGGAGGCTACCCTCGACATCAGTGGCTGTCCGGAACAGAACAGAGTAAAGTATGCTGCGGGATCATTTAGCAAGCGAGCGTTAACCTGGTGGAACGCTCAGGTTTCAATCAGAGGCTGGGATGAGGCCCAGGCTATGCCGTGGAGTGAATTCAAGGCGATGTTGAGGGCAGAGTTTTGCCCAAGAAATGAACTGAAAAAGGTTGAGACTGAACTACTCAATCTGGAACTGATTGGTGCTGGGCATCTGGCCTACACCACACGATTTCATGAGTTAGCCACTCTGGCACCGGATGTGGTGCCAACACTTGAGAAGAGAATTGAGCGGTATGTTGGTGGATTACCGCCCAGTATCCGAGGTCATGTGATTTCTACTCACCCTACCACCATGGAATTAGCTGTTACACTGTCAGCATCCCTGACAGATATGATGGTTGCCTCTAGGGCATTCAAGAAGGAGGCTAAAACAGCCAAAGCTAGAACTTCCAAGAAGTCGGATAAACGTCCGGCTAAGAAACAGAAAGTGGTTAGAAACTTTGCTGCCACTACTCAAGCTCCGATGCGCAACCAGCCACCCCCATTGGAGATCAGGAAGCCATACACTGGCACTGCACCTCTGTGCAACTCATGTCAGTTTCATCATCTACCAAATGTCCCGTGCAGACACTGCACCAGCTGTGGGAGATTTGGTCATACAGCAAATTACTGCAAGAGTCCGAGGACTCAAAACAGAAACAACAATGCAGCCACTACTGCTGCTACCGATCACAGGTCTTGCTACAACTGTGGCGAACCTGGTCATTTCTCTCGGGATTGTCCCAAGAGAAATCAACAAAGGGCTCAAGCACCAAGAGGACGAGCTTTTCAGATAGGAGCTGCTGCAGCTAGACAAGACCCGAACGTCATTACGGGTACATTTCTTCTATCTGATTTCTATGCATCTATGTTATTTGATACTGGTGCGGATCAGAGTTTTATCTCATCCGACTTTACTAGCCATCTTAATCATGGTGAGGAATCATTAGACTCCCCTTACACTATTGAGATAGCTAATGGCAAACAGATTACAGTTGACACAGTACTTAGGAATTGCCCACTAACACTTGGTGATCATACATTTTCCATCGACTTGATACCGATGGAGCTGGGCAGTTTCGACATCATCATCGGAATGGATTGGCTATCTCTTAACCGAGTTGAGTTCATCTGTTCCGAAAAACTATTTCGTATTCCAGTGGGAAACAACGAGACTTTGGAAATTCATGGAGATCAAGCAAAACGCAGTGTCAAGATAATATCGTGCATGAAAGCTCGCAGGTGCTTACGGAAACAATGTGTTGCATTTCTAGCTCAAGTGATTCAAAAAGACAAGAAAACAATCCAGATTCAAGATGTGCCAGTTGTGAGAGATTTTGCATAAGTATTTCCGGATGACTTACCAGGACTGCCACCCGAGAGATCGGTGCAGTTCCGAATCGATTTGATTCCAGGAGCAACTCCTGTAGCCAAGTCTCCCTACAGACTCGCACCATCGGAGATGCAAGAGTTGTCTAACCAATTGCAAGAACTTCTCGATAAAGGATTCATCCGACCGAGCTTTTCCCCGTGGGGAGCTCCGGTTCTTTTTGTCAAAAGAAGGATGGAACTTTCAGAATGTGCATTGATTATCGAGAGCTCAACAAACTCACCATCAAGAATCGGTACCCGTTACCGAGGATTGATGATTTGTTTGATCAGTTACAGGGAGCACAGTATTTTTCAAAGATAGACCTGAGATCAGGTTATCATCAGCTCCGGATACAAGAAGAAGACATACCCAAGACGGCTTTTCGTACTCGATATGGTCATTACGAATTCATGGTGATGCCATTCGGATTAACTAACACACCGGCTGTGTTCATGGACTTAATGAACCGGGTGTGCAAGCCGTATCTAGATCAGTTTGTAATCATCTTCATTAACGATATACTGATTTATTCAAGAACCAAGCAGGAACAAGAGCAACGCCTCAGGACAGTTTTGGAGCTTCTGAAAGAAGAACGAATCTATGCCAAATTCTCCAAGTGTGAATTTTGGTTAAGAGAAGTTCAGTTTTTGGGTCATGTGATTAACAGTGATGGTATTCACGTGGATCCTGCCAAGATAGAAGCAATCAAGAACTGGGATGTGCCTACAACACCGACAGAGATCCGATAATTCTTGGGATTGGCAGGTTATTACAGGAGATTTATTTCGAATTTCTCTAAGATAGCCTTGCCTCTCACCAAACTCACACAGAAGTCTGAACCTTTTGTGTGGACTCATAAACAAGAAGAGGCATTCCAGACACTGAAACAAAGATTGTGCAATGCTCCAATCCTAACACTCCCAGAAGGCAGTGATGACTTTGTAGTTTATTGTGATGCTTCCCATCAGGGACTCGGATGTGTTTTGATGCAACGAGACAAAGTCATTACTTATGCCTCACGACAGCTGAAGATACATGAGAAGAATTACACAACACACGATCTCGAACTGGGAGCTGTTGTCTTTGCATTAAAGATTTGGAGACATTACCTGTATGGTACCAAATGCACTATCTTCACAGATCACAAGAGTTTACAGCATATATTTGATTAGAAGGAGCTTAACATGAGACAAAGACGTTGGGTTGAGCTCCTAAATGATTACGATTGTGAGATCAAATACCATCCGGGCAAAGCAAATGTTGTTGCAGATGCTTTGAGTCGGAAGGAAAGAGTCAAACCCTTACGCGTTCGTGCTATGGGAATGACTGTGCAAACGAGTTTGAGAGATCATATTTTACAGCACAACAAGAAGCAGTGGCAAGAGACAATCTGAAACGCGAGCTCGATTGTGGAGCCGAGAAACATTTCCAGACAAAACAAGATGGAGTTATCTACTATCTGGATCGTGTTTGGATTCCAGCAGTAGATGAACTTCGAACACTCATTCTTGACGAGGCACACAAGACACGTTACTCAGTTCATCCTGGTGCCGATAAGATGTACCAAGATCTTAGGTCATTTTATTGGTGGCCGGGTATGAAGAAAGACATTGCCACTTATGTTGGCAAATGTATCACATGTGCCAAGGTCAAAGCTGAACACCAGAAACCCTCGGGTTTGCTGGAACAACCGGAGATACCACAATGGAAGTGGGAACAAATAGCTATGGATTTCATTACCAAGCTACCCCGCACTTCCAGCGGATATGATTCTATTTGGGTCATCATTGATAGATTGACCAAGTCCGCACACTTCTTGCCGATCAGAGAAACTTACAGGATGGAGAAATTAGCAAGATTATACATTGATGAAATAGTAGTGAGGCACGGTGTGCCATTGTCTATTATTTCTGACCGAGACAGTCGATTTACATCGCGGTTCTGGCAATCATTGCAACAATCCTTAGGGACAAGTGTAAACTTGAGCACCGCTTATCATCCACAAACGGATGGACTAAGCGAGCGCACCATTCAAACCCTAGAGGATATGTTGAGAACATGCATCCTAGACTTCGGTGGAAGTTGGGATACACACTTACCACTCATTGAGTTCTCCTACAACAATAGCTACCACCACAACAGCATCGGATGTGCTCCTTTTGAAGCACTCTATGGTAGAAAATGTCGGTCTCCAATTTGTTGGACCGAAGTGGGAGACAACAGAATAACTGGGCCTGAGCTTATTCAGGAAACTACTGATAAGATAGCTCAGATTCAACAACGATTACAAGCAACTCGTAGCCGCCAAAAGAGTTACGCAGACAAACGGCGCAAGCCTTTGGAATTCGATGTGGGTGACCGAGTCATGTTGAAAGTGTCCCCATGGAAAGGTGTAGTTCGGTTTTGGGCTAAAGGCAAGCTAGCACCTCGGTATGTCGGACCGTTTGAGATTACTCAACGCATAGGTCCTGTGGCATACAGACTCAGACTCCCTGATGAACTCAGCGGAGTACACGATGTGTTTCATGTATCAAATATCAAGAGGTGTTTAGCAGACGAAACATTGATCATACCATTGGAAGAGATACAAATTGACGAGCAATTACACTTCATTGAAGAACCTGTAGAGATTATGGAACGTGAAGTCAAGAGACTGAAACGAAGCCGTATCCCTATTGTAAAGGTTCGATGGAACTCCAAGCGTGGACCAGAGTTTACCTGGGAGCGCGAGGACAACATGAAAGCAAAGTATCCCCATATGTTCGAGAATTGAAACCCGACTTTGATGCTTAAATTTCGGGACGAAATTTCTTTAACAAGGGGAGACTGTAACAGCAAGTGCCAGATCGTCCGGCAAGTCCGTACGGTATGTGTACTTTCACTTTATACTATGTGTACATACGTGATTTTAAACAGTACTTGTATTAACAGAATCCTAAATACAAGAAATCGTTGTACGTATTTTCGTATAAACTTAAATACATTAAGTACAACGCACATTTGAAACATTAGTTGTGTATATTAAGTGAAAACTTAATTACAGTTAACACAACGAATCACGAGAAACAACAGTTTACAAGTGAACAACGAAAACATATCGGTTGCGATCTGATGTCCACAGGTGACAGGAATCAGATGGCCGACGAATCAGTACAAGAACAATGTGAAAACAAGAAGTATAGTTGAGTCCGACAGTGAGGAAACACAATTAAAACACAAATGCAGTGTTATTTCGGAATAACGAACTGACAGTGTGTTGGCATGGGTGACGATTCACACAAAAATATCTGTGAGTTTAGAGTTCTGAAATAATGACTGGAAAGTAGAGAACAAAAGTCAGAAAGCAAAATCATCGTCGTATTCGGTCGGGTGACGATTCGAACGAATTACGCGCGAAGGTGACGCGATCTGACGAAACGAAAACGAAATCACGACACGATCGAAGGTAATTTAATAAAAAATAAATAACGTTTTACAATTTTGAAACTCATCAAAATAATTAAATTAACTCCTTTTATTTAATTTCATTTAAATTACGCGTAATTTTCCGGAAACGTAATGAAAACGCGAACCGAGCAACAAAAACGAACCCGAACTCACTCGGGGTATAAATACCCTTAAGTGAGTCCATTTTTCATATTTTTCCCTTCATCTCCTACCTCAAAACCCTAAATCCCGGTTTCTCACTCCAAACACCATTTTCAAACTTCAAAAGCTTGTATCTCACTCATTTCTTAACGAAATTGAGTGATTCTTTCGCCCACGCGTAGCTCTTGATGCCCTCTACACAAAAGTACAACGGATCTAAGCCAAACACTACTGAAACTCAAGGTATTTCGTATGCAAGATCTGTAAAAATAGGGTTTTCACCCTTTGGTTCGACCACCTACCATGAAACCGGTCCTAGTCACTTCTTTTTCCTTAAACACCTTCAAGAACAGTTCACTTACACCTCACAGTCGAGAAACACCATCGTCTTGAGCTGGAAACTAAACCCTAACCTCGAAGGCATCTGGGTATTCTCTGTCGCATGAATGAAGGTGACCAGCTCACATTCGGCCGAATGTAGAGGTCAATGGTCGAATGACTCTCATTCGCTGCTCCTCCTTCGCCATTCAGTTCTTTCACCGTCCATCTCCTCTTCGCCACCTTCATTCGCAAAGACTCAGTCGACTAGGCCACTCATGAGCCACCTCATTCGCTGGTCAGTCGTGGTTCCCATTTGGCAACCACCTTCCTTCGCCACTCTTCTTTCGCAGACCAGCACCATTCGTGAATATCATGCAGTCAACTGGTTTAGTTGAATCACCCTATAACCATACTGTTATCATCATTCTCATGAGCACCAACCATGGCTACATTAAGTGGTTAATCGATGCTGCTTCCAGTAACCTCATGCGGCCAAGAAACCTAAAGCAGAAAGCCATTTTGCTCAACAGTAACAAATAAGGCCCAAAACTGCCCAAGGCCCACAGAAGTGGCCTAAGGCCCACATAATCCGGCCAAGGCCTGATGCTCAGACCCAAGCTTATTATCTTGGCCCACTGACAATGTTTCAGGCCTAACGCATGCTGTTAACCCACACCCCTACGGCCCAATAGTTTATTTCTTGGCCCAACAAAGTTCCTTAATCCACTGACACTGTTCCGGCCCACAGTTTGACCGAGGCCCATCTCATTTTCTTCGGCCCAACCGAATTCCACTAGCTCGGATGTGATATAATTGGTCTAAGGCTCACTATTTGACTTAGATACTTGTTGAGGCCCATGAACATTCGGCCCAAGGGACTTTCGGTCCCAAAGTTCAAGAACTAATCTAGCACCTTAAACAAATCTAGTTATAACAAGTTACATGAGATTTTTTAACCTAATCTATTGCAAAGGTGACAAGATTTTGGGTCTAGTTACTAAAGCTTAAAACAATGACATTTTGAATATATAAACCAATGATTTAGGAGTTAAAATAATGGGGCAACTTCGATACAAGGAGAGGTTACAAGATGTTAATGAGTACAAATATTTAATTCAAAAGCCTAAGTCTTAGAACATTTAGGCAAATTGAACAAAACTCAAATGACAAATCCTACTAATTTTGATATAATTGGGATAAAGATTATCAAAACACATGCCAATTGAAATAAGGGCCGAATGACAACCAAGACTTACGAGTGTTAGCCAAATTTGATGGCTAACACATATACACACACGAATTCCTACAAATTTATACTAATAAGTTATAAACACCGTGAAATCAATACAGGATCGTGAAAACAAACTCAATTACAACTCAAAGCGCGTGCATTCTTTCGTTTAAGCTAAGTCAACCCCCACAACTACAAGGTGAGTTCATATGCCCCTTTTACTTTAATCTTAACTGATTTTAACTCTCGGGGCTGAGAAACATGTTTACTTTTATTTAATTAAAAGTTTCGCTTAACATGTTACTTATACTTTGATTTAGATAATATCAAACTGTTTATTATCGCTTATCATTGTATGCATGCTTGTTTGATCATGAGATAACATGGAAACTCAGATGGTTACGATAATGTAAATTCTTAATCATCAACACATTAGAATAACATAGTTGTAAAATTATACCTTATAACACTTAGTTATTTTCACATGGGCAACCATTTAGACAGTTTACACATAAATGATTACACGAGAACAATCCCACATTGATACTTTGGGATCGCATGGATTTCAGTGAATGATGATCATGATAACGTAACTTCATGGGATTCTTATCATTCACAGTGAATGATGATCATGATAACGTAACTTCATGGGATTCTTATCATTCACAGTAAATGATGATCATGATAACGTAACTTCATGGGATTCTTATCATTTACACCTAATTAACATGATGTAATAAGACAAGTTTTTATTCGACCTTGTTAAGTTCACGAGAACAATCCCACATTGAGCCTTTGGGATCGCATGGATCACAGTGAATGATGATCATGATAACGTAACTTCATGGGATTCTTATCATTCACAGTAAATGATGATCATGATAACGTAACTTCATGGGATTCTTATCATTTACACCTAATTAACATGATGTAATAAGACAAGTTCTTATTCGACCTTGTTAAGTTCACGAGAACAATCCCACATTGAGACTTTGGGATCGTATGGATTACAGTGAATGATGATCATGATAACATAACTTCATGGGATTCTTATCATTCACAGTGAATGATGATCATGATAACGTAACTTCATGGGATTCTAATCATTCACAGTAAATGATGATCATGATAACGTAACTTCATGGGCAACCATTTAGACAGTTTACACATAAATGATTACACGAGAACAATCCCACATTGATACTTTGGGATCGCATGGATTTCAGTGAATGATGATCATGATAACGTAACTTCATGGGATTCTTATCATTCACAGTGAATGATGATCATGATAACGTAACTTCATGGGATTCTTATCATTCACAGTAAATGATGATCATGATAACGCAACTTCATGGGATTCTTATCATTTACACCTAATTAACATGATGTAATAAGACAAGTTCTTATTCGACCTTGTTAAGTTCACGAGAACAATCCCACATTGAGACTTTGGGATCGCATGGATCACAGTGAATGATGATCATGATAACGTAACTTCATGGGATTCTTATCATTCACAGTAAATGATGATCATGATAACGTAACTTCATGGGATTCTTATCATTTACACCTAATTAACATGATGTAATAAGACAAGTTCTTATTCGACCTTGTTAAGTTCACGAGAACAATCCCACATTGAGACTTTGGGATCGCATGGATTACAGTGAATGATGATCATGATAACGTAACTTCATGGGATTCTTATCATTCACAGTGAATGATGATCATGATAACGTAACTTCATGGGATTCTTATCATTCACAGTAAATGATGATCATGATAACGTAACTTCATGGGATTCTTATCATTTACATCTAATTAACATGATGTAATAAGACAAGTTCTTATTCGACCTTGTTAATTTCACGAGGACAATCCTACATTGAGACTTTGGGATCACACGGCGGAATAGAGGTGAATGAAATGCATTGCAATCTGATTACGTGAGGATTACAATGGATTTCATTTGGGCTCTATACGTTGCACTGAGATTACATTACAATTAGTTAACTAACACTCTTATTACATAAAAGTGAATAACAGTTAACCCCACAAGTAATAGAATAATACAAGGATCAGATTTAATTAATCTAAATTCCTTAATTCATTGAGGGTCTATCAATACTTCGGTTTGATAACTAAACCCCTCTTACTATATTATTCTACATTATTCTACATATGACTACACATCGGACGAGTTGGATAATTGGGAAATGGATATCTTTAGTTGTATCGCAAGTGGTGTGGAACTTGGCTGAGTATGTGGTGGGATAGCGTCTGGGCTTGACCCTTACGTAATTCCCTATATATAAGCATGCTTAATCAGGTGATACACTACTTGTACATACAACTAAGGAGAGGCCATTGGGTGGAACAGATGAAACAAGAATTACAAGTAACAAATATGACATTGTGGATGTGTGTATGATCAATTCAATGGTTTTCAATTTACTTACTTATGAACTCACCAACCTAGTGTTGACTTTGTCTAAATTATATGTTTCTCAGGTGATGAACAGGTGTAGATACTTATATGCAAGAATTAAGCTAGTGGACTTTTAGAAGACCTAACTTTATTTTGTGTTGCATGCTTTTGGGAACAAGAACATGAATCATCTTTTGTATATCTTGTACAGATACAAGATATAGTTACATTGATTCTTTTTGGTAGATTTACTTGATTAAATTATGAACGATACTGTGTAATTTAATCTTGTAATTCTATATCATGGATGTGTTAGCAATTTCTCATTTATCTATCATGTGTTATGTAAACAATCTGATCATTTGATTATCACTCAAAGATATCGTGCCCCGGGAAACTTTCCGCCCGACGGGAAAACACGATCCGTTCCCGCCGGCCCGGGGTGTGACAAGGACCCAGGCACATGACAGGATGCAGATCTGTTTAGAATAATTTCATTCCAAAGAATGGAGGATCTGTCTCCTTTGGAAATAATGCAAAAGGTTGGATAGTGGGGTCTGGTTCTGTCTCAAGTGGAAATTTGAAATTCAAAGATGTTAGCTTTGTTGAAAATCTCAAGTTTAATCTCTTGAGTGTTTCTCAGCTAGCTGATAAGAATTTTAGTTCTTTCTTCATTAATGACAGTTGTAAAATTCTCTCTCCTGAAATAAATTCAAAAATAAAGATCTTAATTGATCAACATACTCTGCTAACGACTAAAAGAAGTGGAAATGTCTATATTGTAGATATGACCACTGACTCTCAAACATCTCCTCCTACATGTTTGATAGCCAAGGCATCATCTTCTGAAACCGCTCTTTGGCAGACTCAGTCACCTTAATCACCAAACTCTTCTAAGCTTTCCACTCTTTCTTTAGTAAGAGGATTGCCTTCCAAAGAATTTAACTTTGAAGGACAATGTGAATCTCGATTAAAGGGAAAGCAACATAAAACTTCACATAAGTCTATTGAGGAATCCAGAACAACTAACTGTCTTAATCTACTTCATATGGATCTATTTGGTCCAGTGAAGGTAGCCAGCTTGGCAAGAAAAAGATATTGTCTAGTTGTTGTGGATGATTACTCAAGATTTTGATGGACCTTCTTCCTTTTCAGCAAAGATGAGACTTCTGATTAAATAATTGCTCTTATCACTCATCTTGAAAGACAATTCAGTCTTCCTGTTAAGATAATAAGGAGTGACAATGGCACAGAGTTCAAGAATCAGGTTCTTGATAAATTCTGTATTTCTAAAGGAATCCTTAGACAATATAGTTCTCCTAGAACTCCTGCTCAAAATGGAGTTGTAGAAAGAAAGAACAGGACACTAATTGAAGCTGCAAGAACCATGCTTGTAGACTCAGGATTACCTTTATCCTTCTGGGCTGAGGCAGTAAACACTGCTTGCTATGTCTTAAACAGAGTTCACATTGTAAAAAGACATAACAAAACTGCCTATGAAATCCTATATAACATAAAGCCTCTCATTTCCTTCTTCAAAGTCTTTGGATGTCCGTGTTTTATCTTAAACACAAAAGACTCTTTGTCCAAGTGTGCTGCTAAAGTTGACTCTCGATACTTTGTTGGATACTCTCAGACTTCTAAGGCATATCGAGCTTTCAATCTTAGGACCAAAATTACTGAGGAATCCATTGATGTCAAATTCAATGAATCAGCATCAACCTCATCGTTCCCTTCTACTCCTGATGATCTCTTTGATCTTGAAAGCTTCACCCTTATTCCTCCTGTCCCCTCTTCTTCTCCTTCTTTAGAATCATGTCAAACTTCTGAGGATCTATCTTCTCTTGAGGAATGTTCTGTTTCCAGATTCTTTAATTCCTTTCCTTCTTATCAAATAAATTCTGAAGAAACAAATTCTCAAAACCAAGACAATCAAATATCTACTCCTTCATCTCCAGTCTTGGAAAATATACCCATAGACATTCCCGAAAATACTCATGTCTCTCCTCCAGAAAACTCTCTGAGCCCTATTGAAAACTCACCTTCTTCCGATGCTGCCTCCTCAAATAATTGTTTAGACGTCATTTCCTTCAACAAAAATCATCCTCTAGAACAAATCTTAGGTGATTTAAGTAAAGGAGTTCAAACTAGAAGCCAGATTTCAAACTTTTGCCTTCATGCTGCCTTTTTATCCCAAATTCAGCCCTCTAAATATCAGGAGCCTCTCAAAGATAATAATTGGGTAGAGGCAATGTAAGACGAACTCCTGCAGTTCAAAAGACAAAATGTTTGGACTCTATGTCCCTTGCCAGCTGGAAAATATCCCATCGGAACCAGATGGGTGTTCAGAAACAAAACAGATGACAGAGGCATTGTAATAAAAAAAAGGCCCGATTAGTGGTACAAGGCTATTGCCAAAAGGAAGGTATTGACTATGATGAAACCTTTGCTCCTGTGGCAAGATTGGAAGCCATTAGACTCTTCCTAGCATTTGCCATATCCCATAACATAAAAGTATACCAAATGGATATAAAAAGTGCATTTTTGTATGGGACTATAAAGGAAGAAGTCTATGTATGTCAACCTCCAGGATTTGATGATGTTCATCATCCTGATTGGGTGTACAAATTAGACAAGGCACTTTATGGTCTGAAACAAGCACCAAGAGCATGGTATGACACTCTTTCTCAGTTTCTTCTTTCTAATAAATTTTCTCGGGGAACCACTGATAAGACCTTCTTCATCAAAAGGGTAGATAAAGAACTTTTGCTGGTCCAAATCTATGTTGATGACATCATTTTTGGATCAACAAAACCTTCCATGTGTGAACAATTCTTTAAATTAATGTCCTCTAAGTTTGAAATAAGTGCTTTAAGTGAACTAAAAACATTTTTGGGACTCCAAGTCAAACAAACCCCAAATGGGACTTTCATTCATCAATCTAAATATTTAAAAGATCTTTTAAATAAATTTGATATGAATGATTGCAAAATAATTTCTACTCCTATGGCAACTAGTCCTGGAATATGTCTGGACGAAAATGGTGAATCTGTAGATCAAACTCTCTACAGGTGCATGATTGGTTCTCTGATGTATCTCACTGCATCAAGGCCAGACATTATGTATGCAACATGTGTCTGTGCAAGATACCAGTCTGCCCCCAAACAATCCCATATTTCCTTTGTGAAGAGGATACTCAGATATCTCAAAGGTACTCAAGTGCTAGGTATTTGGTATCCTGCTAATCAATTTTGTAAGCTTGTTGGTTTTTCAGACAGTGATTATGCTGGCTGCTCGCTCTCCAGAAAGTCTACTTCAGGAGGTTGTCAGTTCTTTGCAGGTTGCTTAGTATCATGGCAGAGCAAGAAGCAAACATCAGTGTCAAGCTCAACTGCTGAAGCTGAGTACATTGCAGCAGCCCATTGCACTGCCCAAATTCTATGGCTTCAATACCATCTGCTAGATTTTGGAATAACTGAACTAAAGACACCTCTTCTAATAGACAGCGAAGCTGCCAAAAACATAATAAAGAATCCTGTCTATCATTCTAAAACCAAACACATTGAAATAAGACATCACTTCATTAGAGACTGTTTTGAAAAAGGACTAATTGTTCCAGAACATGTCTCTACAAGTGACCAAATAGCTGACATATTTACCAAGCCCTTGGACTCCTCAACTTTCTCTAAGTTTGTGGCCAAATTGGGAATGATAAATATGAGTTAATAAACATGGTTAAGAATATGTTTATTAAACTTCTTATACATATATATAAAAGGATAATTTTCTTAAATTGTCCTGACAATGGATACTTGATAAACCACTGATAAAGAAATCTTGGTATCTTTCAGTGGTTATCTCTGCACATGGATTGGATCAGTGGTAATATTGTCACTGCGTCATATCTATTTGATATTAAAACCTTCCATTGTTACAATTCGTAACCATTCTTGTTTTCTTTTCCTTCCGATGATTCATCTTCCTTCTGAAAATCCTTGGATGATCGTTTAACTTGCTGCCGAGGATAAGGTTCTTCCGATATGCAAGTAAAACCTTTTCAGCCTTGCACCTGATATGACAGTTGTCAACTTCTCTGCAAGATTCGATTCTCAATGCTAACTCCCACGGCTCGAGAAGATACTTGACGTCATCTTAATAACCAATAATCTTATTTAAATCAATGATCACCATTTTCATTTCTCATTTCTCTCACCATTAATCTACTTAAGCTTTCTTGATCCTCTGATTATCAAGAAACCCTTCATCACCTTCAAAATTCTAAGTAATGCTCATGGCTACGGATGATCACTTGTCAGGCATGTCGCCTGGCACGGGGCACTTACACAAAATTTGTCTAAGCTTCAAGCTTATAATAATGGTGTAACGGCTTCGGACCAGGCTTCATTCCTCACAAAGTTTCGTCTGTACTTCAAGGTGTGCATGAACATGTCTTCTTGTCATGGTGTGTAAGTATTCAACTTTCTTTTCTTCTCAAACTTCTCTGTAATCACAATCTCAAAAATAACCAAAAAGTGTTTTTGACTTTCTCACTTCTTCTCTATCCTGTTCTTAATAATGTGCTTATAAGGTTAACTTGAAAAACATGATTGCGCACAAAGATTTCTTCTGCTTTGCGTATCACATGTATTTGCAGTATCTTTCTTAAAGATCAAAAACTTAGAGAAAATGGTTTAAATAATATGAAATATGCTAACTTATCCTTGATCATCTGGTACATTAGCAGAAATGTCCCAAGTCTCTGCTGTGTTAAGTTTATCTCATTGATTCTCATAGTACTATGAAGGACATCGATAAACAGGTGTTCACAAGATTGAACACTGATGGATGACACTGAGGAAACACCCATCTTCAGTGAACCCACATCCACCTCTCTTTCACACATATGACAGGTACCGGCCATAAAATAATTCTTTGAAAACCTTTTAAGCCTAATAAGCCCAAAAAGTCTGTTCAGGAAGATGAGATCCCTGAACATGTCTGTGTTCCTACTGAACACCTGGATACATCTGTTCCATCCTCACAGATGAATTAAGAATCTCTCCCCCATCCAGCTCCTCATCAATCCTCTCAACAGGATGATGTTGTATTCCAAAGGGAACCCTCACTAACCACTGAAATGTCATTTGACACTCAGATGGTAGTCCTCTCTCCCAAAGACATCTCTGCTCTTTCTAAAATTCCCCCACTATCCTTGACAAATCTCTTACCCATGGAAAAGAGGATGAGATCCGGATGTCAAGTCCATCTAGACTTCTTGATCATATATTTGGAGCATCCATATCACATGAAAATCCAATGGATTCTCATCTGAATGGATCAGGCAATAAGACTCCTGGTATGGAAACAGCCCATGAAGTTTTTCTTTTAAAACTGAGGCTGGTAATCCCTATAACCAAGAAAAAGGGGTCATGACAATACTGAGATGGACTCAGGTCATGATAGAACTGACTCTCAAGTCAGGGATTCGGATGACATCTGTAACAAGATGGACGGATCAGTTCTTAACATAAAGGAATTGACAGATTCCACTTCTTATATTCAAATTTATGTGACCAAAATTATTATGTTAGTCACAACAATCATGGATAACTAAGTCCTGCACCCCCAATCCATCCCAATGCAGGCACCTTCATTTGAAGGTCTCCCAAACCCTTCAACCACCTTCACTACTCCCACCTTTCTACCACTGCTTTTCAAGAAGTATCTAGCTCACTTCTTACTGCCTCTCTAACTTCCTCGCCTTGCCTTCTACTTCAATGTCCAGCTGATAAAGCCAAAAAGAGGGAGAATACATAACTCATTCTCAAAAGAGGCTGAAGCTTAAATAAACAAGGAGCACTTGCTATATCCAGGCAACCTACTTCGGTTTTCCTCTAAGGACATACCAATTTTAAATAAACATAGAATAGGTTTTGTCGAAACTCACAAATCCCAATTGAACAAATTCCCTCCTAAACCATTCTTATATCCTTCTCTCATAGAGTTTGATTGGGTTCTTAAAGCTAAAATAAAGTGGTTTTGGCTTCATCAGTCCAGAGGGAGATTGTTCAAATATAAGGACTGACGAAGCAAAACCACCCCTCAAATAATCAATTTGAATAAATGTTACAGGACACTAACTTCGAAAGACATTAGCTTCCAAAGATAAAATACTCTTCGGATGAAGATTGCTTCAGAAGACAAGCTTCCGAAGATGCTTCGGAAGACACAATTGGAAAAAGAGTTTCGGAAGACCCTTTCGGAAGACAAGCTTCAGAAGACTCCATCGGAAGACAAGCTTCGGAAGAAAACATTACTTCGGAAGACTTATGTATCTACATCAACTTCCGATGATGGTCTTCTGATGAAAGAATAAACAAATGTCTTCTGATGAAAGAATAAGTGTTTACTTCATCAGCTTCCGATAAAAGAATAAACTGATTCCTTTAATTGGTTTCCTTGAAGAACATCCGAAAGAATAACTCCTTTAGCATTAGTACAACTGTCTGAACCTCAGAAGACTTCAAGATCCTTGAAGATACTAGTTGACTTTATACTTGTACTATTCTGATGCTACAGTGTCTGTAAAAGTGTCTTCAGTCTTATCTGTTTTTCTTTTTATGTATTTGTCCTGAAACATTAAATGTCGGGGCTATTTATACCCCAACATCCCTTGTATGAAAGATAAAACTTTTCTAAATCTTCTTTGTGTTGCCTTACTATTTTTCTGTTCTCACTTTCCTTTAAACAAGAAAACTAAACGACCAAAATAACTAAAATTAAGTGCAAAACCCTAGAGGGAGCTAATACCAAAAGCTTTGACTAAGTGTCTAAAGCTCTTGTTCCTGGTTAAATCAGCCTCTCCTCAGGTCACTGATTTTCTACACAATCCCAATCAAACCAAAATCTCATCATATGTATTTAATTGTAGTAAACTCTATGGTTCTGTCTAGTTGTATTCCAAACTAGACTTCTCCATGGTTTATGCTCATTAATTGTATTCTCGGCAACGTATACCAGTGATAATATCATCAATTAATTTCAAATTAGCAAATTATAATAACATGACTATCAATACAAAATAATTATTCAATGACAATACCTGAAATACAGTGATATTACTTATACTACATACTTTTCAACATTTCTTGACAAAGAGAAAACATGGATGGAACAATATTGGTATGCAATTATCAAGTGCAATAGTTGGCATGTTAACTTCTGAACCCTACAACATGGCATCCTATCTTTTCAATGGTCTTTGATCAGACATTCAAGAAGGATCTGGAAATCGGTTTCGTATGTATCGAAGGTTCATTCATTTCCTAATAAATGATTAGGTTCACTCCATACCAGTCTTTGGACATACTCTATCTTTGCAAGATCATAATGTGAGAAAATTCCAACAAATGAAAAGACCTCACTCTCGAAACACCTTTTCAGGAGTTGATGTTCCAATGCCACAAGTGTGCATTGATCTTCAACCAGCTCTTCTTCAACATGCTCACTCTTCACATTCCACTCAACCTCAATCACCAACTTCTTTTCATCCTGACGAACAAGGAACTTCTTCTTTGCCTCATGATCAAGATCTTCCTTTAGATCCTTTGTTCTCACATTCCCATGTTCATTCAAATCCTCAATCTCCAATTCAACAATCAACTGAATTAGTTCACTTATCTTCTGAGTCTAAATCTCATCTTTCAGGCAAAACTATTTCAATCGATTCTACTGCTTCTTCTTCATCCACGTCAATTTTGTTCGAAAAAGCTTATCCACAAATGTTTTTCTCCACAATCTAAAGCTGCATCTGGGTCAGAATATTCTCCAAATCCTAAAGAATTTTCTGATTCAGACTCTGTTCCACATATTTCTATTCATAATCAAATTTCTCATCATCCAACACCTCCTATTAAACTCAACACTTCAACTTCTTCTCCTTTTAAAGTATATCCATCTACAGCCATCACGATTTCCCTCACTGCTCATTTGACATAAGAAATTAATCATTTAAAGCAAAAAAATCATCTTCAAATCAAAATTTTAACGGCAAAATCAAAACAGTGTTTAACTACTCAAGGGAAATTAAAGAAAAATGAAACACTTCTTGCAAGTCAAGCTTTGAAGATTGAAATTCAATCCCAAGATCTGTCTGGATATCTTGACACTATTGTTTATGTTTCAGATAAGTGTTACCAGCAATATCAACTTCTCTCTGCAAACACATAAAAGTTGTATGATTATTTAAGTAAAATCCAAAATCTAGAGAAGCAACTATCTGACAAGACACAACAGTTGAACACTTGTTTCGATAAAATTCAATATCTGGAAAAACAACTCTCTGCAAGAAAGTTATTGAGTGACTCACTCGAAACACTTTCTGATGCTAAGTGCAAATTGATTTCTTCTCTAAATTCTGATGTTGTTCAACCAAGTTGTGTTAGTGCACAGAAATGTCCCTAGGTTCTATGTTTTGTATGATCTTAATGTATAAAGTTTATCTTATTAATGAAGATCAGTTATTCTATATTGTTCTTTAATGTTTATTCAAGTTTATGTGTTTGACTATTGTTGACTTTGATTATATATATGATATAGACCCATTCGTGCGAATGACCCTAAGAATGAGGTCATTCGGGCGAATGAACACTTAGCGAATGACTGGGGCAAACGAATGAGTCATCCGTATGACTCATTCGGTTGATCAAGCTCATTCGGCTGAGCCATTCGCCGAATGAGTGATTCGGCCACTAATTCGGCCGAGTGAGTGCAGTTTAGATTCAAACCTAACTTTTCCGAGCCTCCTCTCTTCCCAGAGCACTCTAGTGTCATACCCTTAGGGTTTTGAGCGGTTACTTCGTCTCCAACTTCGATTCTCACCCCGTGGTGTTCGATCTTGATCCAAACGTTCACTCCTCATCGTCGGATCGCCACGGGGCCTGGTTATTTCAATTGGAAAACATGGAATAGGATTCCGCACTATTCCAGTGGTTGTAGAGCAGATTCTTTGGTGAACCAGATTGTTTCCGGGCTCCAAATCGGTCCTACAAAGTGGTATCAGAGCTTTGGCTCTTGATTCTGCTCGATTTTCAATCCAAATCATCAAATCTCAGATTGCTTGTTCGAGATTTTTGAAATCCCTAACTTTCTTGCGCTTCAATTTACCGTTTCATTATAAATCCGTGGGTTTTTGTGGATGTTTTGACAAATCGATCATTCCATTTGCTTGGTAATGATGTCTTGAAGTTATGTACCAATTTTGGTGGTTAGATTCGCTCTAAATCAAAAGTAATCACGATTTTTGTTGCTGAAAACCCCAGATTGTACGAATGAGTCGATCATCCAAAGAAGCCATCGGAATAGCTCTCTTTCGGCCGAATAGCTCCATTCGGCCGAATAGCCCTCTTTCGGTCTTCAACTCGTTCGGCCTACTGCTCCTTCGGTCCTTCTTTCGGTCTACCTCTCATTCAGACTATACTCTTTCGATCTTCAAGTCATTTGGTTACCAGTTCATTCTGTTCTCTGTTCATTCGGCTAACTCAATTCATTTGGTCTCTTCACTTATTCAGTCCCCGACATTCGGTCCTAGTTAGAGTCATTTGGCCATCAGTTTGGAAAATTTTCTAAGTGTTGAATCCATTTGTTCTTGACATAATGGAGGATCTAGCTTTGATGGCTAACTAGAATCATCGGATTCAGACATTGCTACTCACGGAGACTGAGACAGGGAACTCTGATAAAGCTCCTAAGTTGCTTTCATTAGATGATTACCCTCATTGGAAGTATGTATTCGAGATCCACATCAATGGAGTTGATACAAACTTGTGGATACAGAGTTGTTATTTGAGACCTCTGAATGAAGATGGAACTCCCATGTTAGTCACCTAGATGACTGAACCCCAAAGGAAGTTATATGACCTTGAGAAGAAAGCCTATGCTATTCTGTCTCAATCCATTGCTGCTGATATCTTTCATCAGTTCAGACCGTTTACTTCTTTCAAGTTACTTTGGGATGCGTTGCAGCAAAGATATGAGGGAAATGATGCTTTGAAGAACATAAAGTCCAAAGCTTTGAGAAAAGAGTTTAATAGTTTCATGTATGTGGGAAATGAGTCCCTAGATGATCTGATTGCTAGATTTTATCATCTTCTGAGTGAGTTGTTCAATCATCAAGTCAAGACTACAACACAAGAGAAGATTCAGTGTTTAGCAGATGATTTACCTCCCAAATGGGAGTCATTCCTCGTGGTCTTGAAGCAGAATGAGTTGATGGCTAATAAGGACATCAATGAGTTTATCCAGTAGCTGAAAGAACAGGAGATTGAGAACAAGTGGAAGGCAAAATGAGTTGCTCAAGTTCAGGATCCTTCATTGTATTATTCTACTCATACTTTAGAGAGAGCTTCTTCTCATGCTCCACTGAATACTGCCTTTGTCTCTCAGACTAAAGAAGCTCCTGTTTCAAACCAGATACACTTCAGTCAATCATCCTCAATATCAACCTCTTAGAAAGAAAATAGTCATACAGTCACTAATCTAAAGATAGATCATTTTGATAAAGTGACTGTAGAGGTTGCAAAGGAGCATATGTGTCTTCTGTCTACTCTTGTGAGCTCCTATGATGGATTACTAGCCAGAAAGATTGGTAATCCTCACTTGAAAAATGAAGATTATTCTCAGATTGACCCGGATGATATGGAGAGGATAGCCATCATGTGGGCTCTTGCCAGTGTAGTAAGAAGGGCTAAGGATTTTGTGAGAAGAACCGAAAAAGACATCAATCTGAATAAGGATTCAAAATTTGGTTTTGATATGGCATTTGTCACTTGCTACAACTGTGGAGAAAAAGGACACTTTGCAAGACAGTGCAACCAACCAAAGAAGACAGGCAACAAGAATCCTTTTCAGAATCAGAGATCATCAGCAGCAAATCCAGAACAAAGACTTGTGCCCATTAATACTCCCGCTCAAGCAAGTTCTTCAAATGCAAGAAAAGCCTTGATGGTTCTAAATGATGAAGGCGAAAACTGGGATTTTAGATTCAATTCTGATCAGGGAGGACAAGACAAAGCATGTGTTGCAGAAATTCAGAAAGCTGATGTATCCAGTGATGAAAGCACTTCAGAAGAAACAAAGACCAGTCTGGAGGAATCATCTGGATCAGAATCAGAAAGCCCTTCAGACTCAGACACTCAAGGAGATTCTGATGCTGAGTTTGAAGAACAACCTACTACAGAGTTTGCTATGATGGTGAACACTTCTGCTACCTCTCTGTAAGATCAGGTATTTGATGACTGTTTTTCTTCTCATTCCAGAAGCTTTAACTGTATTGACCTTGACAGTAAGGTTTTGGCTTATCAGAAGAACAATTCTGACTTGATCAGTGATCTCAACCAAATGATTGAAGCAAATAGAGTTTTAAAATCTAATGAAAAAGATTTTCAGGCTAAAATTGATTTGTTTAACAGACGATTACATGAGGCTGAGATCGCTGTGCTCAATAAGCAGGATGCAGTTACTTCTTATCTCAACACTATCAATGAGACTAAAAAGAAACTTGCCATAGTCGAGTGTGACTATGAGACTTTAAGCCAGAAGCTCTAGAGATATGAAAGCTTTTCATACATTATTGAGCACATGATCAGTAACGGAAGTGATCAAACTTGGAAGGGTAAAGAAACAAAATATAATCATTGCCCACAACCAGTCTTGAACTGCTTTGTCAATTCTCCAAATGACAAAGAGATTAAAGATTTTCAAGTGAAAACTCCATTAGTTATTGATCCTATTGGGATTATTTCTGATGAGGGTTCCTCAATGTCTGAGGAATCTTTTGTGGAGGGTGTGGTTGAAGATTGGGTCTCTAATTCTAAGGATAAATATGATGTTTCTCCTCAAGTGTCTTGTGTTAAGAATCAGACATCTGTTGCCAAAACGGCCGACCCAATCTTACCTAAGACAAACATGGCTTCAAAGTTATCCAAAGCCATTTGTTTTGTGAAGGCTTCACAGGATGGTGAAGCAAGTGAGACCAAAGAGACTGAGAAACTTGTTTTTAATGGCACAAAAGGCTTGGGTTTTGTGCAAGACAAGACTATGAAAAATGTTTTTCAAACCAAAAATTCTCAGTCTAAAGCCAAAAAGTTTTATAACAAAGACAAAAGGGTTTGCTTTGAGTGTGGTGCACCTGGACAAGTTGTCTGATTATGTACTCATCTGGTCAGACCTAAGGTTGCACCACCCAGAAAACAAAATCAGAATTTTATCAAACAAGTCAAATCTGATTGTAAATCGTCTCAAGCAAAGCCCAAACAACCTAATCTTGTTAAGCCTTTGGATAAAGGTAAAGGGAAAGTTCTGAATTTGGATGTTCCCAAGGTTGTTAATGTCAATCAATCCAAACAATCATCCATCTACTTGAAAAACTCTTTCAGTAAAAACACAGTCAGGAAAGTTAATTCTTCTAAGACTTCAGTTTCAAACACTCCAGCCAAGGCAACCTTAGATGGAAAATGGATTGTGTCACACCCCGAGCCGGCGGGCTGGATCGACTTTCCCGTCGGGCGGAAGGTTCTCGGGGCACGATATCGTTTGATAATCGAAATGATCAGATTGTTTGCATAGCACATGATATATAATTGAGAAATACTAATCATGACAATGACCTAGAATTACAAGATTAAATTAAAACGTATCGTTCATAATTTAACCAAGTAAATCTATCAAAAAGAATCAATGAGTTTCTATCTTGTAACTGTACAAGATCTACAAAAGATGATTCATTGTTTTGTCATTCCAAAAGTATGTTCACACAAAATGCAGCTAGGTCTTCTAAAAGTCCTCTAGCTATGTCCTTGAATACTGGTGACTAAACATGTTCGTCACTTGAGAAAACATGCATTTAAACAAAGTCAACACTAGGTTGGTGAGTTCATAAGTTTGATAATTGAAAATCTTGAATTGTTCACATACACAATCACAATGTCATATATGTTACTTGTAGGTTGTTTGATTCACCCATTCACACAATGGCCTTTCCATAGTTATATTTACAAGTGATATCTCATCCTATTAGCTATGCATATATATAGGGCATATGTAGGGGAACAAGCCCAGCCAACATCCCACCACATATCTAATAGAACTTAATACCACTTCCAATACAACTATAGATCCCCATTTTCATTTCACCCGTCCGTTTGTGTTCATCACCCATTGTATCATATGTAGAATAATATCATAAGAGGGGTTTAGTTATCAAACCGAAGTATTGATAAACCCTCAGCGTGTTAAGGAAATTAGATTAATTTAATCTAATCCTTGTTATTATTCTATTTCTTGTGGGGTTAACTGCTAATCACTTTTAAATAATAAGTGTGTTAGCTAACCAATTGATATTTGTTCTCAACTTGAAGTGCATAGAGCCTAAAAGGAATCCATTGTAATCCTCACGTAATCAGATGACAATGCATCCGATTTACCTCTACCACTTTGTATTACCGTAGGCCTCATCGAAACGGTTACTAGTAATATGACATGAGAGAAAATAAATTCCTCAGTCTACTAGTCAATGGGTAACGATGGATTAGTTACAAGTATAACCGTAGATTAATATCACCATGTGTCGCTTACCAGACCCTGACTGTTCGTCGCCCTGTCACCGTTCATACGTTACCGGCCAATGATGATTACGATCAACATACTAACCCTACAAGCTAGAGGTTTGACAAACCTATGGTAGCACTATGCTATCGTCGGTTTAGTCACGTCAAATTAACTGGTCAGCTATTTGTAAAGGGACTTACAATGATCATACTTGAATACATGGCACATGATTGAAATGATATAATACAGACAGTTCAATAGTAATCAATTGTATTGTATGTTCACCAATGTTGTTTGTTCTTAATGCTGTATGTTCTTGTTGTTGTTAACAAAGTTAAACAAGATCCTGTCTTATTATACCATGTTAATTGTTGTGTGAATGATGTTGTTATCATGAAGTTTTATTATCATGATTATCATTCCTTGTTGTTCTATATAGTCACCCTGTTGTCACTAAGGTGTGGTAAGAACTAGTCTTACTACACTTAGTCGACTTAGGTGGTGGATGATACTTGTTTCATGTTATCTTGTAGTACGTTCCGAGTTACAAACTGAGTGTTACAAGAACTTGTCTTATTACACTTAGCTATCTTCAGTGTTGAATGATATTATGCAGATATATTATCTTCATATCATTCATGTTTGTTGTTGTTGTCATCATGTTAATCTGTGATAACCTCATTGTCTGTTCTTGTAAGAATAATTAAGCGGTATAAGATAGAATCTTACAACTATGTTATTCTATTGTGTTGATGAGTTATGAAGTTATATTATCATATTCATCTTAGTTGTCTTTGTCATATCATGATTATACAAGCATGCATACAATTATAAGCGACAATAAGTCAAGCAATATTATTTTAAATCAAAGTATAAGAAATATGTTAAACTAAAACTTTTAAATAAATAAAAGATTTAGCATGTTTCTCAGCCCCGAGAGTTTAAAATCAGTTAAGATTAGAAAAGGGGCGTATGAACTCACCTTGTAGTAGTTGTGGTTGACTTAGCCTAAACAAAAATGCACGCGCTCTTTGTTGTACTTGATGTTGTATTCACAATCCTGTATTGATTTCACGTTGTTTGTAACTTGTAAGTATAAGTTGTATGTGATTGAGTGTGTGTAGTTGTTAGTCTAAGTCGACTAACACCTATTGGTCTTTGACATCATTCGGCCCCGGTTCTATTGTTATTGTTCATTATTACCCTATGTCTTTATGTTGTATGTTTGACTTTGACTCATTCTTGAAATCTCAAACTTGGTCATTATGTGCTCCTTAATTATTGTGATATGAGACTTAATAAATAGACCCAAGAATGAACTTAGGTTTGTGTTTTAAAGTCTTCAAAAGTTTTGCTTAACCAAATTAATACCATCTTTGTAGTAATATCAAGATTTTTCCCATGTACATTAACCCTTGAAATCATAGTTTCATGTGTTTGTTGCAATTTACTCGTTCAAATTATGTGGGGTGAATGCCATATGGGCCAAAAGATAGTCTAGTCCAAGTGAGGTATGGACCGAAACAATGGGCCTTGGGTCAATGGAGCCATGGTGGGCCGAACTAGTGGCCATGGGCGGAACTGGGCCTAAACAGTCCTTGGACTGAGGCAGTGGAATGGGTCAGGTGGTCTAGCTGAATCAGTGGGCCGAAGCAATGGGATGGGCCGACTGACTTTGCTTGGCGATTGGCCCTGTGGGCGAATGAAGCTGCAGGGGGTGTTCACTCATGCTATAAACTTAAACTTAATGTTAAAGCTATTGGCTATTTAGAATGGACCAACTGGCCTCTCAGTGCTTGCCAGGGGGTGTTCTGGTAGCTATGACTATTGTAGATCAGGACGTCTGGCCTCTCAGTGCTTGCCAAACTGGTGTTCTACATAGTCGGGATTCTGAGGAGTAGACTGATGGCCTCTCAGTGCTTGCCATACAGTGATTCCTCATTTTCCACTCATGACATAAACTTAAACTTAATGCTAAAGCTATAAACAAAATGGATGGTAGGTAAGACGCTTAATTATCATTAACAGCAATGTTCTATGCGACTTAGTATGTGGTGGGATGGCGTCTGGGCGGGTCGTAGGCTCGACTCAGGGGTATGCCCTACATATAAGCATACCGAGTTGGATAATACAGTGTTGTTAATGAGATTAACGTTGTTACCGAGGGGATGCATGAATGCTTTTGGGTCAATATCATAAACTATTAATCACGATGCTTGTTAAACTAATATTGAAGCTAATGCATACAAATGCTATAGACTTGTAAACTTTGAAACAGTAAACTAAAGCTATGATGAAAAATGAATCGAATGGTAGGTAAAATACTTAATTATCATTAACAGCAATGTCCTATGCAACTTAGTATGTGGTGGGATGGCGTCTGGGCGGGTCGTAGGCTCGACCCAGGGGTATGCCCTATATATAAGCATACTGAGTTGGATAGTACAATGTTGTTAATGAAGTTAAGGTTTTACCGAAGAGGTTGCAAATGCTATTTTACAAATACTAAAATTACATGAACTCACCAACCATTGTGTTGATTTTGTTTTCTTACATGCTTTCTCAGGTGACGCACAGGAATAAGCTTAAGCTTTTGGATTGCATACTAGGATGCCAGTTAGCAGACCTAGTAGACTTTTGGAGAAGCACATATTTTGCTAAGGATACGAATCACTTTTGATATCTTGTACAGATACAAGAAAGGAAACATATGATTCTTTTGTTAGGTTTAATTAGTTAAATTGCAGAACATTGATATTGTAATTTAACTTTGTAATCCTAGTTTAATGTTTGATTGTGCTTTAGTTATTCTTAAACATTGATGCTATGTAAACAATCTGATCATTTGATTATCACTCACGATATCGCGCCCCGATAACCTTCCGCCCAACGGGGACTTCGATCCAACCCCGCTGGCTCGGGGTGTGACAAATTGGTATTAGAGCTCAATGTTATAGAGAATAATAGGTCATTTACTTAAACGGTTTAGCCTAGACTATAACTTAGGGACCCTCATGTAGAGAACATAAGACTTAAGTTTGCATTGTGTCTTCTGCATTCGATCACTGCACTAAACAAATTCTTTTGGTTATGATCAGAATGCCGCCCCAAAGACAACCTACACCGGTACCCACTCCACAAACCTCAGCACCACATTCTTCAACACCATCACCACCGGATTCACCACCGCCACCTCCTCCTCCTCCACTAGACCCTCCTCCAAACCCAACTGCAACTATAATTTTGGATCCTGCTACTATTGCCTTGGCAACATTACTGAGCAGTCAGCTGACTAATCAGATGAAGGATATGATCCCAGAGATGATCAACAGGATTCAAGGCCATGGCAATAACTCTGGCCATACTACACGAGAAGCTAGTGGAAACACTAAGCACACTTCAGACTGCTCCTACAAGTCATTTGTAGGATGTAAGCCACCAAGCTTCACAGGAGTTGAAGGAGCTGTTGGACTAATCCAATGGCTGGAGAAAATGGAGAACACCTTGGACATAAGCAGTTGTCCAGAACATCACAAAGTTCGCTATGCAGCTGGATCCTTTAGCAAACGAGCTTTAACATGGTGGAACTCCCAAATCAGAGCAAGAGGCAGAGACGAAGCAATGGCAATGCCCTGGGCAGAATTCAAACTTCTTCTGAGGAACGAGTTCTATCCGAAGCATGAAATACAAAAGCTGGAGTTGAGCTCTGAAACCACGTAATGAAGGGAGCCGATCACATGACTTTCACTACACGCTACCTTGAACTAGTAGCATTGGTGACAGATATGGTGCCAACTTTGGAAAAGCTGATAGACCGATATGTAGTAGGTTTACCCTCCTGCATTCAAAGCATTGTATTGGCTGCAAACCCAGCTACTTTAGAGTCAGCTATTTCTCTCTCAGCCAAACTCACTGATGTGATGATGAAGTCAGGAATATTGAAGAACGGTTCAGGAGAAACTAAGGAGGAAGCAACCAAGAAGCCCGAGCACCACCAAAAGAAGACGCAAAAGGTAGTCGAAAACTATGCGATGGCCATCCCTCAGCAACAAGTTATTGCAGCACCTACTCAGGCTACACCCAAAAACTATGTGGGAATGCATCCCTAGTGTGCACAATGCAAATTTCATCATCCTACTATGGTGCAATGCAGGAAATGTAACAACTGTGGCCGACTAGGTCGCCGGACTCAACAGTGCCGCGCTCCAGCCACACAAGCTGCAAACAATGCTGCGGTAGCAATTCATCCGCAACAAAATCCTGGCAATCATACAAATAACCAACGGGGATGCTATAACTGTGGTGAACCAGGTCATTTCTCCAGGGACTGCCTGAAGAGAGTGCAACCAGGAGTTCAAGCACCTCGTGGGAGGGCAATCATGATTGGAACCGCTGCAGCACGCCAAGACCTGGAAACGGGTACTGGTATGTAGTACTCCTTTACTCATAAGTCCTTGTTTTATCTTGATACTAGTATGAATAAGAAACTTATCTTATTCCTGTTAGTAGAACCACGTAGGTATTTCATGGAAACTTAGGAAATCTTTTATTGCAATAGGAACAATGAAAGCATCCTTGGTTAATGCACATAATATGCGTATGAAGCCATAGCTAACACTAAGGTTGTATAACAATTGATGCTCATAGCATCGGTTAGTTAGAACAATAAGGTGTTAGAGCCATACAGAGATTTAGCCCTACAAGCTAGAGGTTTGTCAAACCTATGGTACCACTATGCTATCGTCGGTTTAGTCACGTCAAATTAACTTGTCAGCTATTTGTGATGGGACTTACAATGATCATACTTGAATACATGGCACATGATTGAAATGATATAATACAGACAGTTCAATAGTAATCAATTGTATTGTATGTTCACCAATGTTGTTTGTTCTCAATGCTGTATGTTTTCGTTGTTGTTAACAAAGTTAAACAAGATCTTGTCTTATTATACCATGTTAATTGTTGTGTGAATGATGTTGTTATCATGAAGTTTTATTATCATGATTATCATTCCTTGTTGTTCTATATAGTCACCCGGTTGTCACTAAGGTGTGGTCAGAACTAGTCTTACTACACTTAGTCGACTCAGGTGGTGGATGATACTTGTTTCATGTTATCTTGTAGTACGTTCCGAGTTACAAACTGAGCGTTACAAGAACTTGTCTTATTACACTTAGCTATCTTCGGTGTTGAATGATATTATGCAGATATATTATCTTCATATCATTCATGTTTGTTGTTGTTGTCATCATGTTCATCTATGATAATCTCATTGTTTGTTCTTGTAAGAATAATTAAGCGGTATAAGATAGAATCTTACAACTTTGTTATTCTTTTGTGTTGATGATTTATGAAGTTATATTATCATATTCATCTTAGTTGTCTCTGTCATATCATGATTATACAAGCATGCATACAATTATAAGCGACAATAAGTCAAGCAATATTATCTTAAATCAAAGTATAAGCAATATGTTAAACTAAAACTTTTAAATAAATAAAAGATTTAGCATGTTTCTCAGCCCCGAGAGTTTAAAATCAGTTAAGATTAGAAAAGGGGCGTATGAACTCACCTTGTAGTAGTTGTGGTTGACTTAGCCTAAACAAAAATGCTCGCGCTCTTTGTTGTACTTGATGTTGTATTCACGATCCTGTATTGATTTCACGTTGTTTGTAACTTGTAAGTATAAGTTGTATGTGATTGAGTGTGTGTAGCTGTTAGTCTAAGTCGACTAACACCTATCGGTCTTTGTCATCATTCGGCCCCGGTTCTATTGTTATTGTTCATTATTACCCTATGTCTTTATGTTGTATGTTTGACTTTGACTCATTCTTGAAATCTCAAACTTGGTCATTATGTGCTCCTTAATTATTGTGATATGAGACTTAATAAATAGACCCAAAAATGAACTTAGGTATGTGTTTTAAAGTCTTCACAAGTTTTGCTTAACCAAATTACTACCATCTTTGTAGTAATATCAAGATTTTTCCCATGTACATTAACCCTTGAAATCATAGTTTCATGTGTTTGTTGCAATTTTCTCGTTTAAATTATGTGGGGCGAATGCCATATGGGCCAAAAGATAGTCTTGTCCAAGTGAGGTATGGACCGAAACAATGGGCCTTGGGTCAATGGAGCCATGGTGGGCCGAACTAGTGGCCATGGGCCGAACTGGGCCTAAACAGTCCTTGGACTGAGGGAGTGGAATGGGTCAGGTGGTCTAGCCGAATCAGTGGGCCGAAGCAATGGGATGGGCAGACTGACTTTGCTTGGCGATTGGCCCTGTGGGCGAATGAAGCTGCACGGGCGAATGAGGTGGCCGCATGAGACTTGGCTGGCCGATTGTGCTTGTGGTCGAATGGGTGGTGGTTCAAGTGAATGGGGTTGGTCGAATGGGAGATGCTCAGCGAATGGGAGGGCCGCATGGGTGATGGCCGGTCAATTGAAGGTGGCCGAAGGGATGTTTAGGCCCGACCGATAGGCTGGTGACCGAATGAATGCCGAAGAGGGGTGGCCATTCGGCCTTGTCCCTTCGCCCTAGGCCATTCGGCCATCTGAGTTTGTTCTTTGGCCAAAGCAAGGCTACACCTAGCATCACCCCAATCTCAGGATCCTGAGGTGTTTTTGAAGATGGTGTAGGCCAGGAATGGTTATCGTGATCATGGACTTCAAGATTTGAGGGTGGTTAACCGGTTAGGGTTGAGTTCGAACAAAAGGCTGTAAAAACCCTAGTTTTCGCTACATTTCATCATAGATTACCTCTTTTCTGATGGTTCTCATTCCAGATCGGTTGTACTTTTGTGTAGAGGAGATCCAGAGCTTCGATTTGGTAAAGATGGAGTGATTTGGCTGAGAGATGAACAAGATATGGAAGTTTGAAGTTCAAGATTTCAGAGAGAGATGGAGCCGAATCTAGGGTTAAAGAGAGAGAAAGTGAGAGTGATAAATGAGGAAGAAACCTCATTTAGGGTATTTATACCCCGAGTGTTTTCGGGTTCGTTATTGTTGCTTGGTTCGCGTCTCCGTTGCGTTTCCGGATCGTAACGCATGTGTTTACGTATTTTAAATAAAAATAAGTTTTAATTAACATTTTTAAGGTTGTAATTCCTAATAAACGTTCTGAATTTGTTTTTCTTAAATTTTCTTATCGAATTCGTTTATCGATTTCGTTTCGTCAGATTGCGTCACCTTCGCGCGTATTCGTTTGAATCGTCACCCGAACGAACACGACGATGGTTTTGCTTTCTGATTCTTGTTTTCTACTTTTCAGTCATCATTTCAGAACTTTAAACTCACAGATATGTTTGTGTGAATCGTCACCCACACAAACACACTGTTAGTTCGTTATTCTGAAAAGACACTGCAATTGTGTTTTAAATTGTGTTTCCTCACTGACGGACTCAACTAAACTTCTTGTTTTTCACGTTGTTTTCGTACTGATTTATCGGCCATCTAATTCCTGTCATCTATGGATATCAGATCGCAACCGACATGTTCTTGTTGTTTACTTGTACACTGTTGTTTCTCTCGATTTGTTGTATTAACTGTAGTTTGGTTTTCACCTAAATACCTACAACAGTTGTTTATCATGAGTTGTTGTACTTCCGGCATTTAAGTTTTCATATAAATACGTACAACTGTTTCTTGTATTCTGAATTCTGTTAACACACACACTGTTCATATGTTGTATTTACATATAGTAAACAGTGAAAGTACACGTACCGTACGGACTTTCCGGACGATCAGGTACTGGTTGTCACAGTCTCCCCTTGTTCAAGAAATTTCGTCCCGAAATTTAAGCATCATTGTCGGGCACAACTTCTTCAAATAGGTGGGGATACTTTGTCTTCATGTTGTCCTCGTGTTCCCAGGTAAATTCTGGTCTGCGCTTGGAGTTCCATCGAACCTTAACAATAGGGATACGGATTTGTTTCAGTCTCTTGACCTCACGTTCCATAATCTCTACGGGTTCCTCAATGAAGTTTAATTGTTCGTCAACTTGTATCTCTTCCAATGGTATGATCAATGATTCGTCAGCAAGACATTGCTTGAGGTTTGATACGTGAAATACATCGTGTACTCCACTGAGTTCATCAGGGAGTTTGAGTCTGTATGCCACAGGACCTATGCGTTGAGTTATCTCAAACGGTCCGACATACTTTGGGGCTAGTTTGCCTTTAGCCCTAAAACGAACCACGCCTTTCCACGGGGACACTTTCAACATGACTCGGTCACCCACTTGGAATTCCGAAGGCTTTCGCCGTTTTTCTGCGTAACTCTTTTGGCGACTACGTGTTGCTTGTAATCTCTGTTGTATCCGGGCTATCTTATCAGTAGTCTCCTGAATAAGTTCAGGCCCAGTGATTCTGTTTTCTCGCACTTCGGTCCAACAGATTGGAGACCGACATTTTCTACCATATAGTGCTTCAAACGGAGCACATCCAATGTTGTTGTGGTAGCTGTTGTTGTAGGAGAACTCGATGAGTGGTAATTGTTTATCCCGACTTCCACCGAAGTCTAGGATGCATGTTCTCAACATATCCTCTAGGGTTTGAATTGTTCGCTCACTTTGTCCATCCGTTTGTGGATGATAAACGGTGATCAAGTTTACACTTGTCCCTAGAGATTGTTGCAATGATTGCCAGAAACGCGATGTAAATCGACTGTCCCGGTCGGAAATAATAGACAATGGCACACCCTGCCGCACTACTATTTCTTCGACATAAAGTCTTGCTAGTTTCTCCATCTTGTAATTCTCTCTGATCAGAAAGAATTGTGCGGACTTGGTCAATCTATCAATGATGACCCAAATCGAATCGTGTCCGCTGGAAGTACGGGGTAGCTTGGTAATAAAATCCATAGCTATTTGTTCCCACTTCCATTGTGGTATCTCTTGTTGTTCCAGCAAACCTGACGGTTTCTGGTGTTCAGCTTTGACTTTGGCACATGTTAAGCATTTGCCAACATAAGTAGCAACATCTTTCTTCATACCCGGCCACCAATAAAACGACCTAAGATCTTGGTACATCTTATCAGCACCAGGATGAACAGAGTAACGTGTCTTGTGTGCCTCGTCAAGTATGAATGTTCGAAGTTCATCTACTGCTGGGATCCAAACTCGATCCTGAAAATAGACAACTACATCTTGTTTGGTCTAGAAATGTTTCTTGGCTCCACAATCGAGCTCGTTCTTTAAGTTGTTTCTTGCCATGGTTTCTTGTTGTGCTTGTATGATTTGATCTCTCAAACTTGTTTGCACGGTCATTCCCATTGCTCGAACGCGCAAGGGTTTGACTCTTTCCTTCTGACTCAAAGCGTCTGCAACAACATTCGCTTTGCCCGGATGGTATTTGATCACACAATCGTAATCGTTTAGGAGCTCAACCCAATGTCTCTGTCTCATGTTAAGCTCCTTCTGATCAAATATGTGCTGTAAACTCTTGTGATCTGTGAAGATAGTGCATTTGGTACTGTACAGGTAATTTCTCCAAATCTATAAAACAAAGACAACAGCTCCCAGTTCTAAATCATGTGTTGTGTAGTTCTTCTCGTGTATCTTCAGCTGTCGTGAGGCATAAGCAATGACTTTGTCTCGTTGCATTAAAACACAACCAAGTCCCTGATGGGAAGCGTCACAGTATACCACAAAGTCATCATTGTCTTCCGTGAGTGTTAGAATTGGACCATTGCACAATCTTTGTTTCAATGTTTGAAATGTCTCTTCGCGTTTTCATGTCAACACGAATGGTTCATTCTTCTGTGTGAGTTTGGTGATAGGCAAGGCTATCTTAGAGAAATTCGAAATGAATCTCCTGTAATAACCCGCCAATCCCAGGAATGATCTGATCTCTGTTGGTGTTGTGGGCACATCCCAGTTCTTGATTGCTTCAATCTTGGCAGGGTCCACATGAATACCATTATTGTTAATCACGTGACCCAAGAAATGAACTTCTCTAAACCAAAATTCACACTTGGAGAATTTGGCATAAAGTTGTTCGTTCTTTAGAAGTTCCAAGACTGTCTTGAGGTGTTGTTCATGTTCCTTCTCGCTTCTTGAGTAGATCAATATATCATCGATACAGATGATAACGAATTGATCTAGATACGACTCGGTTCATTAAATCCATGAACAATGCCGGTGCGTTCGTCAGTATGAATGGCATCACCATGAATTCATAGTGACCGTCTTTGGTATGTCTACCTCTTGAATCCAGAGCTGGTGATAACCTGAATGCAGGTCTATCTTTGAAAAGTATTGAGCTCCCTGTAACTGATCAAACAAGTCATCAATCCTCGATAACGGCTACCGATTCTTGATGGTGATTTTGTTGAGCTCTTTGTAATCGATGCACATTCTGAAGGATCAATCCTTCTTCTTGACAAAGAGAACCGGAGCTCCCCACGGTGAGAAACTCGGTCGAATGAATCCTTTGTCAAGTAGCTCTTGTAATTGATTGGACAGCCCCTGCATTTCTGATGGTGCAAGTCTGTAAGGAGACTTAGCTACAGGAGTCGTTCCCGGAATCAAATCAATTCGAAACTGTACCGATCTCTCGGGTGGCAGTCCCGGTAAATCATTCGGAAACACATCGACATAGTCTTTCACCACTGGTACATCTTGAATCTTGATTGCTTTCTTGTCTTTCTCTACCACGTGAGCTAGGAATGCGATACATCGTTTTCTGAGATACTTGCGAGCCTTCATACACGATATTATCTTGACACTGCAGTTTGCTTGATCTCCATGAATTTCGAAAACTTGATTGTTCTCCACTGGAATACGTAATAGCTTTTCGAAACAGATGAACTCAACTCTGTCAAGAGATAGCCAATCCATTCCGACAATGATGTCGAAACTGCCCAGCCCCATCGTTATTAAATCGATGGAAAATGTATGATCGCCAAGTGTTAGTGGGCAATTTCTAAGTACTGTGTCAACTGTGATCTGTTTGTCGTTTGCTATCTCACAACATGATTAAGATGGCTAGCAAAATCGGATGAGATAAAACTATGATCCGCACCAGTGTCAAATAATATGGACGCCTAAAAGTCATATTGGAGAAATGTACCCGTAATCACATTCAGGTCCTATCGAGAAGTAGCTGCTCTAATCTGAAAGGTTCTACCTCGTGCTACTGGAGCCCTTTGTTGATTCTTCTTGGGACAATCCCGAGAAAAGTGTCCAGGCTCGCCACAGTTGTAGCAAAACCTGTGATCAGCAGCAACAGTAGTGGCTACATTGTTGTTTATGTTTGGAGCCCCGGTGCTCCTGCAGTGGTTTGCTTAGTGACCAAACTTCCCACAGTTAGTGCAATGTCTACACTGGATGTTTGGTGGATGATGATACTGGCAGCTGTTGCACAATGGTGTTGCGCCAGTGTAGGGCTTCTTGATCTGTAGAGGTTGTGGTTGGTTGAGCATTGGGGTCTGAGTGGTCGCAGCAAAGTTCCAGACCACCTTTTGTTTCTTCGCCGGCCGTTTATCCGGCTTTCTTGATGTTCCAGCCTTAGCTGAGTCAGCTTCTTTCTTCAGGGCCCCGGAGGCAACCATCACATCTGTCAATGTTGCTGACAGAGTAACAGTCATCTCCATAGTAGTGGGGTGGGCTGAAATCACGTGCCCTTGGATACAAGACGGTAAACCACCAACATACTGCTCTATCCTCTTCTCCAGTGTTGGCACCACGTCCGGTGTCAAGGTAGCTAACTCGTGGAATCTTGTGGTGTAGGCCAGATGCCCAGCACCAATCATGACGAGGTTGGGTAGCTCAGTTTCAACCTTCTTGAGTTCGTTCCTCGGGCAAAACTCCGCACTCAACATAGCCTTAAAGTCATCCCAAGGCATAGACAGAGTTTCATCTCTACCTCTAGTCTGAACCTGAGCATTCCACCATGTCAATGCTCTCTTGTTGAATGAGCCAGCATCATACCTCACTCTATGCTGATCAGGACAGCCACTGATGTCGAGAGTTGTTTCCATCTTCTCGATCCATTGGATCAATCCGACGGCACCCTCACTACCACTGAAACTCGGTGGCTTGCATCCTACAAAGTTTTTGTAGGAATAGTCCTGATGATGTCTGGTGTTACCGATGCCTTCTCCAGATGAGTTGGCGACGTTGTTGCTGTTTTTAATGTTGATTTTGTTCATCATCTCGAGGATCACATCCCTCAGTTGACTGGTCAGTAGTGTGGCCAGTGCAATGGTAGCAGGATCCAACTCATGAACAGGTGGTGGCAGAGGAGGAGGTGGAGGTGGCGGTGGAGGAGAGTCAGGTGGTGTCGGTGTCGATGAGTGTGGAGCAGAATCTTGAGGTGGTGGTGGCAGTAAAGCTGGTGGTCTTCTTGGCGGCATTCTGATCATAACCGAAAGAAAATCGGTTAGTGCAGTGATCAGATGCAGAAGACATATGCAAAAAGAATCTTAAGTTGTATAATCTCTACATGAGGGTCCCTAGGTTATAGTCTAGGCCATACCGTTTATGTAATATGACCTATATTTCTCTATAACCATGACTCTGATACCAATCTGTCACACCCCGAGCCGGCGGGCTGGATCGACTTTCCCGTCGGTCGGAAGGTTCTCTGGGCGCGATATTGTTTGATAATCGAAATGATCAGATTGTTTGCATAGCACATGATATATAATTGAGAAATGCTAATCATGACAATGATATAGAATTACAAGACTAAATTACAATGTATCGTTCATAATTTAACCAAGTAAATCTATCCAAAAGAATCAATGAGTTTCTATCTTGTAACTTACAAGATCTACAAAAGATGATTAATTGTTTTGTCATTCCAAAAGTATGTTCACACAAAATGCAACTAGGTCTTCTAAAAGTCCTCTAGCTATGTTCTTGAATACTGGTGACCAAACATGTTCGTCACCTAAGAAAACATGCATTTAAACAAAGTCAACACTAGGTTGGTGAGTTCATAAGTTTGATAATTGAAAATCTTGAATTGTTCAAATACACAATCACAATGTCATACATGTTACTTGTAGGTTGTTTGATTCACCCATTCACACAATGGCCTTTCCATAGTTATATTTACAAGTGATATCTCATCCTATTAGCTATGCTTATATATAGGGCATATGCAGGGGAACAAGCCCCAGCCAACATCCCACCACATATCTAATAGAACTTAATACCACTTGCAATACAACTATAGATCCCCATTTTCATTTCACCCATCCGTTTGTGTTCATCACCCATTGTATCATATGTAGAATAGTATCATAAGAGGGGTTTAGTTATCAAATCGAAGTATTGATAAACCCTCAGCGTGTTAAGGAAATTAGATTAATTTAATCTGATCCTTGTTATTATTCTATTTCTTGTGGGGGTAACTGCTAATCACTTTTAAATAATAAGTGTGTTAGCTAACCAATTGATATTTGTTCTCAACTTGAATTGCATAGAGCCTAAAAGGAATCCATTGTAATCCTCACGTAATCAGATGACAATGCATCTGATTTACCTCTACCACTTTGTATTACCGTAGGCCTCATCGAAATGTTTACTAGTAATATGACATGAGAGAAAATAAATTCCTCAGTCTACTAGTCAACGGGTAACGATGGATTAATTACAAGTATAACTGTAGATTAATATCACCATGTGTCGCTTACCAGTCCCTGACTGGTCGTCGCTCTGTCACCGGTCCTACGTTACCGGCCAATGATGATTACGATCAACATACTAGCCCTACAAGCTAGAGGTTTGTCAAACCAATGGTACCACTATGCTATCATCGGTTTAGTCACGTCAAATTAACTGGTCAGCTATTTGTGAAGAGACTTACAATGATCATACTTGAATACATGGCACATGATTGAAATGATATAATACAGACAGTTCAATAGTAATCAATTGTATTGTATGTTCACCAATGTTGTTTGTTCTCAATGCTGTATGTTCTCGTTGTTGTTAACAAAGTTAAACAAGATCTTGTCTTATTATACCATGTTAATTGTTGTATGAATGATGTTGTTATCATGAAGTTTCATTATCATGATTATCATTCCTTGTTGTTCTATATAGTCACCCTGTTGTCACTAAGGTGTGGTAAGAACTAGTCTTACTACACATAGTCGACTCAGGTGGTAGAGGATACTTGTTTCATGTTATCTTGTAGTATGTGCCGAGTTACAAACTGAGTGTTATAAGAACTTGTCTTATTACACTTAGCTATCTCCGGTGTTGAATGATATTATGCAGATATATTATCTTCATATCATTCATGTTTGTTGTTATTGTCATCATGTTCATCTATGATAATCTCATTGTCTGTTCTTGTAAGAATAATTAAGCGTTATAAGATAGAATCTTACAACTATGTTATTCTATTGTGTTGATGATTTATGAAGTTATATTATCATATTCATCTTAGTTGTCTCTGTCATATCATGATTATACAAGCATGCATACAATTATAAGCGACAACAAGTCAAGCAATATTATCTTAAATCAAAGTATAAGCAATATGTTAAACTAAAACTTTTAAATAAATAAAAGATTTAGCATGTTTCTCAGCCCCGAGAGTTTAAAATCAGTTTAGATTAGAAAAGGGGCGTATGAACTCACCTTGTAGTAGTTGTGGATGACTTAGCCTAAACAAAAATGCACGCGCTCTTTGTTGTACTTGATGTTGTATTCACGATCCTGTATTGATTTAACGTTGTTTGTAACTTGTAAGCATAAGTTGTATGTGATTGAGTGTGTGTAGCTGTTAGTCTAAGTCGACTAACACCTATCGGTCTTTGTCATCATTCGGCCCCGGTTCTATTGTTATTGTTCAATATTACCCTATGTCTTTATGTTGTATGTTTGACTTTGACTCATTCTTGAAATCTCAAACTTGGTCATTATGTGCTCATTAATTATTGTGATATGAGACTTAATAAATTGACCCAAGAATGAACTTAGGTTTGTGTTTTAAAGTCTTCACAAGTTTTTCTTAACGAAATTATTACCACCTTTGTAGTAATATCAAGATTTTCCCCATGTACATTAACCCTTGAAATCATAGTTTCATGTGTTTGTTGCAATTTTCTCGTTTAAATTATGTGGGCCGAATGCCATATGGGCCAAAAGATAGTCTAGTCCAAGTGAGGTATGGACCGAAACAATGGGCCTTGGGTCAATGGAGCCATGGTGGGCCTAACTAGTGGCCATGGGCCGAACTGGGCCTAAACAGTCCTTGGGCCGAGGTAGGGGAATGGGTCAGGTGGTCTGGCTGAATCATTGGGACGAAGCAATGGGATGGGCCGACTGACTTTGCTTGGCGATTGGCCCTGTGGGCGAATGAAGCTGCATGGGAGAATGAGGTGGCCGCATGAGACTTGGCTAGCCGATTGTGGTTGTGGTCGAATGGGTGGTGGTTCAAGCGAATGGGGTTGGTCGAATGGGAGATGCTCAGCAAATGGGAGGGCCGCATGGGTGATGGCTGATCAAATGAAAGTGGCCGAAGGGATGTCTAGGCCGGCCGAATGCATATGGCCGAGAGAATGTCCTCTGAACGAAGTGGCTCGGCGAATGAGGGAGTTGACCGGCGAATGGCTTAGGCCCGACCGATAGGCTGGCGACCGAATGAATGCCGAAGAGGGGTGGCCATTCGGCCTTGTCCCTTCGCCCTAGGCCCTTCGGCCATCTGAGTTTGTTCTTCGGCCAAAGCAAGGCTACGCCTAGCATCACCCCCATCTCATGGTCCTGAGGTGTTTTCGAAGATGGTGTAGGCCAGGAATGGTTATCGTGATCATGGACTTCAAGATTTGCGGGTGGTTAACTGGTTAGGGTTGGGTTCGAACAAAAGGGCCAAAAAACCCTAGTTTTCGCTACATTTCATCATAGATTACCTCTTTTCTGATGGTTCTCGTTCCAGATCGGTTGTACTTTCGTGTAGAGGAGATCCAGATCTTCGATTTGGTCCAAAGATGGAGTGATTTGGCTGAGAGATGAACAAGATTTGGAAGTTTGAAGTTCAAGATTTTAGAGAGAGAGAGAGAGAGAGAGAGATGGAGCCAAATCTAGGGTTTTAGAGAGAGAAAGTGAGAGTGATAAATGAGGAAGAAACCTCATTTAGGGTATTTATACCCCGAGTGTGTTCGGGTTCGTTTTCGTTGCTCGGTTCGCGCCTCCGTTGCGTTTCCGGAACGTAACGCGTGTGTTTCCATATTTTAAATAAAAATAAGTTTTAATTAACATTTTTAAGGTTGTAATTCCTAATAAACGTTCTGAATTTGTTTTTCTTAAATTATCTTATCGAATTCGTTTATCGATTTCGTTTCGTCAGATCGCGTCACCTTCGCGCGTATTCGTTCGAATCGTCACCCGAACGAACACGATGATGGTTTTGCTTTCTGATTCTTGTTTTCTACTTTTCAGTCATCATTTCAGAACTTTAAACTCACGAATATGTTTGTGTGAATTGTCACCCACACAAACACACTGTCAGTTCGTTATTCTGAAACGACACTGCAATTGTGTTTTAAATTTTGTTTCCTCATTGATGGACTCAACTAAACTTCTTGTTTTTCACGTTGTTTTCGTACTGATTTATCGGCCATCTGATTCCTGTCATCTATGGATATCAGATCGCAACCGACATGTTCTTGTTGTTTACTTGTACACTGTTGTTTCTCATGATTCGTTGTATTAACTGTACTTAGGTTTTCACCTAAATACCAACAACTATTGTTTATCATGAGTTGTTGTACGTCCGGTATTTAAGTTTTCACATAAATACGTACAACTGTTTCTTGTATTATGAATTCTGTTAACACACACACTGTTCATATGTTGTATTTACACATAGTAAATAGTGAAAGTACACACACTATACGGACTTGCCGGACGATCAGGTACTGGTTGTCACAGATTGATGTTTGGATCCGAGACTCATTGGGTCAACTCAAGACTATAAAGGCTTGGGTTCCCAAATTGAACTGATTGTTTGTGTGTGTGCAGGTTGCCCCAACTGCTGCTCTTAACAGCACTTGGATTGTTGATAGTGGGGCTTCAAAGCACATGACTGGACATATTTCGCTGCTCACCAATGTCAATTCAATTCGAGGTGGAAATGTAGCGTTTGCCGGTGACAAAGGCAGCTTCATTACTGGAGAGGGTATTCTTTCAAACGGCCAAGTTTCATTTGATAAAGTCAGATATGTGAAGCAGCTAGAAAACAATCTACTTTCAGTATCACAGATTTGTAACAAGCAGTATAAATTTCTCTTTGATGACTCCAGCTGTTACATTCTCAAGCAAGGCATCACTATTCCTGAAGACTGGATTCTGATGTCTGCACCCCGTAAGCAAGACTTGTATGTTCTCAACATGGCTACAGCTTCAACAACTTCCTCCTCAGCTTAATGTTTTATGTCAAAAGCCACAAAGAAAGATTCTATTCTTTGGCATAAGAGGATGGACCATTTGAGTCTACGTAAGATGAACCATTTGGTACACAACAATTTGGTTGAGGGTGTTAGCTTAAAGAATTTTAAGCTGTCTGATATCTGTGTCTCGTGCAAGAAGGGAAAGAAAACCAAGCAGTCTCACAAGCTGAAAAAGTATCATTCAATCACTGTTCCTCTTGACCTTCTTCATATGGATTTATTTGGTCCAGTCAACCGCAAGAGTATAGCTGGAGATGAATACTGTTTAGTCATCACTGATGAGTATTCTAGATATTCTTGTGTTTTCTTTCTAAAGGAGAAATCAAAAACGTTCGAGTGCATTCAAGTTTTGGTAACTAAACTTGAATCACCTTATAAGCTCAAGATTCGTATGCTCAAAACAGATAACGGGACAGAGTTCAAGAGTCACAATATGGAGAACTTCTGCAATGAGCGTGGCATTGTCCAACAATTCAGTGCTCCATATGTCCCACAAATGAATGGCGTTACTGAGCGCAAGAACAAAATATTGATTGAGGCTGCTCGGACTATGCTTGCTGCTTCATCCCTTCCAGTTCAGTTCTGGAATGAAGCTGTTGCACATGCTTCCTACACATTGAACCGTGTTTTGATAGTCAAGAGTGTCACACCCCGAGCCGGCGGGGTTGGATCAGAGTCCCCGTCTGGCGGAAGGTTCCCGGGGCGCGATATCGCGAGTGATAATCAAAGTGATCAGATTGTTTACATTGCACATGATATAAGTGAGAAATGCTAAATATGATAGAATTACAAAAGTTAAATTACATCCGAATTGTTCATAATTTAACAATGTAAATCCATCATAAACATCTTAAAATATCTATCTTGTAACTGCACAAGATATACAAAATATTTGTATAATGATGTTCCAAAAGTATGCAGGTCCAAAAATACTAGGTCTTCTATCTGAAGTCCTAGTCCAAAAGCATAAGCTTCTTAATTGACCTGTTCGTCACCTGTGAAGTCATGCACAAATAAAGTCAACACATGGTTGGTGAGTTCATATAGTTTAGTAATTGAAATTGATTTGTAAACCTCTTTCGGTAAAGACCCTAACCTCATTAACATCACATCTAATGTCCACATCGGTATGCTTATATATAGGGCATACCCCTGAGTCGAGTCTACAAACCCGCCTAGACGCCGTCCCACCACATACTAATGCGTATATGACACTGATGTTAATAATAGTTAAGCATTTTTACCTACCATACACTCAAAACATTTGTTAAACCCTCGGGTAACAACCTTAATCTCATTAACATCACATGTATCATCCAGATCAGTATGCTTATATATAGGGCATACCCCTGAGTCGAGCCTACAACCCGCCCAGACGCCGTCCCTCCACATACTAATCCACATGGGACATTGTTGTTAATGAAAATTAAGCATTTTACCCGTACCATTAATCAAATGATTCTTCAGTTCTTTGTTGCTGTAAATACAACAATTTGGAATCTATGTTGATTCCTTAAGTTCATCACAATAATGATCAACCACAGTATTTGTAGAAACAGTTATAAATGCTTAATTAAATAAATAAATAAACATTTAATAAAATCTAAGTCCTAATGATTGGGCCTTGGTCAACTCGAGTAAACTAGTCTGTCAATCAAGGTTCTTAGTAGTTAGGGAATTCTGTAAATATCATCAAACATATGACCTACAAATCAAACGGTGTCACACCCCCAAATTCCCACTCGTGGTGTCAGTCCACGTGGGCGTGACGTGTCCTGAATCACAACTCAAGGTCATATAGAACAACTCTATATGCGTTTACAAATCCAAGGTTCGACACATACACTTAATAAAACAGTTTGCATCGGAAAAGTGATTCATATCATATTGCAGCGGAAATCAAATGTTTGACAATTTGCAGCGAAAAAGTATATAGTTTAACACAACATTGTTTAACAAAATGAAAGTAAAACGTTTTCAAAATGACAGAATGCATGTAAGTACCTAATGCTCGTCCCTTAATTTGTGCATTCCTGTCCTCCTGCTAGCCGCGCTAGTTACCTGAGAATACAAGTTAGAAAAAGTGTCAACACAATGGTTGGTGAGTTCACAGGTTTTGATATACATATAGTAAGAAAGTGTGTCATGCTGTTTATCAAATGTTAGTACCGAGCCCTAGGCCCAAAGTATCAGTGCGTCACTACCGAACTAGACTTGTTTGTCCTTGCCTCCGCTATGTCTCGTATACATAGCAAGTTAGGTCAGAGTTTGCACGGTTTATGACATCCAGTCAACATAGTGCCCCGTGGGTTAGTCATTCCATAATGGATCCATCCAAATCTACCACGTTGTTCGTACATTAACGGTAAGACTTTGTGAGGACTTGTTACGAGTTCAACACTTAATGTTTGTCCAATAAACCAGCATACACCAAATATGTTTGTACAGTAATAAATGTTTGACTCGATGTAACTAGTATTCTCCCCCTACTTAAAAGCGTTTGAAAAAGAGTAAAGAGGGGCCGTAAACTCACCTTAGTGATGTGAATGAAAGTACGCGTAAGCTCCTCGAGAAAGTAGCGCGTCGGTCACCGGCAACCTATATCGTACACCGTACGTGAGTTCGTGTATGTGACCGTGCTAGTATTCGTGTTAGTGCTCGTGTTTGTACCAACAACCCTTGGTTGTTCATGTTTGTCCGTGTCGGTCCACAATGACCGTGTTTGCTCGTGTTGGTCCACATTGACCGTGTTTGACTGTGTTGGTCCACATTGACCGTGTTTGACCGTGTTTGACTAGTGTTGACCAAAGTTGACTGTGTCAAGTCAACGACCCGTTGGTGAACCGTGTGACGGTTTGTGAATCGTGTAGCAAATGTGTAAGTGCTCGTCGTGTGCAAAACGCACAAGTTTCGTCTATGGACAACTTACTATTTATAGTAAGTTTCCATTTTTGGAAAGTTCACAAAGCATAACAGTTTTAAAGTTCTAGAATGCTCATTTGTCCTATGTGATCATGTTAATACATAACACATCATCATACGAATTCATATAAGTCGTTTTCATCATGTTAGCACACCAAAGTTTCCTAAAATGGAAAGTTTCCATTTATAGCATACGTGACATCGGAAACCATCTAACTTAGCATCTAATCATCATATTATAACATAATAAGTCATCTAGCATGCTCGAATCACACAACATGTTTACAAATCGGTTTTTGTAAAAATAAAGTTACCATAAATAGTAACTTTGTGGTTTTTGTATAAAATGACCATCTTAACATATCTAAACCAATTTTCATATCACAAATCATCATCTTAAGTCATCTAGCATCATTTAAACATACAAACATGGTCCGAAACATCATCTAACGACATCTTGACCTGAAAAGTTACTAAATATAGTAACCGTGTTGAAAATGACTATAATCACATCAAAATCACATTTTAAATACACAAATCATCATATTAGCGTCCAAATAGCAATTCCATCTACATGCATGCCCACTATATCGTTCATAACACCATTTTGTCAATATAACGTTTCTATTAATAGAAAGATTACTAAAAATCAACCTTTTAACCATTTTAACCAAATCCCACCATGAGTAATCTTTCTAATATCATCAATAAGCATATCAACATATCCAAGATCATTCCTACCATCATGGATCATACATGCATGGCAATATAATGTCACAAAACATCATTTTAAGCATAGATACATATGTACAACAACTTGGATCATTGCAAATCATCATAGCAACATCATAGATCATCAAGAATCATGTTAAAACTAACAAACCCAGATTCAAACTTAAAGAAGTTCGTGCATGTGAGTCTAGTGAGCTTGCATGTGTGATTTATCACTTGCATGAGAGTGTAGGAGTGAAAAGAGTGTGTGTAAGCATGTAGAGGATACCTCACAAGCTTTAGATCGTCAAGAGGGTGTTGGAGCAGCTCTGGAGACTCCTGGACAGTAGGTTCGAGTAGCCTCGAGGTAGTGATGGTGATCTTCAAGCTACAATATCCTTCTCCTTCAAGTTCTTGATAGAAACCAAGCTTCAAAGCTTCAAAAAAGGTCCTCTAATGGCTTCCACAGGGTAGAATTAAGTGCTTCAGTGGTTTGGGAAGAGAAATAGCTGAGCTATGGTGTGTAAAAATGGTTAAGATAGGTGAAATGATGATCTTGGAAGTTTAAAAAGAAAATTTGCGAATCTAGGGGTCAGGCGTATCGCCTGGCGTGGGTGAGAGTGGCTTCGTCATTACACGCGGGTGCACCGGATGAGGCGCCATCTTCCTCATCCGCACGCATCTCCTGGGATGGGGGCTTCGGGTCAGGCGTACTGCCTGGCCCATATGTAAGGCCCAATATGCCTATTTTGTTGTTCTGGGCCCATTCTTGCCTGTTTTTCGACTGTAGGACATTGTTCGAGCGTCGTTTGGACTCCATTAGTCAATTACTTGCAATAATTGACTTGTGAGGTGTTTCTGTGCTTAAGTGTTGTGACGTTCACCAACGTTCATGACTTTTGACACATGTACGCAGTTTCTGATAATCCCTTGGATTATCATGTTGTGTATCAATGCTCGTACTGTCGTGCCACGTGTCACACTAAATTAATCTAATTCTAGTGCCACGTGTACATAAAGCATTTAAATATACATTTAAATAAATAATGAGTTGACCTGGAAAATACGAGGTGTCACATCCTCCCCTTGTTAGAAAGAATTTCGTCCCGAAATTCAACTCGTGTTGTCAGTGTTGGTCTGTTCCGCGAACATGTGTGGGTACTTTTGTTTCATCTGATCTTCACGTTCCCACGTGAATTCCGTTCCTCGTCGCGAATTCCATCGCACTTTTACAATCGGGATCTTGCTGAGTTTGAGTTTCTTGATTTCCCGGTCCATAATCTCCACCGGTTCCTCAACGAAAGTCAATTGTTCGTCGATTTGTATCTCCTCGAGAGGAATAACAAGTGTTTCGTCAGACAAACACTTCTTGAGATTCGAGATATGAAATACATTGTGCACGCTGCTCAGTTCGTCTGGCAGGTTTAGTTCGTAGGCCACAGGGCCTATTCGTTTGGTGATCTCGAAAGGTCCAATGTTACGTGGGTTCAATTTGCCTCGTTTGCCAAACCGTATGACTCCCTTCCAAGGCGAGATCTTGAGTAGCACTCTGTCCCCCACTTGGAACTCCACCGGTTTGCGTCGTTTATCAGCATAGCTTTTCTGTCTGTCCCGAGCTGATGCCATCCGTTTGCGTATTTGCACGATCTTTTCAGTCGTTTCGTGCACCAGTTCTGGACCGGTCAGTTGGCTGTCTCCAACTTCCGCCCAGCAGATGGGTGATCGACACTTACGCCCGTAAAGTGCCTCGAATGGTGCAGCTTGGATGCTCGTGTGGTAGCTATTGTTATATGAAAACTCAACTAACGGTAGGTGAGTCTCCCAGCTACTTCCAAAGTCGATAACACATGCCCGGAGCATGTCTTCCAGTGTCTGTATGGTTCGCTCACTTTTTCCATCCGTCTGCGGGTGGTAAGCGGTACTCATATCCAATCTCGTACGCAAAGCCTTATGCAAAGACTTCCAGAAATGCGACGTAAAGCGACTGTCGCGATCAGAGATTATCGAGATTGGCACCCCATGTCGAGTGACCACTTCCTTTATATAGATACGAGTGAGCTTGTCCAACTTGTCAGTCTCCTTGGTGGGTAGGAAATGTGCGGACTTTGTCAGTCGGTCTACGATAACCCAGATGGTATCGCAACCACTTGCCGTCCTAGGCAGTTTAGTTATGAAGTCCATGGAAATCTGCTCCCATTTCTACATTGGTAATTCTTTTTGCTGAAGTAACCCTGATGGCTTCTGGTACTCCACTTTGACCTTTGAGCACGTTAGACACTTACTCACGTAAGTTGCTATTTCGGCTTTCATGTTCGGCCACCAGTAGGTTGTCTTCAAGTCATGAGCCCGGATGTATGGAATACCGGCTCTTGTGTGCTTCGTCCATCACTACTTCTCTCAATCCCCCGTAGGATGGAATCAAAATTCGATCCATCAGATAGTAAGCTCCGTCGTCTTTTATCTTCATTTGCTTATCCATGCCACGCATGGCTTCAAGAGTGAGATTTTCAGCTTTTAGGGCTTCTTGTTGTGCGATTCGTATCTGATTTGGCAATTCAGATTGAATCATGAGTTGTAGGGCACGTACGCGTTTTGTTGTTTCCTTCTGGCTCAGCGCGTCGGCCACTACATTTGCTTTACCGGGATGTTACTTGATAGCGCAATCATAATCTCCTATGAGTTCAACCCATCTTCGTTGCCTCATGTTTAGCTCCTTCTGGTCGAAGATGTGTTGTAGGCTTTTATGATCTGTAAAGATAGTGCATTTCGTGCCATACAAGTAGTGTCTCCAGATCTTTAGAGCGAATACCACAGCTCCCAACTCAAGATCATGAGTCGTGTAGTTTTTCTCATGCACCTTCAGTTGTCGTGAAGCGTATGCTATCACCTTCTCGCGTTGCATAAGCACGCAACCAAGTTCTTGTTTTGAGGCGTCACAATACACCACGAAATCATCGCATCCTTCCGGTAAGGATATGATAGGTGCTGTACATAGTTTCTGCTTCAACAAATTGAAAGCAGTTTCCAGTTTGTCTCCCCAATCAAACTTCTTGTCTTTATGGGTCAGGGATGTCAGTGATTGAGCAATCTTTGAGAATCCTTCAATGAATCTCCGGTAGTACCCGGCCAGACCTAGGAATTGTCGCACCTCAGTCGGAGTTTTGGGTGCTTCCCAGTTCTTGATGGCTTCAATCTTGGCTGGGTCTACATGTATCCCTTGCTCATTAACCACGTGTCCAAGAAATTGGACTTCGCGAATCCAAAAGTCGCACTTTGAAAACTTCGTGTACAGTTGTTCTTCCTTCAATAATTCCAAGACTAGCCTTAGATGTTTAGCATGTTCCTCCTGATTCTTTGAGTAGATCAGGATGTCGTCAATGAATACTATCACGAATTTGTCAAGGTAAGGTTTGCACACTCTATTCATGAGATCCATGAATACAGCTGGTGCGTTGGTCAGTCCAAAGGGCATAACCAAGAATTCGTAGTGTCCGTATCGGGTTCTGAAGGCAGTCTTAGGAATATCGTTTTCCTGTATCCTCAATTGATGGTAACCTGATCTTAAATCGATCTTTGAATAGTAGCTTGACCCTTGCAACTGGTCAAACAGATCGTCTATTCGTGGCAATGGGTATCGATTCTTGATCGTCACCTCGTTCAGCTCTCTGTAGTCGATACACATTCGGAATGATCCGTCTTTCTTCTTTACAAACAAGACCGGTGCTCCCCAAGGTGAGAAGCTCGGTCTGATAAATCCTTTGTCTAACAGTTCCTGCAACTGATTAGACAGTTCTTGCATCTCAGTCGGTGCTAGTCGGTATGGAGCTTTAGCAATTGGTGCTGCTCCTGGTGTGAGGTCTATCTGGAATTCGACTTGTCGTTTCAGAGGCAGTCCAGGTAGATCCTCGGGAAACACTTCGGGAAAATCGTGGACTACTGCAATGTCCTCAATATTCCTTTCTTTCTTCGGTTGTTCCGTCATGAGGGCTAGTATTGCAGTGTATCCCTTTTGGAGGTACTTGTTTGCCTTCATGCAGGACATAATGTTCAGAGGTACTCCCCGTCGTTCTCCCTGAATCGAGATCCGTTCCCCACTCTGCAACATTACCCGTACGATCTTTTCTTTGCATATGATCTCTGCTTAGTTAGCGGATAACCAGTCCATCCCAACAACTACGTCGAAGCTCCCGAGAGTTACCGGCATTAAGTCGATTTCGTGCTCGTGATCCGCCAACACCATGACGCATCCTCGAAAGATGTGTTGTGTTTCAATCAGCTTGTCGTCGGCTAATTCTACAGTATATTTATAGTCTAGTGGTGTCGGGGTAATGTCTAGCAATTTACTAAACTCACTAGATATAAAACTCCTATCGGCACCGGTATCAAATAATATGCTAGCGTAGACATTATTTAAAAGAAACATACCGGTCACGATGTTCGGGTCATCCTTGGCTTCCCCCGAGCCAATCACAAAAGCTCGACCCTTGGCCGCTCCTCCTCTGGCCTTCTTCAGCTGAGAGCAATCCCTCCTCATGTGGCCCGGCTTGCCACATACATAACACCCTCTGGGAGTGTTTTGATTGTTGTTGTTGTGCTTCTGGTTGTGGTTGGGGTTGTTGTTGTTGACAGGAAACTTTGATCTGCAATCTTTGGCCATGTGGCCATGTCGGCCGCACTTCAGGCAACGGTATCGCTCGCATTGCCCGAAGTGGTGAAAAGAGCATCGGTTACACAGTGGGTATTTTCCCTGATACACACCCTTCCCCTTGTCATCGGGTTGGGTGGCAGTGAAAGCTCTGGCAGGTGCAGATCATTGTTGTTGTTGAGGTTGATGAGATTGGTGCTGATTGGGTTCCCACTTCCTTTTCTGGCTTTCTTGAGGCTTCACATGCTCGCCTCGTTTTGGTAGCTTGCCCTGAGCTACAGCCTGATCAGTCAGTTTATGAGCCAGTCTGATCAGTGGTTGGATGGTGGTGTGGTCGGAAGCTGTTACTGTGCTTTGAATCTGTTCCGGCAGTCCACTTATGAACTGCTCGATCTTCTTATACTCCGGCGTCACCATTGCCGGGCATAGTTTGCACAGCTCGTGAAACCGAGTACAGTACTTCTCGATTTCCGATCCCACCATTCTGTGTACACAGAATTCCTCTTCGAGCTTCCGGATTTCGTCACGAGGGCAATACTCCTCATGGAGTATCCTTGTGAAATTCTCCCAAGGAATAGAGTTGGCGGTTTCCAGTCCAGGAGTCTGGACATGGGTGTTCCACCATGTGAGGGCCGGTCCCTCCAGAGTTCCCGTAGCATATTTCACTCGGATTTCCTCCGAGCACTCAGACATAGAGAAAACTGACTCCAGCTTCTCGATCCAGCGAAGCAATCCCACTGCTCCCTCGGTACCGTGGAACTTATGTGGGTGGCAGCTCAGGAAAGCTTTGAACGAGCATCCCTTTGCTATGCCCCCATGAGATCCTTTGCATCGGAGTTCAATGTAACGTGTTAGTTTCTAAAGTTGAGCAATGGCTATAGTCTAAGTTTACTACATGCAAACCTAGTTCTCTATAACCAAGGCTCTGATACCAGTCTGTCACACCCCCAGATTCCCACTCGTGGTGTCAGTCCACGTGGACGTGACGTGTCCAGAATCACAGCTCAAGGTCATATAGAACAACCATATATGCGTTTACAAATCCAACGTTTGACACATACACTTAATAAAACAGTTTGCAGTGGAAAAGTGATTCATATCATATTGCAGCGGAAATCAAATGTTTGACAATTTGCAGCGGAAAAGTATATAGTTTAACACAACATTGTTTAACAAAATGAAAGTAAAATGTTTTCAAAACGACAGAATGCATGTAAGTCCCTAATGCTCGTCCCTTAATTTGTGCATTCCTGTCCTCCTGCTAGCCGCGCTAGTTACCTGAGAATACAAGTTAGAAAAAGTGTCAACACAATGGTTGGTGAGTTCACAGGTTTTGATATACATATAGTAAGAAAGTGTGTCATGCTGTTTATCAAATGTTAGTACCGAGCCCTAGGCCCAAAGTGTCAGTGCGTCACTACCGAACTAGACTTGTTTGTCCTTGCCTCCGCTATGTCTCGTATACATAGCAAGTTAGGTCAGAGTTTGCACGGGTTATGACATCCAGTCAACATAGTGCCCCGTGGGGTTAGTCATTCCCTAATGGATCCATCCAAATCTACCACGTTGTTCGTACATTAACGGTAAGACTTTGTGAGGGCTTGTTACGAGTTCAACACTTAATGTTTGTCCAATAAACCAGCATACAGAAAATATGTTTGTACAGTAATAAATGTTTGACTCGATGTAACTAGTATTCTCCCCCATACTTATTCTCCCCCATACTTAAAAGCGTTTGAAAAAGAGTAAAGAGGGGCCGTAAACTCACCTTAGTGATGTGAATGAAAGTACGCGTAAGCTCCTCGAGAAAGTAGCGCGTCGGTCACCGGCAACCTATATCGTACACCGTACGTGAGTTCGTGTATGTGACCGTGCTAGTATTCGTGTTAGTGCTCCTGTTTGTACCAACAACCCTTGGTTGTTCATGTTTGTCCGTGTCGGTCCACAATGACCGTGTTTGCTCGGGTTGGTCCACATTGACCGTGTTTGACTGTGTTGGTCAACATTGACCGTGTTTCACCGTGTTTGACTAGTGTTGACCAAAGTTGACTGTGTCAAGTCAACGACCCGTTGGTGAACTGTGTGACGGTTTGTGAATCGTGTAGCAAATGTGTAAGTGCTCGTCGTGTGCAAAACGCGCAAGTCGCGTCTATGGACAACTTACTATTTATAGTAAGTTTCCATTTTTGGAAAGTTCACAAAGCATAACAGTTTTAAAGTTCTAGCATGCTCATTTGTCCTATGTGATCATGTTAACACATAACACATCATCATACGAATTCATGTAAGTCGTTTTCATCATGTTAGCACACCAAAGTTTCCTAAAATGGAAAGTTTCCATTTATAGCATACGTGACATTGGAAACCATCTAACTTAGCATCTAATCATCATATTATAACATAATAAGTCATCTAGCATGCTCGAATCGCACAACATGTTTACAAATCGGTTTTTGTAAAAATAAAGTTACCATAAATAGTAACTTTGTGGTTTTTGTATAAAATGACCATCTTAACATATCTAAACCAATTTTCATATCACAAATCATCATCTTAAGTCATCTAGCATCATTTAAACATACAAACATGGTTCGAAACATCATCTAACAACATCTTGACCTGAAAAGTTACTAAATATAGTAACCATGTTTAAAATGACTATAATCACATCAAAATCAAATTTTAAATACACAAATCATCATATTATCGTCCTAATAGCAATTCCATCTACATGCATGCCCACTATATCATTCATAACACCATTTTGTCAATATAAAGTTTCTATTAATAGAAAGATTACTAAAAATCAACCTTTTAACCATTTTAACCAAATCCCACGATGAGTAATCTTTCTAATATCATCAATAAGCATATCAACATATCCAAGATCATTCCTACCATCATGGATCATACATGCATGACAATATAATGTCACAAAACATCATTTTAAGCATAGATACATATGTGCAACAACTTGGATCATTGCAAATCATCATATCAACATCATAGATCATCAAGAATCATGTTAAAACTAACAAACCCATATTCGAACTTAAAGAAGTTCGTGCATGTGAGTCTAGTGAGCTTGCATGTGTGATTTATCACTTGCATGAGAGTGTAGGAGTGAAAAGAGTGTGTGTAAGCATGTAGAGGATACCTCACAAGCTTTAGATCGTCAAGAGGGTGTTGGAGCAGCTCTTGAGACTCCTGGACAGTAGGTTCGAGTAGCCTCGAGGTAGTGATGGTGATCTTCAAGCTACAATATCCTTCTCCTTCAAGTTCTTGATAGAAACCAAGCTTCAAAGCTTCAAGAAAGGTCCTCTAATGGCTTCCACAGGGTAGAATTAAGTGCTTCAGTGGTTTGGGAAGAGAAATAGTCGAGCTATGGCGTGTGAAAATGGTTAAGATAGGTGAAATGATGATCTTGGAAGTTTAAAAACAAAATCTGCGAATCTAGGGGTCAGGCGTATCGCCTGGCGTGGGTGAGAGTGGCTCCGTCGTTACGCGCGGGTGCACCGGATGAGGCGCCATCTTCCTCATCCGCGCGCATCGCCTGGGATGGGGGCTTCGGGTCAGGCGTACCGCCTGGCCCATATGTAAGGCCCAATATTCCTATTTTGTTGTTCTGGACCCATTCTTGCCCGTTTTTCGACTGTAGGACATTGTTCGATCGTCGTTTGGACTCCATTAGTCAATTACTAGCCATAATTGACTTGTGAGGTGTTTCTGTGCTTAAGTTTTGTGACGTTCACCAACGTTCATGACTTTTGACACATGTACGCAGTTTCTTATAATCCCTTGGATTATCATGTTGTGTATCAACCTGCATAAACCTGCATAAAATTTACCTAGACATGATCTAGGATATCAATCATACATGTAAAACATATGGAATTTAAAAGCATTTAAGTAAACAATTTAATAAACAGTTTACGCATGCTTCTCAGCCCCGCGTTTTAAAACAAAAAGTTTAGAAAAGGGGCAATGAACTCACCTGTGTTGATGTCTAATGTACTATCACAGAATGCGCACTCTTGTTTGTAGGCTAAGTATCTTTAGTTCCTGAGTTGTTTTAAAAGAATTCGGATACTATAAGCACGCGTATTAGTCGTCGTATCTAAGGCTTGGTCTCGCTGTGTGTAACTAAGTGTCCTAATTACTAGTGTGATTCTAACATTTTGTCTTGTAGTCTAACTTAAATACCCTAATTACAAACCCAATCCCATAATTTATTATAACTACTTACTTTTAAATTTTTACAAAAATTTTGGCAGAGTTTCCTTTGTTTTCTGTTCAAATCTAGACAATTATATTGTCCATTTACAAAATTTCCCAACAAGATAATCATAATAAGCCTTTAATCAAAACATTTATAGTTACATTCCATTTTAATTCAATATCATTTAATTAAATCTAGCAAGTTTATAAATCGGTTTCTTTTATTAAAAATCTCATTAACCCTTGAATTAAATAAGCATTTGCATGTAATGGGCCTTAGTTAGCCCATTCGGTCCATATCGGCCCGTTTAGTAGTCTTTGATTTTGAATTGATAACAAGACTTTGATTTTGATCCATATGAGTTCTTGGAAATTTTTCACATGTGTTAGACTAAATTAATAGATGTTAACATTCATATTACTGTGTTATTGTGTTCCATGAAGACCCATATCTCTTAGTAACCCTACTTATTAGTCCATGCACAAATACACACAACATATTTCATGCATGCATGTATCCTTGTGGGATCAAATTCTCATAAGATCTTAGGTTTATTGCCAACTAACCATTCCCTAGGTCATTTACACTAGTTTTGTTGATCCTCAATCCAACATTAATCTAATCAGGCAACCCTAGGTTCGATATTTTGGCTAGGGCAGTGAACCTAATGCCATATCCCTAAGGTTCGGCTGGGTTCGGCACAAGGCATGGTTCGGCTACATCACAAGTGGTCCTAGGTTCGTATAGAGGTTTGGCTAACCCACGCATGCAGGTTCGACTCTCTATGGTTCGGGAAGTAATGGTTCGACTGGTATGGGTTCGGCAAGATCCTATGGTTCGGCTGTCATAAAAGGGTTCGTGGGTGAAGGCTGGTTCATGGATTTGGACAAGTTTCGGCTAGGATTCGGTTAAGGAGTGTCCGGTGCAGGTCACAGGGTTCGGTGCTGGATTGACAGGTTCGTGGCTCAGAGTGGTTGCAGGTTCGTTGCAGGGTTCGGCATTTGATCCAAGGTTCGGCCGGCAAACCCTTAGGTTAGGCTAGGGTTTCCCGGTTCGTGTCTCATTTCAGCCGCCTGCATGAAGGTTCGGCACTCTCTTATGGGTTCGGCCAAGTGGTTCACGAACCTGTATATGTTTAAGCAGCACCATCTTCATCCCTACAAGCTCAACCTGTTACAAATCACTCCTAGCACTTCCTAAGGTTTCAAGATAACCTAACCTATAATATCTAGTGTTTTTAAATCGGTTTTAACACCATAGTTACAAGTGGTGGCGATAAACCCTCAAAACCGAAAATAAAAGAGATGTTTACCTCAAATTCGGTGAGTGAATGATCAAACTTCTTGTACTTTCTGATTCTACATAACAAGAGGGTCGTTTTGGCTCTAAGTATGCTTGAATTCGTCAAGAAATAAGCTCCAAATCCTAGAGAGAAGTTGGGTTGTTTCTAGAGAGAGAGAGACGACTTAGAGAGAGAGAAGAAGGTTGGTGAAGTGAGTTATGGCATTAACTTGCCGTAATAAATACTTCACCACGCTCGGTTGATCGGTCTCGTTCGGTTTCGCGTAAAACTTCGGTTTCTCGTGATTTTCGTCACGAAACGACTCGATTTATTAAATAAGATTTATAAAATTATTCAAGTTGTGATTCCGAATAAATTAACTAATATCTTTTATTTATTTTAAACTTTTCAGAATTATTTAATTAACTGTTTAAATCGAATCGTACGGTCGTCGCGCGTATTCGTTCGAATCGCCACCCGTACGAACACGGCGATAAATATACTTTTCAATATTGTTTTCTAATTATTGGATATTATTGATAACGTTAAACCTTCAGATATATTCGTACAGATCGTCACCTATACGGATAACCCGTCAATTTAGCATTCACATAACAACATCCGTTCGGTTTTGTTCTATAAATCCTCACATGCGTTTATACATAATAAATCCTTACAATTAATCTCATGATGGTTCTGTGTTGCCAGATAATTATCTGACTCAAGAACCATCGTTCTGAACATTTTTCTGTTAAATGTTTCCGAACTTGTTGCTTGATAACACAAAATGATAATAACAAATGAAATGAATAGGAAATGCACTAAAATGTGTATAGTTCGTACCTGTTTAATGTTCATGTTACTGTTTAAGATCACTGTTCCGGTACGGTTCCGGCACTGATGTTACAGTCTCCCCTTGTTAGAAAAATTTCGTCCCGAAATTTAAGAGTTGTTATCGGGCACAGCTTCCTCTTCAACCAGTTGGGGATACTTTGATTTCATGTGATCTTCACGTTCCCAAGTAAACCGGGTCCGCGTCTTGAGTTCCATCGAACCTTTACAATCGGAATATGGCTTCGCCTCAGTTGTTTAACTTTGCGATCCATAATCTCTTAAGGTTCCTCAATGAAGTGTAGCTGTTCATCCACTTGAATTTCTTCAATTGGAATAACAAGTGATTCATAGGCAAGACATCTCTTTAAGTTCAAGACGTGAAATACATCATGCACCGTACTGAGTTCATTTGGTAATCTTAGTCGATACGCGACAGGACCAATTCGTTCAATGATTTCGAACGGTCCCACATATCGTGTTGCTAACTTGCCTTTATTCCCAAAACGAACTACGCCCTTCCATGGGGATACCTTCAACATGACACGGTTTCCCACTTGAAATTCCAACGGCTTGCGCCGTTTGTCGGCATAGCTTTTCTTTCTGCTCCTTGTTGCTTATAGTCTTCTCTGAATCTGGGCAATCTTGTCAGTGGTTTCCTGAGTAAGTTCTGGCGCAGTTATGCGGTTATCTCCCACTTCGGTCCAGCAGATCGGTGATCGACATTTCCGGCCATAAAGAGCCTCGAATTGTGCACATCCGATACTACTGTGGTAGCTGTTATTGTAGGAGAATTCTATCAGTGGCAAATGAGAGTCCCAATTCCCACCGAAATCTAAAATACAGGTTCTTAACATGTCCTCCAGGGTTTGAATTGTACGTTCGCTTTGACCATCCGTTTGTGGGTGGTAAGCTGTACTCAGATTTAACTGCTTCCCTAGAGATTTCGGTAATGATTGCCAGAACCTGGATGTAAATCTGCTATCTCTATCAGATATAATAGACAATGGCACACCGTGGCGTACCACTATCTCATTGATGTACAGTCTTGCCAGTTTGTCCATCGTGAAAGTCTCACGCATAGGCAAGAAGTGAGCAGATTTGGTAAAACGATCAATGATCACCCAAATTGTATCGTGACCACTGGAAGTGCGGGGTAGCTTGGTAATGAAATCCATAGCTATTTGGTCCCACTTCCAGAGCGGAATCTCAGGCTGTTCCAGTAGACTAGACTGTCTCTGGTGTTCCGCCTTTACCTTCGCACGCATTAGACATCAACCGACATACTCGGCTATGTCTTTCTTCATTCCGGCCACCAATAAAATCCACGCAAGTCTTGGTACATCTTATCAGATCCAGGATGAACAGAATATTTAGTCTTGTGTGCTTCATCGAAGATAAGTCTTCTCAATTCGTCTACCGCCGGGATCCATATACGATCCTGGTAGTAGATCATTCCATCAGGCTTAGTCTCAAGGACTTTCTCTGTCCCACAGTCAAGTTCTTTCTTCAGGTTTCCTCTATCAACTGATTCTTGTTGTGCTTGAATAATCTGATCTCTTAAACTGGTCTGCACAGTCATTCCCATTGCCCTAACGCACAAGGGTTTGACCCGTTCCTTCCGGCTCAAGTCGTCAGCTACAACGTTCGCCTTTCCCGGATGGTACTTGATCACGCAATCGTAATCATTTAGAAGTTCAACCCAACGACGCTGTCGCATGTTGAGTTCCTTCTGATCAAAAATATATTGCAGACTTTTATGATCAGTAAATATGGAACACTTGGTGCCATAAAAGTAATGTCTCCAAATCTTCAACGCGAAAATTACAGCTCCCAATTCAAGATCATGAGTAGTGTAATTCTTCTCATGAATTTTGAACTGTCTTGATGCATAGGCTATGACTTTGTCCCGTTGCATCAACACGCAACCAAGTCCCTGATGGGAAGCATCATAGTATACAACAAAGTCATCACAGCCTTCTGGGAGAGATAGAATTGGAGCATTACATAATTTCTGTTTCAAGGTCTGGAAAGCATCTTCTTGTTTCTGCTCCCAGACGAACGGTTCACTTTTCTGAGTTAGTTTGGTGAGTGGCAAGGCTATCTTAGAAAAGTTTGAAATAAACCTTCTGTAATAACCCGCCAATCCTAGAAAAGACCGTATCTCCGTCGGTGTCTTCGGAGTATCCCAGTTCTTTATCGCCTCGATCTTGGCAGGATCAACGTGTATTCCCTCGCTGTTGACCACATGACCCAAAAATTGAACTTCTCTTAACCAAAATTCACATTTAGAGAATTTAGCATAGAGTTGTTCTTTCTTCAACAGCTCCAAGATCTTTCTGAGGTGTTGTTCATGATCTGCTTTGCTCTTCGAATAAATCAGTATGTCATCAATAAAGACAATAACAAACTGATCTAGATACGGCTTGCACACTCGGTTCATGAGATCCATGAAAACCGCTGGTGCATTTGTCAATCCGAAAGGCATCACCATGAATTCGTAATGCCCGTATCTGGTTCGGAAGGTCGTTTTCGGTATGTCTTCGTCTTGAACTCTAAGCTGATGATATCCAGACCGCAAGTCAATCTTTGAGAAGTATTGAGCTCCTTGCAGTTGGTCAAACAAATCATCAATCCTCGGTAATGGATACCGATTCTTGACGGTTAGTTTGTTCAGCTTCCTGTAATCTATGCACATTCTGAACGATCTGTCTTTCTTCTTCACGAACAAGACCGGAGCTCCCCAAGGTGAGTAGCTCGGTCTGATGAAACCTTTATCAAGTAGCTCTTATAAGTGATTAGACAATTCCTGCATCTCTGAAGGTGCTAACCTGTAAGGAGATTTAGCAACAGGAGTTGCTCCAGGAATTAAATCAATACGAAACTCTACCGGTCGCGCAGGAGGCAAACCTGGTAGATCTTCAAGAAATACTTCTGGATATTCTTTCAGCACAGGTACAATCTTGAATCTTTTTCTTGTCCTTCTCCTTTTCCACCACATGAGCCAGGAATGCAACGCACCGCTTCTGTAGACACTTACGCGCTTTTATACAAGAGATGATTTTGACTCTGCGTTTTGCTTGATCCCCTTTAACTTCCAATACGCGATCACTCAACAATGGAACACGAAGCAGCTTTTCAGAACAGATGACTTCCACTCGATTAGAGGAAAGCCAATCCATTCAAACAATGATGTTGAAACTACCCAACTCCATCGGTATCAAATCGATGGTGAATGTATGACCGTTAAGTGTCAATGGGCAATTCCTATAAACTGTACTAACTGTGATCTGTTTCCCGTTAGCTACTTCTATAATATAAGGGGTGTCTAATTGTTCCTCTATAGAATCTAGTTGGCATGCAAAATCGGTAGAGATAAAACTCTGATCCGCACCAGTATCAAATAGAACAGATGCATAAAAGTCATGTAAGAGAAACGTACCAGTGACCACATTCGGGTCCTGGCGTGCAGCGGGTGCTCCAATAACAAAAGATCTTCCACGAGGAGCTTGAACTGCCTATTGTGCCTTCTTCGGGCAGTTCTTTGCAAAGTGGCCTTGTTCACCACAACTGAAGCATCCACCGTTGTTTTGGTTGGCTGGTGGAGGGAGAGCCAAAGCAGCATTGTTGACTGCTTGGTTAGGTGTCATCCTGCAGTGTTGGACCCAATGGCCCTTTCGCCCACATCCCGTGCAATGCTTGCAGGGAGTGTCAGCAGTATGATGATATTGACAATTGGCACACAGAGGAAATGTGCCAGTGTAGGGTCTCTTGTTAGGGTTTTGTGGTGCTGCTGCTACTTGTTGGAGAGGTGTTGCCATCGTGTAGTTCTTGATGACTTTTTGTTTCTTCTTCTGGTGGTGGTGGGGTTTCTTTGACAGCTCTGCTTTGTTCTTGCCAGAGTCTGCCTCTTTCTTTAGAGTTCCAGAGGCTACCATAAGATCAGTGAGTTTACCAGATAAACTCACTGCAAACTCCACAGTGACAGGGTTAGCTGCAACAACTAGGCCCTGTATGCAGGCGGGAAGTCCACCTACATAGCGATCAATCCTCTTTTCCAAAGTTGGTACCATGTCTGGTACCAAAGCAACCAACTCGTGGTAACGAGTCGTATACCCCATGTGATCAGCCCCCTTCATCACATGGTTGGATAGTTCAACCTCCAGTTTCTGCAACTCGTTCTTGGGGTAGAATTCCGTTCTCAACAACGTCTTGAAATCTTCCCATGGTATAGCCATAGCTTCTTCTCTTCCCCTGGCATTTATCTGTGAGTTCCACCAGGTCAAGGCTCGCTTGTTGAATGTTCCAGAAGAGTAGCGAACCTTGTGATGCTCTGGACAGCTGCAGAGGTCCAGAGTAGTTTCAATCTTCTCTATCCATTGGATTAATCCAACGGCTCCTTAGACCCACTAAAACTAGGTGGTTTACATCCTACAAATGACTTATAGGAGTAGTGTGATGAACCACCAGTATTCCCACTGGCTTCTCCTGACGAGTTACCAGTGTTGTTGATCTCATTTCGGAGACGAAGAAACATCTCCGGTATCGCCTCTTTTATCTGACTGGTCATCTGACTGCTCAGAAGGGTCCCCAATGCGATACTGGCAGGGTCCAGCATTGGTGTTGTGCTCGGGCCTGGTGGTGGGTTGAGTAGAGGAGGAGGAACAAATGGAGGAGGAGGAGGAGGTGGCGGTTGTGAATCAGATGGTGAAGGAGTAGATGAATGTGGTGCCAAGTCTTGCGGTGGTGGAGGCAACGAAGGAGTCTGTCTTCTCGGCGACATTCTGATCATCACCAATAAAGTTATTGGTTAGTGCAATGATAGAATACAGAAGACGATATGCAAGTAAATCTTAAGTCCTATGTGCTCTACATGCAGGGTCCCTAAGTTATAGTATAGGCCAAACTGTTTAAATAAGTGACCTATATTTATCTATAACCATGGCTCTGATACCAATCTGTCACACCCCGAGCCGGCGGGGTTGGATCGGAGTCCAAGTATGGCGGAAGGTTCCCGGGGCGCGATATCGCGAGTGATAATCAAAGTGATCATATTGTTTACATTTCACATGATATAAACGAGAAATGCTTAATAGGATAGAATTACAAAGTTAAATTACATCCGAATTGTTCATAATTTAACAATGTAAATCTATCATAAACATCATAAAATATCTATCTTGTAACAGCACAAGATATACAAAATATTTGTATAATGATGTTCCAAAAGTATGCAGGTCCAAAAATACTAGGTCTTCTATCTGAAGTCCTAGTCCAAAAGCATAAGCTTCTTAATTGACCTGTTCGTCACCTGTGAAGTCATGCACAAATAAAGTCAACTCATGGTTGGTGAGTTCATATAGTTTAGTAATTGAAATTGATTTGTAAACCTCTTTCGGTAAAGACCCTAACCTCATTAACATCACATCTAATGTCCACATCGGTATGCTTATATATAGGGCATACCCCTGAGTCGAGTCTAGAAACCCGCCCAGACGCCGTCCCACCACATACTAATGCGTATATGACACTGATGTTAATGATAGTTAAGCATTTTTACCTACCATACAATCAAAACATTTGTTAAACCCACGGGTAACAACCTTAATCTCATTAACATCACATGTATCATCCAGATCGGTATGCTTATATATAGGGCATACCCCTGAGTCGAGCCTACAACCCGCCCAGACGCCATCCCTCCACATACTAATCCACATGGGACATTGTTGTTAATGAAAATTAAGCATTTTACCCGTACCATTAACCAAATGATTCTTCAGTTCATTGTTACTGTAAATACAACAATTTGGAATCTATGTTGATTTCAAAAGCTCATCACAATAATGATCAACCACAGTATTTGTAGAAACAGTTATAAATGCTTAATTAAATAAATAAATAAACATTTAATAAAATCTAAGTCCTAATGATTGGGCCTTGGTCAACTCGAGTAAACTAGTCTGTCAATCAAGGTTCTTAGTAGTTAGGGAATTCTGTAAATATCATCAAACATATGACCTACAAATCAAACGGTCTAGCTAGGACTTCTTGAAATGTATGATTTCTTGTTTCGTACTTGATTCGTCTTGTTTCGTATTGTTTCGTTGGCATATGTTATCTTTGATATTTCCCAGACTTTCCCCTGAAAATGATTCGTTGAACTCACACACTTGTTTCGTCAAAATAGTTTCGTTTGATTTGTTGAAATGACACACTTGATTCGTCAAAATAGTTTCGTTTGATTCGTTGAAATGACACACTTGATTCGTCAAAATAGTTTCGTTCGATTCGTTGAAATGTTTAGTTTAACCCAATTATCCACTTAAAGTATAAGTAGATAACCTTAGTATAAACCTGCATAAAATTTACCTAGACATGATCTAGGATATCAATCATACATGTAAAACATATGGAATTTAAAAGCATTTAAGTAAACAATTTAATAAACAGTTTACGCATGCTTCTCAGCCCCGCGTTTTAAAACAAAAAGTTTAGAAAAGGGGCAATGAACTCACCTGTGTTGATGTCTAATGTACTATCACAGAATGCGCACTCTTGTTTGTAGGCTAAGTATCTTCAGTTCCTGAGTTGTTTTAAAAGAATTCAGATACTATAAGCACGCGTATTAGTCGTCGTATCTAAGGCTTGGTCTCGCTGTGTGTAACTAAGTGTCCTAATTACTAGTGTGATTCTAACATTTTGTCTTCTAGTCTAACTTAAATACCCTAATTACAAACCCAATCCCATAATTTATTATAACAACTTACTTTTAAATTTTTACAAAAATTTTGGCTGAGTTTCCTTTGTTTTCTGTTCAAATCTAGATAATTATATTGTCCATTTACAAAATTTCCCAACAAGATAATCATAATAAGCCTTTAATCAAAACATTTATAGTTACATTCCATTTTAATTCAATATCATTTAATTAAATCTAACAAGTTTATAAATCGGTTTCTTTTATTAAAAATCTCGTTAACCCTTGAATTAAATAAGCATTTGCATGTAATGGGCCTAAGTTAGCCCATTCGGTCCATATCGGCCCGTTTAGTAGTCTTTGATTTTGAATTGATAACAAGACTTTGATTTTGATCCATATGAGTTCTTGGAAATTTTTCACATGTGTTAGACTAAATTAATAGATGTTAACATTCATATTGCTGTGTTAGATGTTAACATTCATATTGTTGTGTTATTGTGTTCCATGAAGACCCATATCTCTTAGTAACCCTACTTATTAGTCCATGCACAAATACACACAACATATTTCATGCATGCATGTATCCTTGTGGGATCAAATTCTCATAAGATCTTAGGTTTATGGCCAACTAACCATTCCCTAGGTCATTTACACTAGTTTTGTTGATCCTCAATCCAACATTAACCTAATCAGGCAACCCTAGGTTCGATATTTGGCTAGGGCAGCGAACCTAATGCCATATCCCTAAGGTTCGGCTGCGTTCGGCACAAGGCATGGTTCGGCTAAATCACAAGTGGTCCTAGGTTCGTATAGAGATTCGGCTAACCCACGCATGCAGGTTCGACTCTCTATGGTTTGGGAAGTAATGGTTCGACTGGTAGGGTTCGGCAAGATCCTATGGTTCGGCTGTCATAAAAGGGTTCGTGGGTGACGGCTGGTTCGTGGTTTTGGACAAGGTTCGGCTAGGATTCGGTTAAGGAGTGTCCGGTGCAGGTCACAGGGTTCGGTGCTGGATTGACTGGTTCGTGGCTCAGAGTGGTTGCAGGTTCGTTGCAGGGTTCGGCATTTGATCCAAGGTTCGGCTGGCAAACCCTTAGGTTCGGCTAGGGTTTCCCGGTTCGTGTCTCATTTCAGCCGCCTGCATGAAGGTTCGGCACTCTCTTATGGGTTCGGCCAAGTGGTTCACGAACCTGTATATGTTTAAGCAGCACCATCTTCATCCCTACGAGCTCAACTTGTTACAAATCACTCCTAGCACTTCCTAAGGTTTCAAGATAACCTAACCTATAATATCTAGTGTTTTTAAATCGGTTTTAACACCATAGTTACAAGTGGTGGCGATAAACCCTCAAAACCGAAAATAAAAGAGATGTTTACCTCAAATTCGGTGAGTGAATGATCAAACTTCTTGTACTTTCTGATTCTACATAACAAGAGGGTCGTTTTGGCTCTAAGTATGCTTGAATTCGTCAAGAAATAAGCTCCAAATCCTAGAGAGAAGTTGGGTTGTTTCTAGAGAGAGAGAGACGACTTAGAGAGAGAGAAGAAGGTTGGTGAAGTGAGTTATGTGTCACACCTCGGGCCGGCGGGAACGGATCGGATTTTCCCGTCGGGCGGAAGGTTCCCGGGGCGCGATATCTTTGAGTGATAATCAAATGATCAGATTGTTACATAGCACATGATAATCAAACTGAGAAATGCTAATACATTAATGATGTAGAATTACAAGATTAAATTACACTGTATCGTTCATAATTTAATCAAGTAAATCTACCAAAAGAATCAATGTAACTATATCTTGTATATGTACAAGATATACAAAAGATGATTCAATGTTTAGGCACCAAAAGCATGCAACACAAAATAAGCTAGGTCTTCTAAAAGTCCTCTAGCTTAAACCTTGCATGTATGTCTCTACACCTGTTCGTCACCTGAGAAAACATGTATTTAAACAAAGTCAACACGAGGTTGGTGAGTTCATAAGTAAGTTAGTTGAAAACTCTGATTCAATCACATGCATTGTCCCAATGTTTTGTTATGTTGCTTGTATATTGTGAAATGTTCATATGTTCACTTGATGGCTCCTTAATAGTTATACTTACAAGCACTATGTTATCCTAGTAGTGATGCTTATATATAGGGCATATGTAAGGGAACTAAGCCCTAGCCAACATCCCACCACATCACAACTAGAGCTCCACACTACTTGTAATACAACTATTGATTTCCATTCCCATGTCCTCCTGATTGTCCCATTGTTGTTCACCTGTGTTTCCATGAATAGAATAATATAATGATAGTGTTGTAGTTATCAAACCGAAGTATTGACAACCATTTGTATAGTAAGGATGTTAGATTTAGTAAATCTGTTCCTTGTATTATTCTATTGTCTGTGTGTTAACTTTTATGTTACACTTTTAATTAATTAAAAGTGTTAGTTAACTGTTCATCATATGTCTCAAATGCAGTGTATAGGATCCGAATGGAATCCATTTTATTCCTCACATAATCAGATTAAAATGCATTCCATTCTCTCCTATCCCACCGTGTGATCCCAAGGCCTTTACGGGGATTGTCTCATGTAATTAACAAAGTCGAATAAGAACTAGTCTTATTACATTATGTTAATTAAGTGTGATTGGCAGTGATAGTCATGAAGTTACGTTATCATGGTCGCCGTTCACTGTGATTGGCTGTGATAGTCATGAAGTTACGTTATCATGGTCGCCGTTCACTGTAATCCATATGGTCACCATGTAATCCTTAAGCCGTAGTAAGAACAAGTCTTAGTACCCTTAAGTGACGCAGGTGGTGGATAATCAATGCGATCATACTACCTAGTAGTATGTTTTTAGTGTGTTGATCAAATGTTATAAGAAATTGACTTATCACACTTGATCGTTTTTGATGTGGAATGATATTCAGAAGATATTTTATCTTCTGATCATTCATGTGCTGTGAAGTGTCACCATGTTTCTCTGTAATAGTTCTCATTGTTTATTTGTATATGAATTGTCTCAATGTTTCGTTCCTGTAGGAATAACTGAGTGTTATAAGATATAATCTTACAACTGTGTTATCCCAATGTGTTAATGATTATGAAAGTACATTATCGTAATCTTCTGAGTTTCCCTGTTATCTCATGATCATACAAGCATGCATACCATGATAAACGATAATAAACAATTTAATATTATCAAAATCAAAGTATAAATAACATGTTAAGCAAAACTTTTAAATAAATAAAAGTAAACATGTTTCTCAGCCCCGAGAGTTAAAATCAGTAAAGATTAAAGTAAAAGGGGCATATGAACTCACCTTGCTGTAGTAGGGTTGACTTAGCTTAAAGAAAGAATGCACGCGCTCTTTGTTGTTCTTGTAGTATTTTTCACGTTCCTGTATTGATTTCATATGATTGCGACTTATAAGTATAAGTTGTATCGATTTGTGCGCGTGTATGTGTCAGCCCTAGTATTGGCTAACACTCGTGGGTCTAAGTTTTCATTCGGCCCTCATGCATTGCTTATGAGTTTTACATGATCATCGATTCATTTTGACTTAACACTTGAATTCACTTGATGTTACATATCAAACTATGTTAATTTAGGTTTTTATGAACATAAGTCCTCAACCTTGTCATAACACGTAGGTAACAATTAAATTCTTGTATCCTTTTTCTAGTTGCATTTTGTTTTTAATGTGTTGCATTGATTTATCAATTATGTGGGCCGAATGAGTTTAGTAACTCGAATGATATACGTGGGCCGAATTGGGCCTTACGGTCCATCAATTCATATGGTTTTATTGTAGGGTGATGTTGGGCTTAAAGAAATGCTATGGGCCGATTACTTTCTGTTGGGTCTAAGGCCACAAGCTGTTGGGCCGATTATATACTATTTGGGCCGTGGTGTTGGACTAGAAAAAAAAATGGTTGTTTTGGGCCTTGGTTATCTGCTATTGGTTCGAACAGCAATAATGGTCGAAGGGGCTGCTGGGCCTGTTGGGCCAATTAAACTGGGCCGAAAACGATTCCCTGGATCAATGAAATCAGAGTTGGGCCAGAACACAAGAAATAGGCCGCATATTGTATACTTGGACTAGGGAGTTCGTCTGCTGCAACGAGAAAAAAGAAAAAAAATAAACATAGCTTCCTAGTTCGTGATTTGGCAGAAGGTTCGACGTCCACTGTTGGTTCGTGTGCACCACAGGTTCGCAGAGGTCAATGATGGTTCGTCAAGCAAAGGGGTTCGTGATGGAGTAGGGTTCGGTCCTGTGCAGGTGGTTGCGGCAGAACTAGGTTCGTAAGACCACAAGGGTTCGGCCATGGCTGCATGTAATTGGTTCGGGTAGCTCGAGAAGGTTCGTTCATCTGGATGGTTCGTGAGGAATGAGTCAAGGCTCGGTGATGATAGCATCTAGGGTTCGGGACCTGTAGAGGGTTCGTGGCTAAGTTGTGCGAACCAGTAAGGTTCGCCCGATGAGGATGAAGGCTCGGTGCTTGCTGTGGCGGACCTAGGGTTCGGTGATGGCTCATGGGTTCGTGAGCCTAGTTCTTGCTACGTACAAGCCTGTTTCAGCATTTCATTCTTGTCAAATCTGAGGTGTTAATCGACTGTTAGCTTGTTAGGGTTACACTAGGAGTTTCTCTCAATGATGAAAGTGGTGTGAGGATGGGTTTAGTTCCAGTTTTACATGTGTGAGTCGAACAAAGTCAACCAAAACCCTATTTTCGTGGATTTCACAGCATCATACCTTCGATTTCAGTGGAGGTTTCTTCCGATCTGCTATACTTTCATGTAGAGGATGTCAAGGGCTTTACGTGGGCGAAAGAATCACTCAAAACCGTTGAGAAACGAAGGAGTTATGAGCAATTGAAGGTGATTAATGGTGGTTCTTGAGGCTAGCCGGAAAAAGAGAGAAAGAAGGAGAGTGTAGGTGGAGAAATGAGAAAAACTCTCATTTTTATGGTTTTTATACCACGAGTGGTGTCCGGGTCCATTTCGGTTGCTCGGCTCGTTAATTCGTCGCGTATCCGGAAAATTACGCGTAATTAATAATAAATAAAAAAATGTTAATTTAATTAATTTGATGAGTTTCAAAATTGTAAAAATGTTTATTATTTTATTTAATTAAATTAAAATTCGTTTCGCGTCGTAATTCGTTTTCGTTTCGTCGAATCGCGTCACCATCGCGCGTATTCGTTCGAATCGTCATTCGAACGAACACGACGATGGTTTTGCTTTCCGACTTTTGTTTTCTACTTTCCAGTCATCATTTCAAAACGTTAAACTCACAGATATGTTTGTGTGAATCGTCACCCACGCAAACACACTGTCAGTTCGTTATTCTGAAACGACACTGCAGTTTATGTTTAAATTGTGTTTCCTCACTGTCGGACTCAACTAAACATCTTGTTTTCATCTTGTTTTCACATTGAATTGTCGGCCATCTGATTCCTGTCATCTATGGACATCAGATCGCAACCGATTTGTTTCTGATAATTGTTTGAACACCGTTGTTTCTCATGATTTGTTGTGTTAACTGTAATTAAGTTTTCACTTAATAAACACAACTAATGTTTCAAATGTACGTAGTACTTAATGTATTTAAGTTTACACGAAAATACGTACAACTGTTCTTGTATTTAGAATCCTGTTAATACAAAAACTGTTTACAAATACGTATGTACACATAGTTACTGTATGCAAGTACACATACCGTACGGACTTGCCGGGCGGTCGGGTACTAGTTGTCACAGTCTCCCCTTGTTAAAGAAATTTCGTCCCGAAATTTAAGCATAAAGATCGGTCTTTATTTCTCGAACAGGTGGGGATACTTGGCTTTCATGTTATCCTCGCGCTCCCATGTAAATTCTGGTCCACGCTTGGAGTTCCATCGAACCTTTACAATAGGAATACGGCTACGTTTCAGTTTCTTAACTTCGCGTTCCATAATCTCTACAGGTTCTTCAATGAAGTGTAGTTGCTCATCAACTTGTATTTCTTCCAATGGTATGATCAATGACTCGTCTGCTAAGCACCTTTTGAGATTTGATACATGAAACACATCGTGTACTCCACTGAGTTTATCAGGAAGTCTGAGTCTGTATGCCACAGGACCTATGCGTTGAGTAATCTCAAACGGTCCGACATACCTAGGTGCTAGCTTGCCTTTAGCCCCAAAACGAACTACGCCTTTCCATGGGGACACTTTTAACATGACTCGGTCACCCACATCGAATTCCAAAGGCTTGCGCCGTTTGTCTGCGTAACTCTTTTGGCGGCTACGTGTTGCTTGTAATCGTTGTTGTATCTGGGCAATCTTATCAGTAGTTTCCTGAATAAGTTCAGGCCCAGTGATTCTGTTGTCTCCCACTTCGGTCCAACAGATTGGAGACCGACATTTTCTACCATAGAGTGCTTCAAACGGAGCACATCCGATACTGCTGTGGTAGCTATTGTTGTAGGAGAACTCAATGAGAGGTAAGTGTGTATCCCAACTTCCACCGTAGTCCAGTATGCATGTTCTCAACATATCCTCTAGGGTTTGAATGGGGCGCTCGCTTTGTCCATCCGTTTGTGGATGATAAGCAGTGCTCAGATTAACACTTGTCCCTAAGGATTGTTGCAATGATTGCCAGAACCGCGAAGTAAATCGACTGTCCCGGTCGGAAATAATAGATAACGGCACACCGTGCCTCACTACTATTTCATCGATGTATAGTCTTGCTAATTTCTCCATCTTGTATGTCTCTCTGATCGGAAAAAAGTGTGCGGACTTGGTCAATCGATCAATGATGACCCAAATAGAATCGTATCCGCTGGAAGTGCGGGGTAGCTTGGTAATGAAATCCATAGCTATTTGTTCCCACTTCCATTGAGGTATTTCTGGTTGTTCCAGCAAACCCGAAGGTTTCTGGTGTTCAGCTTTGACTTTGGCACATGTGAGGCATTTGCCAACATAAGTGGCAATGTCTTTCTTCATGCCCGGCCACCAATAAAACGACCTAAGATCTTGGTACATCTTATCGGCACCCGGATGAACTGAATAACGTGTCTTGTGTGCCTCGTCAAAAATAAGTGTTCGAAGTTCATCTACTGCGGGAATCCAAACACGATCCAGATAATAGATAACTCCATCTTGTTTTGTCTTGAAATGTTTCTCGGCTCCACAATCGAGCTCGCGTTTCAGGTTGTCTCTTGCCACTGCTTCCTGTTGTGCTTGTAGAATGTGATCTCTCAAATTGGTTTGCACAGTCATTCCCATTGCGCGAACGCGTAAGGGTTTGACTCTTTCCTTCCGGCTCAAAGCATCTGCAACGACATTTGCTTTGCCCGGATGGTATTTGATCACACAATCGTAATCGTTCAGGAGCTCAACCCAACGTCTCTGTCTCATGTTAAGCTCCTTCTGATCAAATATGTGTTGTAGACTCTTGTGATCTGTGAAGATAGTGCATTTGGTACCATACAGATAATGTCTCCAAATCTTTAATGCAAAAACAACAGCTCCCAGTTCAAGATCGTGTGTTGTGTAATTCTTCTAGTGTATCTTCAACTGTCGTGAGGCATAAGCAATGACTTTGTCTCGTTGCATCAAAACACATCCGAGTCCCTGATGGGAAGCATCACAATAAACAACAAAGTCATCACTGCCTTCTTGGAGGGTTAAGATTGGAGCATTGCACAATCTTTGTTTCAATGTCTGGAATGCCTCTTCTTGTTTGTGAGTCCACACAAAAGGTTCAGACTTCTGTGTGAGCTTGGTGAGAGGCAAGGCTATCTTAGAAAAATTCGAGATGAATCTCCTATAATAACCTGCCAATCCCAAAAATGATCGGATCTCCGTTGGTGTCGTAGGCACATCCCAGTTCTTGATTGCTTCTATCTTGGCAGGATCCACGTGAATACCATCACTGTTAATCACGTGACCCAAAAACTGAACTTCTCTCAACCAAAATTCACACTTGGAGAATTTGGCATAGAGTTGTTCCTCTTTCAGAAGCTCTAAAACTGTCTTGAGGTGTTGCTCGTGTTCCTTCTCGTTCTTTGAATAAATCAGAATATCGTCAACAAAGACAATAACAAACTGATCCAGATACGGCTTGCACACCCGGTTCATTAAGTCCATGAACACAGCCGGTGCGTTCGTCAATCCAAATGGCATCACCATGAACTCGTAATGACCATATCGGGTACGAAAAGCCGTCTTTGGTATGTCTTCCTCTTGAATCCGGAGCTGATGATAGCCTGATCTCAGGTCTATCTTTGAAAAGTACTGTGCTCCATGTAACTGATCAAACAAATCATCAATCCTCGGTAACGGGTACCGATTCTTGATGGTGAGTTTGTTGAGTTCTCGATAATCAATGCACATTCTGAAAGTTCCATCCTTCTTTTTGACAAAAAGAACCGGAGCTCCCCACGGGGAAAAGCTCGGTCGGATGAATCCTTTATCAAGAAGTTCTTGTAACTGATTAGACAACTCCTGCATCTCAGATGGTGCAAGTCTATAAGGAGACTTAGCTACCGGAGTTGCTCCTGGAATCAAATCAATTCGAAACTGCACTGATCTCTCACGACTGGTACATCCTGAATCTTGATCGTCTTCTTGTCTTTCTGAATCACGTGAGCTAGAAATGCAACGCATTGTTTTCGTAAACACTTGCGAGCCTTCATGCAAGATATTATCTTGACACTGCGTTTCGCTTGGTCTCCACGAATCTCCAAGACCTCATTGTTCTCCATAGGAATACGTAGTAGTTTATCGGAACAGATGAACTCAACTCTGTTAAGAGATAGCCAATCCATTCCGATGATGATGTCGAAACTGCCCAGCTCCATCGGTATCAAGTCGATGGAAAACGTGTGATCGCCAAGTGTTAGTGGGCAATTCCTAAATATAGTGTCTACTGTGATCTGTTTGTCGTTTGCAATCTCAATAGTGTAAGGGGAGTCTAACATTTCCTTAACATAATTAAGATGGCATGCAAAGTCGGATGAGATAAAACTCTGATCCGCACCAGTATCAAACAGTATGGATGCATATGAGTCAGATAAGAGAAATGTACTCGTGACCATATTCGGGTCTTGACGAACAGCAGCAGCTCCTATCTGAAAGGCTCTTCCTCTTGGTGCTGAAGCCCCTTGTTGGTTTTTCCTGGGACAATCCCGAGAGAAATGTCCTGGTTCGCCACAGTTGTAGCAAGACCTAGGATCTGCAGCAACAGCAGTAGTAGCTGCGTTGTTGTTTCTGTTTTGAGTCTTCGGACTCTTGCAGTAAGTTACCAAGTGACCAAACTTCCCACAGTTAGTGCAGTATCTGCACGGGACGTTCGGTAGGTGGTGGTACTGGCATGAGTTGCACAAAGGTGCAGTGCCAGTATATGGCTTTCTGATCTTTAGTGGTGGTGGCTGGTTGATTATTGGGGCTTGAGTGGTTGCAGCAAAGTTTCTAACCACTTTCTGTTTCTTTGCAGGCCTTTTATCCTGCTTCTTTGAAGTTCCAGTTCTGTTCGAATCAGCCTCCTTCTTAAGTGCCCCAGAGGCAACCATCACATCAGTTAGAGTAGCTGACAGAGAGACAGCCGACTCCATAGTAGTAGGGCGAGCAGAAATCGCGTGCCCTTGCATGCAGGGAGGCAGTCCACCGACATACCTTTCGATTCTCTTTTCCAGTGTAGGCACCACGTCCGGTGCCAATGTAGCAAGCTCGTGAAATCTGGTGGTGTAGGCCAGATGCCCAGCACCAATCATGACAAGATTGAGTAGTTCAGTCTCAATCTTCTTTACTTCATTTCTCGGACAGAACTCTGCCCTCAGCATCGTCTTGAAATCATCCCAAGACATTGACAGAGCCTCATCCCTGCCCCTAGTTTGAATTTGAGCGTTCCACCAAGTCAACGCCCTCTTGTTGAATGAGCCAGCAGCATATCTCACCCTGTGCTGATCAGGACAACCACTGATGTCCAATGTAGTTTCCATCTTCTCAATCCATTGGATTAAGCCGACGGCACCTTCACTGCCACTGAAACTGGGTGGCTTGCATCCTACAAAGTTCTTGTAGGAGTAGTCCTGATTAAGCCGAGTGTTACCGCTGCCTTCTCCAGATGAGTTGGCAACGTTGTTGCTGCTGTTGTTATGGTTGATGCGATTCATCATCTCGGGAATCACATCCCTTAGCTGGCTTGTCAGAAGAGTGGCCAATGCCACAGTAGCAGGGTCCAGTTGATGAAGTGGTGGCGGCTGTGGAGGTGGCACATGTGGAGGAGGAGGTGGAGGTGGTTGTGTAGGAGAATCAGATGGTGAAGGTGTAGATGAATGCGGTGCCAAATCTTGTGGTGGTGGCGGCAGTATAGCGGGTTGTCTTCGCGGCGGCATTCTGATCATAACCGAAAGGAAATCGGTTAGTGCAGTGATCAGAAGCACAAGACATATGCAAATAGAATCCTAAGTCATAAGAATGCTACATGCGGGTCCCTAGGTTATAGTCTAGGCCAAACCGTTCAAGTAATATGACCTATATTTCTCTATAACCATGGCTCTGATACCAATCTGTCACACCTCGGGCCGGCGGGAACGGATCGGGTTTTCCCGTCGGGTGGAAGGTTCCCGGGGCTCGATATCTTTGAGTGATAATCAAATGATCAGATTGTTACATAGCACATGATAATCAAACTGAGAAATGCTAATACATCAATGATGTAGAATTACAAGATTAAATTACACTGTATCGTTCATAATTTAATCAAGTAAATCTACCAAAAGAATCAATGTAACTATATCTTGTATATGTACAAGATATATAAAAGATGATTCAATGTTTAGGCACCAAAAGCATGCAACACAAAATAAGCTAGGTCTTCTAAAAGTCCTCTAGCTTAAACCTTGCATGTATGTCTCTACACCTGTTCGTCACCTGAGAAAACATGTATTTAAACAAAGTCAACACTAGGTTGGTGAGTTCATATGTAAGTTAGTTGAAAACTCTGATTCAGTCACATGCATTGTCCCAATGTTTTGTTATGTTGCTTGTATATTGTGAAATGTTCATATGTTCACTTGATGGCTCCTCAATAGTTATACTTACAAGCACTATGTTATCCTAGTAGTGATGCTTATATATAGGGCATATGTAAGGGAACTAAGCCCTAGCCAACATCCCACCACATCACAACTAGAACTCCACACTACTTGTAATACAACTATTGATTTCCATTCCCATGTCCTCCTGATTGTCCCATTGTTGTTCACCTGTGTTTCCATGAATAGAATAATATAATGATAGTGTTGTAGTTATCAAACCGAAGTATTGACAACCATTTGTATAGTAAGGATGTTAGATTTAGTAAATCTGTTCCTTGTATTATTCTATTGTCTGTGTGTTAACTTTTATGTTACACTTTTAATTAATTAAAAGTGTTAGTTAACTGTTCATCATATGTCTCAAATGCAGTGTATAGGATCCGAATGGAATCCATTTTATTCCTCACATAATCAGATTAAAATGCATTCCATTCTCTCCTATCCCACCGTGTGATCCCAAGGCCTTTACGGGGATTGTCTCATAGCATCTAGGGTTCGGGACCTGTAGAGGGTTCGTGGCTAAGTTGTGCGAACCAGTAAGGTTCGCCCGATGAGGATGAAGGCTCGGTGCTTGCTGTGGCGGACCTAGGGTTCGGTGATGGCTCATGGGTTCGTGAGCCTAGTTCTTGCTACGTACAAGCCTGTTTCAGCATTTCATTCTTGTCAAATCTGAGGTGTTAATCGACTGTTAGCTTGTTAGGGTTACACTAGGAGTTTCTCTCAATGATGAAAGTGGTGTGAGGATGGGTTTAGTTCCAGTTTTACATGTGTGAGTCGAACAAAGTCAACCAAAACCCTATTTTCGTGGATTTCACAGCATCATACCTTCGATTTCAGTGGAGGTTTCTTCCGATCTGCTGTACTTTCATGTAGAGGATGTCAAGGGCTTTACGTGGGCGAAAGAATCACTCAAAACCGTTGAGAAACGAAGGAGTTATGAGCAATTGAAGGTGATTAATGGTGGTTCTTGAGGCTAGCCGGAAAAAGAGAGAAAGAAGGAGAGTGTAGGTGGAGAAATGAGAAAAACTCTCATTTTTATGGTTTTTATACCACGAGTGGTGTCCGGGTCCATTTCGGTTGCTCGGCTCGTTAATTCGTCGCGTATCCGGAAAATTACGCGTAATTAATAATAAATAAAAAAAATGTTAATTTAATTAATTTGATGAGTTTCAAAATTGTAAAAATGTTTATTATTTTATTTAATTAAATTAAAATTCGTTTCGCGTCGTAATTCGTTTTCGTTTCGTCGAATCGCGTCACCATCGCGCGTATTCGTTCGAATCGTCATTCGAACGAACACGACGATGGTTTTGCTTTCCGACTTTTGTTTTCTACTTTCCAGTCATCATTTCAAAACGTTAAACTCACAGATATGTTTGTGTGAATCGTCACCCACGCAAACACACTGTCAGTTCGTTATTCTGAAACGACACTGCAGTTTATGTTTAAATTGTGTTTCCTCACTGTCGGACTCAACTAAACATCCTATTTTCATCTTGTTTTCACATTGAATTGTCGGCCATCTGATTCCTGTCATCTATGGACATCAGATCGCAACCGATTTGTTTCTGATAATTGTTTGAACACCGTTGTTTCTCATGATTTGTTGTGTTAACTGTAATTAAATTTTCACTTAATAAACACAACTAATGTTTCAAATGTACGTAGTACTTAATGTATTTAAGTTTACACGAAAATACGTACAACTGTTCTTGCATTTAGAATCCTGTTAATACAAAAACTGTTTACAAATACGTATGTACACATAGTTACTGTATGCAAGTACACATACCGTACGGACTTGCCGGGCGGTCGGGTACTAGTTGTCACATTATGGCATTAACTTGCCATAATAAATACTTCACCACGCTCGGTTGATCGGTCTCGTTCGGTTTCGCGTAAAACTTCGGTTTCTCGTGATTTTCGTCACGAAACGACTCGATTTATTAAATAAGATTTATAAAATTATTCAAGTTGTGATTCCTAATAAATTAACTAATATCTTTTATTTATTTTAAACTTTTCAGAATTATTTAATTAACTGTTTAAATCGAATCGGACGGTCGTCGCGCGTATTCGTTCGAATCGCCACCCGTACGAACACGGCGATAACTATACTTTTCAATATTGTTTTCTAATTATTGGATATTATTGATAACGTTAAACCTTCAGATATATTCGTACAGATCGTCACCTATACGGATAACCCGTCAATTTAGCATTCACATAACAACATCCGTTCTGTTTTGTTCTATAAATCCTCACATACGTTTATACATAATAAATTCTAACAATTAATCCCATGATGGTTCTGTGTTGCCAGATAATTATCTGACTCAAGAACCATCGTTCTGAACTTTGTTTCTGTTAAATGTTTCTGAACTTGTTGCTTGATAACACAAATGATAATAACAAATGAAATGAATAGGAAATGCACTAAAATGTATATAGTTTGTACATGTTTACTGTTCATGTTACTGTTTAAGATCACTCTTCCGGTACGGTTCCGGCACTGATGTTACAAAGAGACATGGGAAAACTTGTTTTAAGCTGCTCCACAACAGAAAGCCTAATTTTAAGTAACTTGAACCTTTTGGTGCTCCGTGCACGATGCTTAAGAAACACGAGCAAGACAAGTTCAATGAGAAGGTGGAAGAAGGGTATTTTCTTGGGTACAACACTCCTAATAAAAGGGTCTACAGTCGATCAACTCAAAATGTGGAGGAGTGGTACCATGTGGACGTTCAAAGACATTCTATGCCCCCACCTGGGAAAGGTCCAGACAGGATGTTTGATTATTCAGACCTTTTCAACCTTTTCAATATGCCTCCCATGTACTCAGATGACGATGTTGTTCAAATGATGTATGATGCACAAAATGCACCTGATGAACCTGTGCAACCTTCATCAGCTCCAATTCCCATACAGATACATGATGACAACTCAGACACATATGATAATCCAGTTCCACCAGTTGCCCCAGAATCAAATGTTGATAACACTGTACCTGCTCTTGAGGACTTGAATCTGAACATCCTTGATCCACTGGTTGAGGTTCCTGCTCATCCTGTTGGAAAAATTAATCGCATTCATCCTCATGAAAACATTATTTGAAGTCCGCTTGATGGGGTCAAGACAAGAAATCAGCTATCTTTAGGTGGTCTTGCAGATATTCTTGACTTTGTTGATGTGAACAATTGTGACCATTCTTGCTTCATCTCTCAAGTTGAACCACGAACTGTCATTGAAGCATTAAGATAAGAATCATGGGTTGATGCCATGCAAGAAGAACTCTTACAATTCAAGAAACCGGGCGTTTGGCAACTTGTTGACAAACCAAAAGGTGCAAAGGTTATAGGCATTAAATGGGTTCTTCTTTGCAAAAGGGACGATCACAGGATCGTTGTGCGAAACAAAGCACATCTGGTGGTGTAGGGATTCAGACAGATTGAGGGACTTGACTATAATGAAGTGTTTGCACCTGTTTCTCATCTCGAAGCTATTCGTATCTTCTTGGCATATGCGTCCTTCAAGAAATTTAAAGTTTATCAAATGGATGTCAAGAGTGCATTCCTTCACGGTGTGATCAATGAAGTGGTGTATGTCAATCAACCTCCCGGGTTTGAAGATCCATTGCAACGTGACCAAGTCTACAAGCTAGACAAGGCATTGTATGGATTACATCAAGCTCCATGAGCGTGGTACAAGACATTGTCTACTCACCTTCTGAACAACGGATTCAGAAGAGGTGTCATTGACTGCAACTTGTTTATTCAAGAGAAAGATGGTGATTTACTTTTGGTACAAGTATACGTGGACGACATCATTTTTGGTTCTACAAATGATAGTATGTGCAAGGAATTCGAGAAAGTTATGAAAGACAAATTTGAAATGAGCTCTCTGGGGGAGATGAAATTTTTTCTGAGATTGCTGGTGGATCAGTCTGAGGCAGGAATCTTCATTCATCCGACCAAATACGTTGGTGACATTCTGAGCCGGTTCAGTATGTCGGATGCAAAACCTGCTGGTACCCCACTGGCTGTAAATCACAGGATTACACCTGACGAAAAGGGGGAGTTAATCGATGCCACTTTGTACCGAGGAATGATTAGGTCTCTCATGTATCTCACCGCTTCACGGCCAGACATCATGTTTGCCACATGCTTGTGTGCTCGCTATCAGTCCAAACCAAGAGTACCACATCTGATTGCTGTGAAGAGGATTTTGCGTTATCTGAAGGGTACTCCTGATCTTGGCTTATGGTACCCTAATGATGATAACTTTGAGCTTACTGCTTACAGTGATTCAGACTATAGCAGATGCAAAAGAGATTTCAAGTCAACATTTGCAGGATGTCAGTTCCTTGGAAACCATTTAGTTACCTGGCAGTGCAAGAAACAGACGTCGGTGTCTCTTCAACATGTGAAGCTGAATATATTGCTGCTGCTAGTTGTTGCTCACAAATCATCTGGATACAGCAACAACTCAGGGACTATGGGTTACATTTTTCTAACACTCCTATTTATGTTGATAATACTACCGCCATTGTTGTCACTAAAAACCAAGTCCAGCACTCGAAAACCAAACACATCGACATAAAATATCACTTCATACGTGATTGTTTTGAAAAGAAACTAATCGATGTTGTTAAAATTCACACCGATCACCATAAAGCCGATCTTTATACAAAAGCTTTTGATAAACCCAGATTTTTATATCTGTTATCGGCTAATGGTGTTTTTCAAAAGGATGAAGTCATTCCTTCATCTGAATGAAACAAATGATCATTGTTTTATTAGTTAGGTTCTTTTGTTTTATTTTTTCTTGTTAGTATTTATGTTATTTTTCTTTCACTTAATCAAAAACACAAAAAGATTTTCTATTTTTGGGTTTTAGAGGGAGAAAAAGTAGTTTATTTAGAAAAACCAAAAACATTTGAAAATTTGAAAAACCAAAAACATTTGAAAATTTTTAAAAAATCAAAAACGTTTGAAAAATTGTAAAAATGAGAAAGTCTTATTTGAGAAAATGATGTGTTAACCTGTCATGTCTAAAAAGCAAAAAGTGAATGCATAAACCGAAAACACATGAGAATTGTGATTTGATGTACTGATAGGCCAACTTTACAAAATGTATAGACTATTAGTGATTACTTAGAAAGTCTGATTTGTGGGATCCATTTTAGAAAACCAGCTAAGTGATAAATAGTTTTTGACTCAAATCAGGCATACACTTGTTATCATAGGATCTAATGAGGTTTCCAATGATTCATGAATTCAAGTCTGTACACTTGCCATACTGCTTTGTAAAGACCTAGATGAAGGCGTACATTAAGATGAGAATGATTGAATCACAAGAAAATAAAAGTAAATCCGATTTTGTACACGTGCCATATTGCTGGGTTGCAGCCTAGCTGAAGCCGTCCATTCAGATAGGATAAGCTAAGAAAAATACAAAAATACAATAAGTTCGATTCCATACATGTGCCATATTACTGGGTTGCTGCCTAGTTGAAGCCATCCATTTGGATTTAACAAGTTGATCATGTCAACACAATTCTATATATGTGCCATATTGCTTTGTAAAGACCTAGCTGAAGCCGTCTATGAGAATGTGTTGAACATGAGAGACAAATCAAAAGGAAAAATACAAAAATAGAATAAATTGGAACCTTGTAGAACTTATGATATTAGGTATTAAGTTATGCAGAGATGAGTTGCAAACTAATTTTGATCTTTATTGGTTAAATACAATGGGTAACTCGGTCAGAAAATATGAGTGATCATTAATTTGTTTAGAAATGATGTATTGTCAGGTTTAAAGTGGACAAGTATATCAGTAATTGAATCATAAGACAAATGTGTCAGAAGTGTAACATTCATGAATGCTGATTAGACAAGATCTGGTGTATATATCATTTTCTTGAAAGACTACTCACAAAAATATGTGTTTCTTAATTGTTTTAGTTTTATTTGTTAGTTGTACAGATGTCTTTCGTTTCAGAAAAATACAAAAAGATTTCATATTTTTTAAATTTGTTTTAGATGATCATTTGTGTGTTCAGATGTTCAATCGTATCTGAATCCATCAACAAACCAAACTAATCTTCATAATGATGACTCGGTTAATTAATTTAGCCAATACGATTAGTTTAGCTTAAAATAATAATTCATAAGTGAAGAATTTGAGTTAACGATGTAAAACCGTAAATTAAAACGTTAACCGGTAAATTTACATACAACTGATCATATCTGTGTTTTACCCGGTTAAAACTAACACAATGAACCAAATATCATCTAAAATAACTATTATTAAATAAAATTTGATTATTTTAGTAGGTTTTAATATTTACGAATTTTTCGGCTAAAAATCGGTTATAAAATAATTATTTGGTACAAGATTTAACCACCATAATACCGAGTTTATACCAGTTATAATCCATAAATTACCACACTATGACAAGTGTAGTACAAGTGTCACCTTGTGGGCTTTCAAGAATCATGAAAGATCTTAGGTGATCTTATAAAATCCTTCACCTAATCATTATTTACACAGCAACACACCACATTCTTCATTCTCCCTCCTCTCTCCTACGTACATCACCACCACCACCCAACTTTCCACCATTTTCAAACCTTCAAGTGTCTTCTCCTTCATCAAGTTCTTGGTGATTTTGGTGTTCTTGAAAAGATTTAGTGCAAGAACAAACACACTTTACTTCTTTGATCTTCATCACTAAGGTATAACATTTATCTTCATTTGCGTTCTTTACCGAACTTTAAAAAATGAAACCAAGAATATGGATTTTAAAAGAATAAAAATGATTTTAGGTGTGTGTGTGAAAGTGTGTGTGTATGTCGTACCTATATATATATATGTATGTATGTATATGTATATGTATATGTATATGTATGTATGTATAATTATCTATGATGGATCCATGCAAGTATATATATATATATATCTATATATATATATATATATATATATGTGTGTGTGTGTGTGTGTTTTTATGTATGATTATCTTAAAATAATTGATTATTGCATGCATATGCATATGGATGATCAATTTATTTTGAATATATCAAAACACATTTCTGAAGTTCTGGTAGAAAGTTTAACACAACTTCAACAAGTTATAAAATGGAAATGACAGCTCCAAAATGAACAAACCCATATTCCACGACTAAGTTCATTGTGTTATCTTACCATGGACTACTTACTCAGCTTCTAACACGACCAAATGATGCTCCAAACAGCCTTCACAAGATCAGTGCATGGATTTGTACCCCCTGACTTGTGCAGCTATTTTGACTTACTTAAGATCCAAATCATAAAAACTTTTCTAAATGAAAGTTGTTCATAATATGTAACATGATAGACTGGAGAGTTTTATAATCTAACTCAAAGTTTTACTATGTAAAAAATGAATCCGAACTCACTGGCCTAAATCTGTCAAAACAGAAACTTTAAAGACATATATTTGTGTGACTGTTTTGACCTATTTTCAAGCAAAATCACAAAAGGTTTTCTAAATGAAAGTTGTTCAAAACACCTTAAAATAACGGTTTCTAAAGTTACATAATTTTATTGCAACTATTTCTATTTTTAAATTCCATCCGAACAAGCCGGACAGAATCTGTCTAAAAACAATTTTATAAATTTTAACATTTCTACATATATATTAATTATTTTCACATGTATAAAAGTGTATATATGACATACACACACTTGAAATATGTGATATATGTAAATATGTTTATATATATTGAAATAATTAGTAAGTATTGACGTATTAAACAAAATGCTAATATTCCAAAAATATGTCGTTATAATGTCAAATTTTTCTAAAAACCCGACACTTAGTATTTTCAAAGTATTATAACAAATACCTAAATATAAGTTCAAAGCATAATTATTTTAAGAAATTCCTAAACTTAAATTAACCAAATATACAAAAAGCACGACAACAAGATACGACAACACGAACCACGTTACGTACAAAAACTCAAAAGAAATCTATAATGTTGTAGGTGCCTAATACGGTACCAGTTTGGACAACCTCCCGATTTATGTTTCCAACTCAGTTTGCAAGGTGAGTTACATAGCCCCCTTTTCTTTTGTTTTTGCTTATAAAATCATCGGGGCTGGAACATGTTTAACTTTGAACTATTTTCTAGCAATTCAAACTTGTATCTATGTGGATTTGAGATATATGTCCCAAACTACCATCTTAACTATACTTAACTTGTGCATTGATCATTAACTTGTGAAAGCCAAACTGTTGTGATGATATATCTATTGAACTGACCACTCCACCCAGCCGGTGATCCCACCGTATTTAACTATTTTGAGGGTAGTATGGAGTGCTATGCCTAACTAGGTTAACTAAGGGTTGATCTGCAATAGTTACATGTGTATGTTTCCACATATTGCCTTATATCACTATGTTACATATGAATTGCAAAGCTTATCTTTTTGAACTGTTAACTTTTGGTGTCAAAACCTATGTTTCTCACCAACTATTTATAGACTTAGAATAAACTTTGAACTATGAACTACGAGCTTGTTTATTTTACGTCTTTGAACTACTTGTATGACACTTAATTTGGAATGTAATAAATATTAAACTTTAATAGTCGATCATGAGCTTTTGAACAGTCGTCGTCGCGCCCCGACGTTATTCCGCCGTCGGTTGGGGTGTGACACATTGGTATCAGAGCCATGGTTATAGGGATTTAGGTTATTAGACATGACCTAGACTATATCCTAAGTTAGCTTAGGATCTTATGTGCGACTAATCTACACCTTATTTCTATCTGCATCCCTATTTTTCATCCCCATCCTTAACTACTCTTAGGGAATCCTCAAACCCTCAAAAATCAAATGTTTTTAGACTATATGTCTAATCTGTTTAAAAATCTCATCAAAGTCTTCGAGTTTTAAATAATAATTATAGACACGTGCAATCTGGAAGGGTGATTACCTGTATCTTGGGGGTTCTGTCTAGGAAAGTGTTTCGTATAAATACTAATCAATCGTTGGACCTGTTACACTTTTTTGGGAACTCTTGGGGTGAGTAGTCACTGTGAGGCCCGAAACCGGGCACCTCACAGAGGTTGGTTTTCATCGTAACACATAGCTCTTAAACTAAAAACTTTCATAATCATGCAGCGGACATGTAAATATAGTTTGATAAACAGGAATCAATAAAGTGTCTGTATCAAAACATATCGGATTTGCCAAAACCAATGGATCGTCTAACTTGATGCCCGAGCTCCATGCCTTCTCTTATCGTACCTTCAACCTGACATACATGCTAAATCAAGTCAGCTTACGCTGGTGAGTTCTAGTTTTCATAAAACAACATTAAACATACTTAACATACACATCATTTCATACACATAGTCCATAACCTTAGCACATAACATCCTTACATCATCATCATCATACGTTCCACTGTTACAATACGAACAGGGGGCTTATGCCTGCACCAGGCTCCATACCCAGTTATAGTCGTGGTTGACTATCATACCCAGTTATAGTCGTGGTTGACTATCATACCCAGTTATAGTCGTGGTTGACTATCATACCCAGTTATAGTCGTGGTTGACTATCATACCCAGTTATAGTCGTGGTTAACTATCATACCCAGTTATAGTCGTGGTTGACTATCATACCCAGTTATAGTCGTGGTTGACTATCATACCCAGTTATAGTCGTGGTTGACTATCATACCCAGTTATAGTCGTGGTTGACTATCATACCCAGTTATAGTCGTGGTTGACTATCATACCCACCCAGCACGAGAGCTGGTACATCTTTCATACTTATCCTATAACACGTATAGGAACATCGTTCGTTCGTCATACATGATATGCTAGGATTATATCATCTTTTACCATAATCATCATAACATTTACTGCTAGCATTATAACATCGTTCATAGCAGTCATCATGGCATCTTAGACATGTCATACTAGCATCGTCTCATCATACCATCATAGCATACTGTCATCATGCACAGTTCATCATAACATACTAGCATCATCAGCATATCATAATATCATGTCATCATGCCTACTTATCATACTTCCATCCCAGCAACTTAGGACCCTGTCATACTCCTATAACTATTCTCATAGTTATCATCAAGAAGCATGTTATCATAAAGTCATCATCATATCAAATGCTAGCATCATTTACATGTCATGTTATTCATCATCATAATTCATTTCTCATGCATTCATCATACTTAACATACTTTCATGCATAGATCATACTAGCACATACGCATGCATACATAGTCAGGGCATACCATCATTCATTCATCATCATAAGCACATAACATCATAACATAACCATAAGCATGTATGTCAGCCCAAAACAGTTAACATGAATTAGGGCATCTAGAACTCACCTGATAGTAGACTCCTGTTAACCTTAGCCGAAGTCCTTAGCTGGGGCCTTAAGGACCTATATCAGTTACATCATATCATCACATACCATCACATCACATACTTAGACTTAGAAATTATTCTAAGTCCTCATAGCCTACTAGTCCCCCTTTCTGAATCCAAGTTCTCGAAACTTAGCTAAGTGTTCGAAACCCTTGAAATTCGTTAAGTTCCCATGTACACGAATTGCCATGTACTCGAAACATCCCTTGTTCACGAAATGCCATGTACACGAAATTCCCAAAGTACACGAAACCTGATGTACTCGAACTGTTATGTGTATTCGAACTAGGGTACACGAAAGTACCGTATTCGAACTTCTTGTACTCGAAATGCTCTACTCGAAATGACCATACTCGAAATTCTAAGTATGATTTCGAGTACCCTTTGTGCAGGATTTCGTATACTCGTTACTGTCGTCTTTAAACATCTCAGAAATTCATCTAAGACCTTGGGGAGCTAGTTCTAGGTTCCTTATGTTGTTACCAACGTATTGGAACCTCAAAGTTATGAACTTTATGCATAAAGGTGTGAGCTTTATGCATAAGTTCACCCTTTGTTTAACCATCCTAACTTTTGTATAAAAATCCAGCTTTCTATACATGAATCACTTACTTGAAGGTAGCTGATCCTCCTGGTAGAATCCCGTGCGTTTCCTACTTCGTTTGGTCGATCAAAGTTTGATTCTTGAAATTCTTGGACTTAAACCTCGTGTACTCGAGAGCAGATGAGCTTCCAGCCAAAAGTTCGCACATTTCCCAAGGCACTACTATTTATAGGAAGTGTCTTGTACTCGAAATTATGGATTTTCGAATACAAGCTTCGAGTACAGTGTACTCGAAATCCCAATGTCGAGTACACGAACCCGCAGCCCCAATTTGTTTATTTTTCGTCTATCTTACTTCGAGCTTGTTATTCGTTACCCATTTGTAAGTTCAAGTAACTTGTATTAAAATTTCGGGATGTTACAAGTCTCCCCTCCTTACAATAGGTTTCGTCCCGAAACCTGCCTCGTTACATATCGAACAAATGAGGGTACATCTTCCTCATTTCGTCTTCCAATTCCCACGTCGTGTCTGAACCCTTCCGATGCTTCCACTGAACTCTTACTTGACGAACCGTTTTATTCCGTAGTTGCTTTTCCTTCGTATCTACGATGGCAACTGGTTCCTCAATGTAGTTCAGTCGATTATCTACCTCAATGTCATCTAAAGGAACATGCGCCTGCTCGTCTGCCAAGCACTTCCTAAGATGCGACACGTGAAAGGTAGGATGAATCCCGTTCAGCTCCTCTGGTAGGTCCAGCCGATACGCGACCTTCCCTACCCTTGCCTTTATCGGGAATGGTCCAATGTACCTCGGACTCAACTTGCCTCGCTTTCTAAATCGAATGATTCCCTTCCATGGTGATACTTTCAGCAACACTCGATCGCCAGCATCAAACTCGATCGGTCTTCGGCGCTTGTCAGCGTAAGACTTTTGGCGATCTTGTGCAGCTTTCATACGTGCTTTTATCACCCGTAGCTTTTCTGCCATATCAATCACAGCAGCCTTGTTTCCCATTTCTTTCTGTCCAACTTCACCCCAGCATACCGGGGTTCTACATCGTCGTCCGTACAACGCCTCATATGGGGGCATTCCGATAGTAGAGTGATAGCTGTTGTTATATGAAAACTCCACCAAGGGCAAGTGGTCATCCCAGCTTCCTCCAAAATCGATAATGCACGCCCTAAGCATATCCTCCAACGTTTGGATAGTCCTTTCTGACTGTCCATCAGTCTGAGGGTGATAGGCGGTACTGATATTTAACCTCGTTCCCATAGCATCATGAAACTGCTTCCAGAATCTGGAGGTAAACCTCGTATCCCGATCTGACACAATGGAGACAGGAACTCCATGTCTGGTCACAATCTCTTTTACGAACAACTCAGACAACCTTTCGGACGTATACGTTTCCCTGATAGGGAGAAAGTGTGCACTCTTCGTCAGTCGGTCCACAATCACCCAAATGGTATCATGTCGCTTAGCTGTCTTTGGTAGCTTGGTAATGAAATCCATGGTGATGTGTTCCCATTTCCATTCCGGTACCTCTAGAGGTTGCACATATCCGTAGGGCTTCTGATGTTCAGCCTTCACTTGCGCACAAGTAAGACACCTGTTCACATACTGCATCACATTAAACTTCATGCCCGGCCACCAATAATCCTGTCGAAGATCTTGATACATCTCCGTCGCACCGGGGTGTACCGAGTATCGTGACTTGTGGGCTTCATTTAAAATCCTCGCTCGAATGTCCCCATTTCCGGGCACCCACATTCGACCGAATCGTAGCTTTATCCCATGGTCATTGTCTTCCAAGTTCTTGACTTGTCCGAAGACGCGTTCAAAACCCACATTCTCTTCTTTCAATCCCTCCTGTTGCGCCTGTTTGAGCTCGTTCAGAAGTCTGGCGTTATCACCAAACTATACGATTTCACTCGTATGGCAGGATGATCAGTCTTGCGACTCAGAGCATCTGCCACCACATTGGCCTTTCCCGGGTGATATAGAATATCACAGTCATAATCCTTTAACAGCTCAAGCCATCGTCTCTGCCTCATATTCAAATCCTTTTGCTCGAAGAAATACTTCAAGCTCTTGTGGTCGGTATAGATGGTACTCCTTACTCCATACAAATAGTGCCTCCATATTTTCAATGCAAACACCACTGCAGCGAGTTCAAGATCGTGGGTCGGGTAGTTAGCCTCATGAATCTTTAGCTGGCGCGAAGCATAAGCTATCACCCTTCCCCTTTGCATTAGTACACATCCCAACCCTTGTCGTGACGCATCGGCATACACAACAAGATCATCATTCCCATCCGGCAGTGCTAGAACAGGAGCTTGGGTAAGTTTCTCCTTCAGCACTGAAAACGCTGGTTCTTGGTTTGGACCCCATTCGTACTTTACGTCTTTCTTTGTAAGCTTCGTCAGCGGCGTCGCTATCTTGGAGAAGTCTTGAATAAATCTCCGATAGTAACCGGCCAAACCAAGAAAACTGCGTACTTCCGTAGGTGACTTCGGAGGACTCCATTTCATAATCGTTTCAACTTTAGCTGGATCTACCATAATGCCTTCTGGGTTCACCACGTGACCCAGAAACTGTACCTCTCGTAGCCAGAAAGCGCATTTGGAGAACTTAGCATAAAGTTTCTCTTTCCTCAGGATCTCCAATACCTCACGTACGTGGCAAGCATGGTCTCCCTCGTTCTTTGAATAAATCAAAATATCATCAATAAACACTATCACCGATCGGTCCAGCATCGGTCGACATACTCTGTTCATCAAATCCATAAATGCTGCAGGAGCATTCGTCAATCCAAACGACATAACGAGAAACTCGTAATGTCCATAACGCGTACGGAAAGCAGTCTTTGAAATATCCTGCTCTCGAACTTTCAACTGATGGTAACCGGATCGGAGATCAATCTTAGAGAACCAGCTTGCACCTTGCAATTGATCGAACAAATCGTCAATTCTGGGTAGAGGATACCTGTTCTTTACGGTCAACTTATTCAGTTCCCTGTAGTCGATACACATACGCATACTTCCATCCTTCTTCTTAACGAACAGCACCGGTGCTCCCCACGGAGAGACACTCGGTCGTATAAAACCTTTATCAAGGAGTTCTTGTAGCTGGGTCATCATTTCCTTCATCTCGGTTGGAGCTAAACGGTAAGGTGCTTTGGCAACGGGTTGTGCCCCCGGCACTAAGTCGATCTGGAACTCAATTTCCCGTTCGGGTGGTAATCCAGGCAATTCCTCAGGGAATACATCGGGGAAGTTACACACCACGGGAACATTATCAATCGTCCTCGTATCCATACGTTCCTCAATCGCGTAGGCCAAGTAGGCTACACACCCTCGCCGCATCATAACATCAGCCTTGATCATCGAAATGATCTTTGGCGCATACATCGCTTTATCACCATAAACCGTCACGGAGCTCCCATCCATCGCACGTAAACATATCATCTTTCGTCGACATACTATGTTAGCCTCATATTTGGCTAACCAGTCCATACCCAAAACCACATCGAATCCCCCTAAGGTAATAAGAAACAATCGGACAGGGAACCTATGACCTTCTATCTCCACATAACAGTCATCAATAGCCTCAGTCACCCTGGTCATCTTACCAATAGCCATCTCTACATCAAATACCCGATCTATCTTCTTAACCTTCCCAGATAACCCATCACAGAAAGTAGAAGACACAAAACTCATACTGGCACCAGAATCAAACAATACAGAAGCAGGAATATTGTTGATAGAAAAGGTACCTGTGACCACGTCCGGGTCCACAATCGCATCATCCTTCGTCATCGTAAAGGATCGTGCTTTAGCCTTCTGCTTCTCCTTTCCTTTCTCCTCTTTCTTACCCGAGCCCGAAGCATCGGCCCGTGGTTGTCTGCAATCCTTGGACAGATGTCCAAACCCGTTGCAGTTGTAGCATCTGGTGGCACTCGGACAATTGCTGGAGAAATGTCCCGTCTTTCCGCATCGAAAACATAAGTTAGTGCCCACCAAGCACTGTCCGGTGTGAATTTTACCACACTTGTTGCATCGGTTCGCATCCTCACGCTTCATCTTCTTGCCTGAAAACTTTCGTTGGTCTGTTCGACCCCTCTTAGTCCCGGAGGACTCTTTCACCTTTGCTTCTTCTTTGACTGGCTCGGCTGACATAACATCATCCCAAACTATGCCACTGAGCTCCACAGTGGAGTCATAAGTCTTGGGAGCATTCGCCTTCACATGTATCCGAACCTTGGGAGGCAAACCCTCCATGTACAACTTCACCCTGCGCTCCTCGGTAGAAACCAAGTGAGGAACAAGTCTTGCCATCTCACTGAATCGCGAAGTGTACTGCCTGTGATTCAGGCTTCCCGCTTTCAGCACTAGAAACTCCCTTTCGACCTTATCCAGCTCATTCTTGGGACAGAACTGCTTAGTGACCAGTTCCTTTAGATCATCCCAAGTCATCTTTTCCATATCCTCAGTAGTCTTGGATTGCTTGACGGTGTTCCACCAGTGAAGTGCCTCCTCAACGAAAGAGTGAGCTGCAAACTTGACAGCTGGTCAACTCGGCACTCACTGATGGAGATAACAGCCTCCATCGCAGAAATCCAGTGGCAGGTGGCCACTGCGTCCTTCTTCCCATCAAAGGTTGGTGGGTTGCATCCCTTGAAGGACTTGTAGTCACAGCCCTTCAGTTTCCCCGCCATAGAATCACCGCTCTTTGTCTCGATGATCACCACCTCAGCTTCCTTGGTGCTCTCTTTGGTTCCTTCCGACTTGTCTTTTAGAGCATCCTTCAGTGCCTTAGCAATCATTGCTGGCATCTTTTCATCCATGATCTTGCAGACCTCATCAGAAATAGCCTTCACCACGATAGGCTCTAGAGTGAACTCGTCTTCATTCTCAGGTTGCTCGTTGTGCTCGTGGTCGTCTTCGTTGACGGGTTCTTCAGCCTCGCATGTGGTTCTTCAGCTACCTGTGGTTTCTTTCGCGGTCTACCCTTTTGTCCGGCCATCTTAACTTTCTACATAATGCAACAATTGATGAGTCAGCATAGGAATCAGTTTAGCACGAAATAAGTTTTGTAAATCGTTAACGACGTTGATCAAGTGTTATTAACCATTTACCCAACTCATAGGCTCTAAACGTTTCCCATCCCATCTCTTCAATGTGCATGACACTAACTACTTTCATAACATTACATCTAACCCTTAACTCATACATAAACATTCAACTCGTGGCATCCGTCATCCGTGGTTGGCAATCCGCATCCATTAATCCCATTCTCAGTTTAAGTCTTGGCATTTGGGATGCCAAGATCTCTCAAACTATGGCTCTGATACCAACTTGTGAGGCCCGAAACCGGGCACCTCACAGAGGTTGGTTTTCATCGTAACACATAGCTCTTAAACTAAAAACTTTCCTAATCATGCAGCGGACATGTAAATATAGTTTGATAAACAGGAATCAATAAAGTGTCTGTATCAAAACATATCGGATTTGCCAAAACCAATGGATCGTCTAACTTGATGCCCGAGCTCCATGCCTTCTCTTATCGTACCTTCAACCTGACATACATGCTAAATCAAGTCAGCTTACGCTGGTGAGTTCTAGTTTTCATAAAACAACATTAAACATACTTAACATACACATCATTTCATACACATAGTCCATAACCTTAGCACATAACATCCTTACATCATCATCATCATACGTTCCACTGTTACAATACGAACAGGGGGCTTATGCCTGCACCAGGCTCCATACCCAGTTATAGTCGTGGTTGACTATCATACCCAGTTATAGTCGTGGTTGACTATCATACCCAGTTATAGTCGTGGTTGACTATCATACCCAGTTATAGTCGTGGTTAACTATCATACCCAGTTATAGTCGTGGTTGACTATCATACCCAGTTATACTCGTGGTTGACTATCATACCCAGTTATAGTCGTGGTTGACTATCATACCCAGTTATAGTCGTGGTTGACTATCATACCCAGTTATAGTCGTGGTTGACTATCATACCCACCCAGCACGAGAGCTGGTACATCATTCATACTTATCCTATAACACGTATAGGAACATCGTTCGTTCGTCATACATGATATGCTAGCATTATATCATCTTTTACCATAATCATCATAACATTTACTGCTAGCATTATAACATCGTTCATAGCAGTCATCATGGCATCTTAGACATGTCATACTAGCATCGTCTCATCATACCATCATAGCATACTGTCATCATGCACAGTTCATCATAACATACTAGCATCATCAGCATATCATAATATCATGTCATCATGCCTACATATCATACTTCCATCCCAGCAACCTAGGACCCTGTCATACTCCTATAACTATTCTCATAGTTATCATCAAGAAGCATGTTATCATAAAGTCATCATCATATCAAATGCTAGCATCATTTACATGTCGTGTTATTCATCATCATAATTCATTTCTCATGCATTCATCATACTTAACATACTTTCATGCATAGATCATACTAGCACATACGCATGCATACATAGTCAGGGCATACCATCATTCATTCATCATCATAAGCACATAACATCATAACATAACCATAAGCATGTATGTCAGCCCAAAACAGTTAACATGAATTAGGGCATCTAGAACTCACCTGATAGTAGACTCCTGTTAACCTTAGCCGAAGTCCTTAGCTGGGGCCTTAAGGACCTATATCAGTTACATCATATCATCACATACCATCACATCACATACTTAGACTTAGAAATTATTCTAAGTCCTCATAGCCTACTAGTCCCCCTTTCTGAATCCAAGTTCTCGAAACTTAGCTAAGTGTTCGAAACCCTTGAAATTCGTTAAGTTCCCATGTACACGAATTGCCATGTACTCGAAACATCCCTTGTTCACGAAATGCCCTGTACACGAAATTCCCAAAGTACACGAAACCTGATGTACTCGAACTGTTATGTGTATTCGAACTAGGGTACACGAAAGTACCGTATTCGAACTTCTTGTACTCGAAATGCTCTACTCGAAATGACCATACTCGAAATTCTAAGTATGATTTCGAGTACCCTTTGTGCAGGATTTCGTATACTCGTTACTGTCGTCTTTAAACATCTCAGAAATTCATCTAAGACCTTGGGGAGCTAGTTCTAGGTTCCTTATGTTGTTACCAACGTATTGGAACCTCAAAGTTATGAACTTTATGCATAAAGGTGTGAGCTTTATGCATAAGTTCACCCTTTGTTTAACCATCCTAACTTTTGTATAAAAATCCAGCTTTCTATACATGAATCACTTACTTGAAGGTAGCTGATCCTCCTGGTAGAATCCCGTGCGTTTCCTACTTCGTTTGGTCGATCAAAGTTTGATTCTTGAAATTCTTGGACTTAAACTTCGTGTACTCGAGAGCAGATGAGCTTCCAGCCAAAAGTTCGCACATTTCCCAAGGCACTACTATTTATAGGAAGTGTCTTGTACTCGAAATTATGGATTTTCGAATACAGGCTTCGAGTACAGTGTACTCGAAATCCCAATGTCGAGTACACGAACCCGCAGCCCCAATTTGTTTATTTTTCGTCTATCTTACTTCGAGCTTGTTATTCGTTACCCATTTGTAAGTTCAAGTAACTTGTATTAAAATTTCGGGATGTTACAGTCACATATAGGCTAAAGCATGTCTCTTACAATTGTTAGAAAAATTTGAAGCAACTTTGATTAGTCCATGTGATCATCTGTTGGTTATACCCTATATGTTTTAAAATTATCGCTTATATTATGAAATACTCTTATGAATATTTCATATTCATCCTTTCCATGTTTTTATATTCTATAGAATGCCTCCCCGTCTCCAGATTCCTCGTCGTCAGATCCCTCGTCATCCGAGAGGTCAAATACTTGCCCAACTCATAGCTCAACAAATGGCTGCTACTTTACCGAATCTTGTAACTCAACTCAACACTGCAGCCCATAACGGGCATGATTAAAATGGTAATGGCGGAAATGGTAGCAATCACACTTGCACCTTTAAACACTTCAACTCTTGCAACCCCACTACATTCAAAGGTACAGAAGAAGCCACTGGTCTTTTACAGTGGTTCGAAAGTATCGAGAACACCTTCCTCAATAGTGGTTGCCCTGAGAATCTTCGGGTACAATATGGTACAAGTGTTTTTCAAAAGAGGGCACTAACTTGGTGGAATGGTTAAAAACGTAACCGTGGTGTGGATGTTGCTATGGCACTACCTTGGGCCGATGTCAAACAACTTATGACCGAATAATTTTGCCAAAGAAATGAAATGAAGAAGCTCGAGGCAGAATTTTGGGATCTTACCCAAGACAATGGTGAAAATCTTGCATACACAAACCGATTTCATGAGCTTAGTCTGCTTGTACCTCATATGGTCACCCCTTTATCAAGGGCCATAGAGAAGTACATTGGTGGACTACCAATGACAATTCAAGATATTGTGCTGGGCAGAAATCCTACAACTCTTGAGGATGCTATCAGACTTGCTGCTACGTTAACCGATAATCATGTCAAGGATGGTACCCTAACCAGGAAAGGAAGCAAGAAAACTATCACTAAACCTACTGTAGGTGAATCATCCAAAACCAACCCAACTGAATCCTCATCCAAGAGCAAGAAGCGTAAAGCCAAAAACTATGTTGACGTAACCCCTGCTACACCAGTAAATCAAATGCCTGCTTAGGTTACCAACCCTCCTAAGAAACAATATGTGGGTAATCAGCCTCTTTGCAACACATGTAGACTCCATCATCCAGCCAACGTGCCGTGTCGCATCTGTACCAACTGTGGGCGATATGGACACTTGGTAACCACTTGCAGAACCACCAGGCCTCAGTTTAACAACCAACATAACCAACTTAACCAAGCCAACCAAGCCACGGGTCAAAACAACCAAGCACCACCACTTGCAATCCAAGGTCGGGCATGTTATAACTGTGGTGACCAGGGGCATTTTCGCAACCAATGCCCAAGGCTTGCTACTCAAAACCCGATAGTTCCTGTGAATCGCGGCCGTGCTTTCAACATCAATGCTAATGAAGCTCAAAACAACAATGATGTGGTGAACGGTACGTTCTTAGTTGATAACCAATATGCTTCTATTCTATTTGATACGGGTGCTGATAAAAGCTTTGTATCTCTTGAATTTGAGCATTTACTTGCAAAGAACCGCACTAGACTAGAAAACACATTCACAGTAGAAGTAGCAAATGGAAAACCTATTACTATTGATTCCATCATTCTTGACGTTCCCTTAAACTTAAATGACCATACATTCTCGATTGATCTTATACCTATGCCACTTGGAAGTTTTGACATCATAGTAGGCATGGATTGGTTAACTACTAACCGTGCTGAAATCGTATGTGCTGAAAAGTACATTCGTATTCCTCTTTCATCTGGCGATACTTTGAACGTGTTTGGAGAAAAACCAACATGTGGGCTTAAGCTTATGTCCTGTACAATCGCACAAAAGTACTTGCGTAAGAATTACGTGGCTTTCTTGGTTCATATTGTGAACAAGAAGGACAAGGAAAAGAAAATCGAGGATATTCCTATTATCAAAGATTTTCCTGAAGTTTTTCCGGAAGACTTACCTGGTCTTCCTCCAGTTCGACAATTTGAATTTCGTATTGAACTTGTACCTGGCGCAACTCCTGTGGCTAAATCTCCTTATCGTCTTGCACCGTCAGAACTTCAAGAGCTGGCTAGTCAAATTCAAGAGCTTTCTGAAAAAGGCTTCATTCGTCCTAGTTCGTCTCCTTAGGGAGCACCTGTATTGTTTGTAAAGAAGAAAGATGGAACGTTTCGGATGTACATTGACTACTGTGAACTAAACAAGCTTACCATTAAGAATCGATACCCATTACCAAGAATTGATGATCTCTTCGACCAACTTCAAGGTGCTAAATGGTTCTCTAAAATCGATCTTCGATCGGGATATCATCAACTTCGCGTTCGTGATGATGATATTCCAAAGATAGCTTGCTGCACAAGATATGGTCATTACAAATTCATGGTTATGCCATTTGGGTTAACTAATGCACCCGCGGTTTTCATGGATCTTATGAACCGTGTTTGGAAGCCCTATTTGGACAAATTCGTAATTGTTTTCATCGATGACATCTTAATCTACTCTAAGACTAAATCTGACCATAAACAACTATATGCCAAATTCTCCAAATGTGAATTTTGGCTTAAGGAAGTTCAATTCTTGGGTCACATTGTCGATGACAAGGGTGTTCATGTAGATCCTGCAAAACTTGAGGCTGTTAAGAATTGGAAAACCCCAACTACCCCTACCGAAATTCATTCTTTTCTTGGCTTGGCGGGCTACTATAGGCATTTCATATCTAATTTCTCCAAAATTGCTTTACCCCTCACTACCTTGACTCAAAAAGGTAAATCATATGAATGGAGTCCTAAGCAAGAAGAAGCGTTTCAAAATCTAAAGCATATGTTATGCAATGCTCCTATATTGACTCTTCCTGATGGTAACGACGATTTTTTGGTCTATTGTGATGCTTCAAATCAGGGTCTTGGCTGTGTCCTTATGCAAAGGGGTAAGGTTATAGGTTATGCGTCACGACAACTCAAAATTCACGAAAAGAACTATACGACGCATGACTTTGAATTTGGTGCTGTCATCTTTGCTTTAAAAATTTGGAGACACTACCTTTATGGAACCAAATGTGTCATTTTCACCGACCACAAAAGCCTTCAACACATATTCAATCAAAAGGAACTTAACATGAGACAACGACGATGGGTTGAACTACTTAACGACTATGACTGCGAGATTCGTTACCATCCTGGTAAGGCAAATGTTGTAGTCGACGCTCTTAGTCGTAATGGTCACGCCAATTCTATTCGACTCCAAATTATCAGAGCTCAAAATGATATCCAGAATCGTATCCTCGAAGCACAAAATGTCTCAGTCACCGAGGGTAACATGTATGACGAAATGTCATGTGGAGCTGAACGACATTTGGAAACTAAATCAAATGGGCTGCTTTATTTTCTTGGATCGCATTTGGGTTCCAAATCGTGATAATTTGCGTACCTTCATCATGGATGAGGCACACAAGTCTCGCTACTCTATTCATCCATGAGCAGATAAGATGTATAAGGACCTTCGCTATCACTATTGGTGGCCATGTATGAAAAAGGACATTGCTCTCTTTGTGGCAAAATGTCTCACTTGCTCAAAAGTGAAAGCCGAGCATCAACGACCTTCTGATCTACTTGAACAACCAGAAATTCCTTTGTGGAAGTGGGAAAACATAGCTATGGATTTCATTACCAAGCTCCCTCGCACTTCTAAGGGTCATGATAGTATATGGGTGATCATCGATCGTCTTACTAAATCGGCACATTTCTTACCTATTCGTGAGGATGATCGAATTGAGATTTTGGCTCGATCCTACATCAATGAAATAGTAAGCCGCCATGGCGTACCTTTGAGCATTATCTCAGATCGTGACGGTCGATTCATATCATGATTTTGGCAATCACTTCATTCAAATCTAGGTACTCGACTAGACCTTAGCACAGCTTATCATCCTCAAACTGATGGTCAATCAGAACGAACAATTCAGACCCTTGAGGATATGTTGAGGTCTTATGTCATCGATTTCGGTGGCAATTGGGATACTCACTAACCTTTGGTCGAGTTCTCGTATAACAACAGTTATCATTCGAGCATCGATATGGCACCTTTTGAAGCACTTTATGGCCGTAAGTGTCACTCACCCGTTTGTTGGAGCGAGATTGGTGAAGTTCAAATCAGCGGTCCTAAGTTGATACAAGAAACTACTGACAAAATAATGCAAATTCTCAAAAATCTACTCGCTGCTAGAAGTCGTCAAAAGAGCTATGCTGATAAACGACGAAAACCCTTGGAATTCAGTGTCGGCGATCTTGTACTCCTTAAGGTGTCCCCTTGGAAAGGAGTAGTCCGATTTGGGAAGAAAGGAAAGCTAGCACCTCGTTATGTAGGACCGTTCAAAATTCTTGAAAGAATTGGAAAGGTGGCTTACAAGCTCGAGCTACCACAAGAGCTTAGCAACATTCATCCTATATTTCACGTGTCCAACCTTAAGAAATGCTTAGCCAATGAGAACCTCCATATTCCTCTTGATGACGTGTACATTGATGAGTCGATGCACTTTGTGGAGAAACCCATGGAGATCATGGACCGTGGGGAGAAAAAGCTCAAACGCAGCCGAATACTAATAGTCAAGGTTCGATGGGAATCTAAGCATGCACCTGAATTTACCTGGTAACGAGAGGACCAAATGAAGCTTAAATATCCACAACTCTTCACAAATGCAGGAGTCGACCATAACATAAGTTGAATTTCGGGACGAAATTCTTCTAAGTAGGGGAGACTGTGACATCCGTCAACTTTTAGGTTTGACTTAACTTAACACCTTAATATATTTAAAGTTGGCTACGATTATCTGTTATACACTTAATAATTTAAAATTTATTTTAAATCTAGCAAAATATATTTCTTTTAAAATGAATTAATTTGCATTTTATAAACTTTACTTTGTAATAAACTAGCTGAAACGAACATTTATGACGACTCGGTTAATTAATTTAGCCAATAAGATTAGTTTACCTTAAAATAATAATTCATAAGTGAAGAATTTGAGTTAACGATGTAAAACCGTAAATTAAAACGTTAACCGGTAAATTTACATACAACAGATCATATCTGTGTTTTACCTGGTTAAAACTAACACAATGAACCAAATATCATCTAAAATAACTATTATTAATTAAAAGTTGACTATTTTAGTAGGTTTTAATATGTACTAATTTTTCGGCTAAAAATCGGTTATAAAATAATTATTTGGTACAAGATTTAACCACCATAATACCGAGTTTATACCAGTTATAATCCATAAATTACCACACTACGACAAGTGTAATACAAGTGTCACCTTGTGGGCTTTCAAGAATCATGAAAGATCTTAGGTGATCTTATAAAATCCTTCACCTAATCATTATTTACACACCAACACACCACATTCTTCTTCCTCCCTCCTCTCTCCTACGTACACCAGCACCACCACCCAACTTTCCACCATTTTCAAACCTTCAAGTATCTTCTCCTTCATCAAGTTCTTGGTGATTTTGGTGTTCTTGAAAAGATTTGGTGCAAGAACAAACACACTTTACTTCTTTGATCTTCATCACTAAGGTATAACATTTATCTTCATTTGTGTTCTTCACCAAACTTTAAAAAATGAAACCAAGAATATGGATTTTAAAAGAATAAAAACGATTTTAGGTGTGTGTGTGTGTGTGTGAAAGTGTGTGTATATCGTACCTATATATATATATATGTATGTATATGTATATGTATATGTATATGTATATGTATATGTATATGTATATGTATATGTATATGTATATGTATATGTATATGTATATGTATATGTATATGTATATGTATATGTATATGTATATGTATATGTATATGTATGTATGTATATTTATCTATGATGGATCCATGCAAGTATATATATATATGTGTGTGTGTGTGTGTATGATTATCTTAAAATAATTGATTATTGCATGCATATGCATATGGATGAGCAATTTATTTTGAATATATAAAAACACATTTTTGAAATTCTGGCAAAAAGTTTAACACAACTTCAACAAGTTATAAAATGGAAATGACAGCTCCAAAATGAAAAAACCCAGATTCCACGACCAAGTTCATTGTGTTATCTTACCATGCACTACTTAATAAGCTTCTAACACGACCAAATGATGCTCCAAACAGCCTTCACAAGATCAGTGCATGGATTTGTACCCCCTGACCTGTGCAGCTGTTTTGACTTACTTAACATCCGAATCATAAAAACTTTTCTAAATGAAAGTTGTTCATAATATGTTAACATGATAGACTGGAGAGTTTCATAATCTAACTCAAAGGTTTAATATGTAAAAAATGAATCCGAACTCACTGGACTAAATCTGTCAAAACAGAAACTTTAAAGACTTGTACTTGTGTGACTGTTTTGACCCATTTTCAAGCAAAATCACCAAAGGTTTTCTAAATGAAAGTTGTTCAAAACACCTTAAAATAATGGTCTGTAAAGTTACATAATTTTATTGCAACGATTGCTATTTTTAAAGTCCTTCCGAACAAGCCGGACAGAATCTGTCTAAAACCAGTTTTATAAACTTTAACATTTCTACATATATATTAATTATTTTCACATGTATAAAAGTGTATATATGACATACACACACTTGAAAGATGTGATATATGTAAATATGTTTATATATATTGAAATAATTAGTAAGCATTGACGTATTAAACAAAATGGTAATATTCCAAAAATACGTCGTTATAATGTCAAAATTTTCTAAAAACCCGACACTTAGTATTTTCAAAGTATTATAACAAATACGTAAATATAAGTTCAAAGCATAATTATTTTAATAAATTCCTAAACTTAAATTAACCAAATATACAAAAAGCACGACAACAACATACGACAACACGAACCACTTTAAGTACAAAAACTCAAAAGAAATCTATAATGTTGTAGGTGCCTAATACGGTACCAGTTTGGACAACATCCCGATTTCTGTTTCCATCTCAGTTTGCAAGGTGAGTTACATAGCCCCCTTTCTTTTTTTTTTGCTTATAAAATCATTGGGGCTAGAATATGTTTAACTTTGAACTATTTTCTAGCAATTCAAACTTGTATCTATGTGGATTTGAGCTATATGTCCCAAACTACCATCTTAACTATACTTAACTTGTGCATTGATCATTAACTTGTGAAAGCCAAACTGTTGTGATGATAGATCTATTGAACTGACCACTCCACCCAGCCGGTGATCACACAGTACTTAACTATTTTGAGGGTAGTATGGAGTGCTATGCCTAACTAGGTTAACTAAGGGTTGATCTGCAATAGTTACATGTGTATGTTTCCACATATTCCCTTATATCACTATGTTACATATGAATTGCAAAGCTTATCGTTTTGAACTGTTAACTTTTGGTGTCAAAACCTATGTTTCTCACCAACTATTTATAGACTTAGAATAAACTTTGAACTATGAACTACGAGCTTGTTTATTTTACGTCTTTGAACTACTTGTATGACACTTAATTTGGAATGTAATAAATATTAAACTTTAATAGTCGATCATGAGCTTTTGAACAGTCGTCGTCGCGCCCTGACGTTATTCCGCCGTCGGTTGGGGTGTGACACATTGGGACCAATATTATCCAATTTTGACCATGGATTCGCTATTAACAGTTCAATGCTTAGGGTTTTAGGGCTCGTAACCCTTACCTTCTAATAAATGGCCAAATTGAACACTAAATCACCTAAGACTTGTTCTAAAAAGTTTAATCGGTCGTATCTGAACCAGATGGTGTTGATTTTTTGATCAAATTTGTTGTTTTGAGTACTTGGATTTTTGAATTCCTTCGGAAGATCGAATGAAGCCCATTCGGACTTTAGGGTGAACCGAATGAGATGCAGCGACCGAATGAAGCCATTCGACCGAATGAGGCTCTTTCAGCCATTAGCCTCATTCGTTGGTCATTCGGATGACTTCACTTTTTCGGTCAATGAGTCAACCGAATGAGTTCATTCGTTTGTCATTCGGTTGACATGACTCATTCGGTCATTGGGATCATTCAGCAATACTCATTCGGGCATGGATGTTTCATTCGCACAAGTTGTATACTTGTGTAAAATTTCTGATTTTACTCACTTGTTTGACTAAATTGCACTGACTTGTTTATTCTTTTGTTTTTCAGTATGGCTGACTACAGAGCAGTGAAGAAGAAAAACATCTGTGCTTACCTAGATCTTGCCACCAAGAACGCTAAGAATTTCACAGAGATTATTACTTTTCTCAGGCGTTCTAGGATCTTCCCTGCTATATCTACTGTTATGATCCTTACTTGACACACCAGAGGGATTTCTAGAGATCTGCAGATATAGATTGTGAGGTCGAGCCTCCAGTGATTAGAGGAAAAGTGTGAGGACATGATGTCATAGTCTCTGCTGAGCACATTAGGAGGATTTGTGGATTTCAGGATGCACCTGATCATCCCATTCTACTTGATTGCTATCTTGTTCGAGGATGCTTTATGCGATGCAAGTATGATGGTGACTTGAAAGCCGGAGTCCTCAACAAAGCTTATCTATCACCGTAGTTCAAGTACTTAGCTCATGTACTGAGTCACTGCTTGGGTTCGAGACGCGAAGGTTTTCATGAGCTTAGGGAGACTATACAGGGTGCTTTTGTTGCTATGGTGTTGAATCTACCATTCAACTTCTTAGAGATGGTATTCACACATCTGAAGGAGAATGTATATCTCAAGGGCGACAAGAAGTTTCTTATGTACCTGAGATTCCTTCAGCAGACCTTTGATGCTCAAGTACCCAATCTACTGACATCATTCGGTTAGAGCACATGAACGACATCACTCTTAACAGAGTATTATCATACAGAGGAAAGGAGACGAAGCCACGAGTTCGTGCTCTATTTGGTCATCTCCACAGCCCTGAGTACATTGCACCTGGTGGAACTAAATGGAGACATGATGATTCCGATTCAGATTTAGAGGACATCATAGTGTCGGGTGGTGATGATGGAGATGATGGTGATGAGGGTGGAGATGTTGGTACTGGAGGTGTGGGTGTGAGTGGTGCTGATGTTGATGTTACTGGTGATGGTGCAGGAGATGTTGATGCTGGTGCTGGAGTTAGTGTTTCTGTTGCTGATGATGATGTGGATGTCGGTGCTTTACTAGACTTGGATTTCATGGGTACCACTAAGGCCACCATCTCCACTCCACTAGAGATGGCTGGTACTACATCAGTTGAAGATGAGCAGATGGAAGATGTTGATGATGAGGATGAGGATGCCTCAGATGATTCTGATTCAGAAGATACTGGGCCACAGGTGGTGACCACATGCTTTAGATCTGAAGTTGTTTTTCTTGAGACAGAAGATATAGATCAAGAGATTGATAGGGAGGAAATCAGGGATCCGTCTTTTGTCCCTGAGTTGCTGCTGCTGCTGTCCAACCCACATCATCCCCTCCTGCCAAGAGAAGAAGGACTAAGTTTGTCCTATAGAGGCGGTCAGAACTGTCTTCTGTTGCAGCAACCACTGTTACATCAGCTGCAACAGTTGCAGTTTCTTCACTGACCATGTCACAGGCTATTCCTACACGTATTACTATTGCCCCTCTGACCTCCTCTGGTACTCCTACCGCATTCTTCACTGCCGCTTCTTCTGGTCCCTCCATCACTCGAGCTGATCCGTATACACCTACTGTTTCAGTTATTGAACAGCTCAACACATTGAACAGTTTGGTTCTTAGGCTGATGGAGAGGAACCACCAGCTGGATGAAGTCATTGCCCAACCCACTCAGAGGTTCAGCGAGCAAGATACTCTTCTATTACAGGCTGCTGACCAGCGTGCTGATTTGAGGGCTAGATCTGCTCAGCAGGAGGAGCTATTGCTCAAATATGTTGATGAGCACAACCAGTTGGCACTGAATGCCTCTGGATTCAGTGATAGGATACTAGCTCTTGAGGCCGAAAACTCGCGTCTAACATAGCAAGTTGAAAGCCTCAAGGAGTCTACTCCTAGGATCGTGGGCACTGAAGCTGCCTCCGATGATTCAGACAAGGGAGAAGAAGAAGACGAAGAAGAAGATGATGAGTCTAATGAGGAGAAAGTTGACTATGAGGATTCTAATAAAGATGATGATTCAGATGATGATGATGATGATGATTGTTCCGGAAGTGGGTCTGCCAGTTCTTCAAGTGCAGCAGGGCAACAGTCCCCTCCCACCGAGATCCGAACCAAGACAAAGCACGAAAAAGGTGCCCAGCCTCCTCCTCCTCAAACTGAAGATCCTAAAACTGTAGAAGAGGTTGAATAAACGTCAGTGAGGCGGATTTTGGACGCCCAGGGTATTATTCAACATTATGTTAGCTACGATATGGAGGAAGGCAAGATTGTACATTGTCTCACAAAGGAACAGATTGCTGAGCTGTTCAGGGTAAATCCTGACGAAGTGATTTTGGATGAAGATACCATTCCTGCCTCTGATATTTCTTCTCCTGAACCTTTGATGATATTGATGAAGTTATCTTGGAGGATATCACTGAGCAAGAGGACATTAAGTATAATTCATATCCTATTTCACCATGGTTTTATGATGTTACAGAGTATGAATAAAGAAGGGAAATAGAAAAGAGAACAGTGATATTTATCTATTTACCCCTTATGAGTTAAAACTTCTTGATCCGACATATGTTCTGTTTCTTGATCAACAAAAATTTGATAAAGTCTTTAACAAATCAGCTGAAGAAGACTTATGCATATTTCTTCATCTAATAAAAACTCTGGTGTCACACCCCCAAATTTCAACTAACGGAATCATACCGTTTAGGGCGTGACAAACCAGGATCTCAGTCATTAGACACAGCGAAAGACCTTTATATGATTTTCAAACTTAATTTTGTTCTAAACTGTAATATCAAAGTTTCAAAGTTTGCGGAAGCGTTTTAAAACAAAAACAAACGTTACGGTTTGTAAAATGTAAATTACAAATCAAAGTCTTAAATATCCAAATTCAAAACACAAGACTTTAAAATATATGCATGAGACTCCACATCCTAGTCCATGCTTGTCCTTGTGCTTTTAGTGTCCTGAGAAAACATGTAAATCAAGTCAACACAAAGGTTGGTGCATACACAGGTTCGAGTATTCACAAATGTTTAAAAAAACTGTTTGAAACGAAATGTTTGCAGATAACATAATCATACATGCATAGTCATGATAGCTAGTCATTTGTACTATTTACATAAGCGGTCGACACCGAAGCTGACTGTTTGTCGTTTTGATTGCCTTTCCACTATTGTCAACACAAACAATAGTATTGTTGAATTGGCTAGTTAAACACCTGCGTAGATCCCATCTACCAAGTGAGGTTTGTCAAACCCAATAGATCTATCTTCAACTACCACGCTTTGCACTACGGCAAACTAATCGGTTCGAAATATAAGGACTTTGAGTGTTATGTTCGCACTTATAATAAACAGCTAACTCATGCAAGTGATATGTATCTAAAAGCGTTTGTTTGCACATGTTTTCTCCCCCAAAATAGTAAAAGTAAAAAGGGGCCGTGTACGCACCTTTGAATGCAGTAGAATGATCAAACACATGTGAAATCGCGTAGACAAATCTTCTACGAAGAATCTGTGTTATAATAATACGTTGTGTTATTCGGAATGTCAAATCGTGTTTGAAACCACATACATGTCAACAAACGTATGTTAGAACGTTTGAAATGTACACACAAAAATATGCGTGACTTTGTATTCGGTTGTTTAAACCGTATAAGTATATACGATTCCTTTTAAACGCGCGTAATTATACACGATCGTGATTTTGGTTAAAAATATAAATTTTATCTTTTTATTTTGTTCGGGATTAAAATCTGGTTCCAACGCAACTGGAATGAGTTAAAACGGAGTTCGAACGAGGAAGTTACGAGTAAAACACCAAAAATAGTTTTAATATCAAATATAGGTGGAGCCCGGGTTCGAACTCGTGACCTCCAACCCCAAACACAAACACTCTACCATGTCAGCCCACCAAACATTTGCAACAGAATGGCCCGATTAGTTCTTTTAAGCCCAAACCAACCGGTTCCCTTGAATTCCATTTTGACCAAACCAATTAGCATCCAATTGGACCCCGGTTCGAGCCCGATCGAACCCAAAACCATAGGGGTTTTGTTCTTGGGATCCAACCGACTCTGTGGATGGTTTTAATTCGATTTTTAAGCAAGAGGAAGTCCTAATTCGAGACCTACATATGGTTTGCATATAGTTATAAGAATCCAACTTTCAATTTGATCTCATTCATCAAAATTGAATTGTAAAATCATAGGGTTTTTATTTAACAAAGTGTTTCGAGGCTTTCTGTAACAATTATCTTGATTTTTATATCCATTGGCATCAAAACCCAAAAACGTTTTTATCATATGAACCCTAGAAACTTGAAATCATTAAATTCGTGATCGTGATATAAAATCAACATAGGGTTATTCTTAATCAGGCTTTTCTGAAACTAGTAGTAACATTTAATTTGATTTTTAAACTCATTCCCTCGAAAACCCCCAAATTGGTTTATAAGATGAACCCTAGAATTAAAAATCATGCAATTCGATGTTATTTGATCCAATAATCATATGGTTTTCATGAGTCGGACCTTTTAGAAGCCATTAATGTGATTTGATTTGATTTTTAAACTCATTTTCCTAAAAACCCCCAAATACGTTCTAATGAGAAACCCTAGAATTCGAGTTCTCATGATTCATTGTTGTTTGATAAAATTAACATATGGTTTTCGTTTAATGGTATATTCCGAAGCTATTGGTGCAATTTAATTCGGTCATAGAACTCTTTTAGATGGAATCCCCCAATTCGTTTCATAGAATGAACCCTAGAATTAGAGTTCATATGATCCGATGATAAAAGCCAAAATTAACATGTGGTTATCCTTAGTCGGCCACTTTAGGTTGTTTAGAAGTGATTACTTACTTGTTTTGGTATCAAATTGAAATATCTCGACTTGTGGCTTGAGTTCGGCCGATTCTCAATCGATCTCTCTATCCAGCCTGCTTCTGTTTGAATTGTTGTATGGAACAGGTTTTAAATGTGCCGATTAAATGTTTTGGGATGCCAATTTTGTGATATAGGGTCGAGATGTATGGTTTAGATAGTGAAAGGCTAAGGTTTCATCTTTTAAGTTACAAGTGAGTTTAATTCGATGACTAATGGTTTCAATAACCGATGATCATGGTTAATAATCATTATTGTGATAATTATTAGAGTTTAATTCGGGTAATTACACTGATTTTCTTTGGGTTTGATTGCTCATATGGCCGAAATTTTGACTTCTAAAGTCAAAATTGAATTCTCTATCTAATTATAAGTTAATTTCTTATAACTTAATTTTGTTTGGACTTATTTTGTTAATTTCTAATCTCTCCAATTTGATTTTGTTTGATTCATAATTCTTTCTGTTAATTTTTGACTAACGTGGTTAATCCGAAAATGTCGGATTGTCACATCATCCCCTTGTTGAAGGAATTTTCGTCCCGAAAATAGCTAGATGTTAGAAGTAGTTAGGAAACTACTTGTGAGTTCAAATTGTACGTGTTAGTGCGATATTTGATCATTCTGTGTACTTGTGTGTAATCACACACAAAGTCTAATGTTTGTAACATCACACCCTAGTGTGATCGTTCTAGGTGATTGTTTGCGTGCATACCAGTTAGTACACCTAACTGTGAATGTTTGTGTTTGATCATACTGTGCTATGTAACCTTGCACATAGTGAATGTTTGAAACTAATCATGTATGTACTACCATATCATGTAACATATGAAATGTAGCACATAAAATGTAATGTAGCACAATTGTTTGTAACAAAATCAATTGTATAAAATGTATGTGCTTACAGTTTAAAATATGAAGTATTGAAATGTGAAATGTCAGATCATCCCCTTGTTGATGGAAATTTCGTCCCGAAATTTAACGTGCCTTCTCAGTGTTTGTTGTTGTTGTCTTGAACAGATGGGGATACTTCTTCATCATTTGATCTTCCCTTTCTGTAACATCAGTGCCGGAATCATACCGGAACAGTGAACGCTATAGTAACATGAACAGTAATCAGGTACAACTTTTGTGCATTTCAGTGTATGTTCATATTCATATCATATACCTTTATCATTTCATGAATCAAACTGTGAATTCATAATCATTTCAGAGAAACAAAACTCAGAAAACATGGTTCATCAGTCAGATAATTATCTGGCATTACAGAACCATCATGTGATTATTTGTTAGGATTTTGTTATGCATAAACGTATGTGAGGCTTGACAGAACAAAACAACACGGATGTCGTTACGTGAATGCTAAACCGACGGGTTATTCGTATAGGTGACGATCTGTACGAATAAATCTCAAGGTTTAACGTTCTGAATGATGTCTGATAATTAGAAAACAATATCGAATAGAGTAGTTATCGTTGTGTTCGTACGGGTGACGATTAGAACGAATACGCGCGACACCTGTACGATTCAACTATTAAATAGTTAAATTAATAAATTTTTAAAATAAATAAAAGATATTAGTTAATTTATTAGGAATCACAACTTAAAATAAATTTATAAATTCTAATGTATAATCCGTGTCGTTTTGTGACGAAAAAAACACGAGAAAAGGATATTTTACGCAAAACCGAACGAGACCGAACAACCGGGTATTGATGAAACCATTAATGAGTGCATTAAATCCTTCCACCAACCACCACCCTCCCCTCTCCTTCTCTCATTTTCGTCATAACCTCTCTCTCTCTAAGAAATTTTCTCTCAACTTCTCACTAAGATTTGGAGCTCAATTCTTGGTGGATTCAAGCTTTTTCGGCATCAAAACGTTCCTCTCGTGGAGTAGATCAAGGAAGTACAAGTTATACGAGCTTTTATCCATCGATTTTTAGGTAAATATCAAGTTTACATTCGGTTTTAGGTTGTATCACGAACCCTTTGGAATAGTGTTGTTTTAATCACATTTATCACTTAGAAACACTTAGATAAACACTTATGAATGATTAGAAAGTTGTAGGAACTGATTTGCAACAGATTTAGATCGAAAAATGAAGAAGATGAAGCAGGTTCGCGAACCAGTTCGACTAGCCGAACCTTTTTACACGTAGCCGAACCTGTAACCTGTCAGCCGAACCTGTCTCCTCTGACCAACAACCAGAGCCGAACCTGTGTACTCCTGACCCACGAACCTGGACTAGCCGAACCCTCAATCAACGAACCTTTGACCACGAACCTAATAGCAACGAGCCTTTGACTAACGAACCTTCTAAGCTGACGAACCTTAGTTGAGCAAACCCTAAAGGTTCGCCTAACCCTAAAGGTTCGCCGAACCCTAAAGGTTCGCCGAACCTATGCTCAAAGGCCAATAGGTTCGCTGCCCCAATGGTGGTTGAACCTAAAGTGTTAGCTAATCAAGGAAATTCAGTACCTAGGGTTATTGAATTTAAATATAAGAATAAGGAAATGAATATACGAGTACTCAAAGCTTAGAACGAATTAAGGAACATGCATTATTGGATGATATTGCATATGGTGTTAGTGTTAATTCCCATATTTACATCTAACACTTAGAAAATTTCATATGGTTGTATAATTAAATTGGATTGTTCAATTGAAACATTCTAAGCTAAGTTATATACATGGATGAACAAAGAACTATCAAAGGACATGGGATTGATCTAAATCTAGTTAACTCAAGTTCTAACACGCTTAACTTGTATCGTTTATAAAAATAGCTAATTTTTATATTTTATAAATGTCATTGGTTTCTTTTAAAGTTAGTTTATTATAATTTATTGGGATTTGGTTGTAAATGGACAGTATAATTGTCTGGATTTGGACAGAAAACAAAGGAAACTCTGCCCAAATTTCGTGAAAATTCTAGAAGTAAATTACTATAACTAAGTATGGGATTGGGTTATAGATGGGTATTTAGGCTGAATTAGTTAGGCTAAGTCACAGAAGCACTTAGTAAATTTGGACACATAGTTACACACACCAAGACCCAACCCTAGATACAACGATCTATACGTATACTTATCGTATTCAAACTCTTATAAAACAACTCAGGAACTAAAGAAACCTAAGCTACAACAAGAGCGCGCATTTTGTGATAGATCAGTTACATAGCAACATAGGTGAGTTCATTGCCCCTTTTCTAAACATTTTTGTTTTAAAACACGGGGCTGAGAAGCATGCGTAAACTGTTTTATTTAAATTGTTTACTTAATTGCTTTTATTCATTATACGTTATATATTTATGCTTGTTGATACTCCTAGAATCCTGTCTAGGTAATTACTATGCAGACCAAATTATCAGATTAATTAAATTACTCTTATAAGTAATACTTTAACTCTAAACTCTAAACAAACCCTTAGTCCATCAAGCTCAAATTTAAGAACCTAAATTCAAAGTGAAATCAAAGAAACTAAAGATCATGTTCAAAGAAACCTAATTCAGTGTGTGATCTAAAGACAAAGGATCCTAATTAAGAATCAATTATCATTGTGAAATCATGGGAATTCTAAAGATCAAATCAAGAGACTCAAGGAATCAGAAATCATAAATGTGTGTGAATCATTGAAATAATGAAATCATTAAGATCTAATGAAATCATTAATACTTGAGTTAAGGTGGATGTCAGTTATATAGAAATCAAGACCACGTGTAACACACATAAAGTCCCGGCATAAATAGCAGACACTTGTGGTCAAGCTATATGGGCAATAACGTGAACTATCAAATGAAATCAAAATCAAGAGATTCAAAGAGATCAAGAATCTAAGGATATCCATAAAGTCCCGGCATGTACAGTAGACCATTGGGTCAAGCTGATATGGGCATCATTAAAATCCCGACATGCTCAAGTAGGCTCTTTGTGAGTCCTGCCTGATATGGGTCACGTGTGAGAGGGTACAATTTGGACAACCACCGACTAAGTCTAATTGATTGAGTCAAATAAGGCCCAATAATCATGTCTTAGTTGTATTTTAAATGTTTATTTATTTTTTTTATTAAATATTTAACATTATATTCCTATAATAGCTTTTGGGAAATCATGTAATTATGATGAACTCAAGAGGATCAAAGGTAAATTGAATTGTGGCAATCAGAATCTAAATCAAAGGTGAATGGGGAATGGAATGCTTAATTATCATTAGCAAGAAATATGTTAAGCAACCCGGTATGTGGTGGGACGGTGGCTGGGGCTCGTCCCCTACATATGCCCTATATATAAGCATACTTGGTTGGTTAACGTAGTTGGTTGTTAATGAAGTTAAGGTTGTCATTCGGGAAATCAAGGTAAACATATTCAGAATAATCAAACGTTAAGGATCAATAGTGGGGAATGGAATGCTTAATTATCATTAACAAGCAATATGTTAAGCAGCCCGGTATGTGGTGGGACGGTGGCTGGGGCTTGTCCCCTACATATGCCCTATATATAAGCATACTTGGTTGGTTAACATAGTTGGTTGTTAATGAAGTTAAGGTTGTCATTCAGGTTATTCAAACTCATTTTATAAAACTTAATGAACTCACCAACCATGTGTTGACTTTATTTTTGCATGACTTCTCAGGTGACGAACAGGTCAACTAAAGAGTTATTTCTTTGGACTAGGTTATCAGATAGAGGACCTAGCTTTTTGGACCTGCATATTTTGAAGCATCATTATACAGTTTATTTTGTATATCTTGTGTAGATACAAGATAGAAGATTATGATGTGATAGTAGATTTACATTGTTAAATTATAAACTTAACTGATGTAATTTAACTTTGTAATTCTATTTTATTTTAGCAAGTTTCTCATTTATGTAACATGTGCAATGTAACAATCTGATCATTCCTATTATCACTCCCGATATCGCGCCCCAGGAACCTTCCGCTCGACGGGGACTCCGATCCAACCCCGTCGGCTCGGGGTGCGACAGATTGGTATCAGAGTCATGGTTATAGAGAAATATAGGTCACTTATTTAAACGGTTTGGCCTGGACTATAACCTAGGGACGCTGCATGTAGAGAACATAGGACTTAAGACTTACTTGCATAATTCTCTTCTGTATTCGATCATTGCATGTAACATCACTGTACTTTAGGTTGTCCGTACATCCGTACATCCGTACGATTGTACTGTTACCACCTGAGATTTTGTAATTATTAATATTGACATATTATTTGATGATTATCACTGTTGCTGGTATACATGTTTATAACATATTATACGCGTAAACCATGGGAAGTTTAGGTGTAACGCAACTAAACAGAACCAGAGAGTTTATCGCAGTTACATTATACTATTTATGGAATATTGGTTTGGAATCGGATTGTATTGGGATGGAATTTGGAGTTAGTTATGGTCTGGGTGCTAAACGTAGTCAAGGACACATGGTCATGGTTTATCGAAATAGCGGTGGGACGGTGTAGGGGAGGTCGCGATCTACCTCTGCATATGCCCTATACATATGCATATTTCGGTCTATCATGGATGTGTCAGTGACTAAAGTTTAGTGGGTTTTGGTTTGGGAATATAATATTTAAATTAATAAAATAATAAAGGTTTAATTGGAAATTAATTACGCGAAGTGAGGTTACGAACGCAATTTAAACGCGAATATTAATTTAGGAATATTAACTCAACAAATGTATACGCGTGGGTGACGATTCACATGAATATAATTCTTGAGAATAATATTCTGAAACGATATTCCATAAATCGTAAATCAAATCGAAATACGGTACGAGCATCGGATTCGCAAAGGTGACGATCTTTACGAATACGTACGCGAGTAAAATGTTACAAGATTTACGCAAGAATTACTGCTAGCCAGGAATGAAATTCAACATATTACAATATGTCAACCGATGTCTAACTTGTTTACAAGTGAAAGCTGAGCATCAGAAGCCTCATGGCTATTTGCAGCCTTTGGAAGTTCCTGAACGGAAATGGGAACACATCACCATGGATTTCATCACAAAGCTACCGCGTACAGCTAAACAACATGATTCCATATGGGTGATTGTGGACCGATTGACGAAGAGCGCTCACTTCTTAGCAATACGTGAGACGTATTGGTCAGAAAAGCTATCGGAATTATTCTTGAAAGAAATTGTTGCACGCCTTGGAATACCAATCTCAATTGTATCAGATCGAGATACAAGATTTACTTCCAGATTTTGAAAGAAGTTTCACGAACAGATGGGGACAAGGTTATGTTTGAGCACGGCATATCACCCACAAACAGATGGGCAAACTGAAAGAACGATACAAACATTAGAAGATATGCTACGTGCGTGTGTTATTGACTTTGGTGGTAATTGGGACGATCATTTACCGCTAGTCGAATTCTCGTATAATAACAGCTACCATGCTAGCATTGGAATGCCACCATGTGAAATGTTATACGGGAGACGATGTCAAACACCACTATGTTGGGGTGAAGTTGGACAAAAAGACATTGGGAGCAAAACTAATGTAGAATATATGGCTAATAAGCTCGCTCAAGTTAGAGCACGACTAAAAGCTTCCCAAGATCGTCAAAAGTCTTATGCAGACAAAAGAAGAAGCCCAATTGAATTCAACGTAGGGGATCGTGTGTTATTAAAAGTATCCCCATGGAAATTTCTAATTAGATTTAGAAAGCGAGGAAAGTTAAGTCCGAGGTTTATCGGACCATTTAAGATTTTGGCCAGGATCAGTAAAGTTGTATACCGATTGGAACTGCCAGACGAACTTAGTAGTACACACCCGACGTTTCATGTGTCTTACCTACGGAATTGTCTTGCGGATGAAACCTCCCATGTGCTTTATGATGAGATCGAGGTTGATGACAAGCTTAATTACGTAGAAGAACCAGTCGCGATACTCGATCACAATGAAAAGTGACTCCGTAATAAAATTGTAAAGATGGTTAAGGTACAATGGAAGTATAGAAAAGGATCAGAGGCAACCTGGGAAACCGAAGAAGAGATGAGAATATGCTACCCTCAATTGTTTACGTTGTAATAGGTTTCGGGGACGAAACCCATTTAAGGGGGGTAGAGTTGTAACATCCGGTTTTCTTGTACTTTAAACATATAGTAATTATATTAAAGGAATATTAATATTCATAAGTCTTTTGCTAAATTAGTGATAATATGCGAAAGAAGAATGAAAGGAATCTGGTGTTAATAGATCTTAAAGAAACATACATCACCTTATATTGATTTAATTAAGTGTTAAACCGACTTCATATCTAGAATCCTAACTTGAAAATAGAGAAAATAAGTGTAAGCGAAATCGCGAAACGAGGCTACGATTTCAAGATACGTTGAGTCGAATAAAGCGTTAAATAAGAGGTCATATGAATTGAACTCTTCAGGTCTTGAAATTATAACCATTGGAAAAACCGCGCGTAAAACGGAGTTCGTATGCTCAAGTTATCACGAAAACAAGAAAAATCACGCGCGAAGGCGACACGTGGCACGCATGCAACATATTGCATCCGGGCGTACCGCCCCAAGCCAAACGTTGGGGCAACACGTACCGCCCTGGACCCAGAATTCGTCTATAAGTACCAGATCGTCAGATTTCGAACATTTTTACGAAAAATTACCCTGCAGCTCTCAAATTCCGACCCTACACCCCCAAATACCCATATGTAACCCCTCCAATCATCTAGTATTCAACGTGAGGTACTGCCGAACTTCTGTAAGGTATAAATCTCATATAATTTAGATTTGTTATAATGCTTGTTTTAGATCTTATTATTATTATTATATATAATAAGATTATGATTAATTGTTTGGTTTAAATCAAAAACACGTTGAGGTTCTGACCGATTGGTTTTTGAAAAACAAACAATTATAAGTAGAGGTTCTGCCCAATTGTTTTCAGAAAAATCAAGGAATATAAGTCAAGGTTTTGCCCGAGTTAAAATCTAAAAACACTATTGGATAAGCCGTTGTGCTGCCCGGTTAGAAACCCTGAAATAAAAAGGGGTTTGCATTATATGATTAAGATTATAATTATAATAGGATATCCATGTTAATAGGATATCATTGTGAACTTGAGAAAGTGAAGGATAGCAAAGAAAGTTAGCTCGTTGTGCATAACTAAGTTAAGGTGAGTTCTATGAGCTGTGAATGTTATATTGATAATGTTTTGATATATATGATGTTATATTGATGCCAGGATGTTTCCCGTTTATACCAATGTTAAGTCGGGATAATGCCGAATTTTATGTACGTATTTTTCAAAATAGAAAAACGCAACCCGAATCTTTATTTTGAAAAGAAGTTTATTAAAAGAGTTATCAAGAGGTCTAAATCTCATATACTAACAAAGACATGGTCTTAGTATACCGAAGGTGTGTGGTCGTATGCTCCTTTGATATAACAGGATAATGCCGGTGTATAAGTCTGAGGTAAAGACGGTGTTTTGAAGAAGGTTTTTGCACTACGATGCTTATTATAAAGTTTTTAAAAAGAGATTTTGAAAGCACCTTCGGGTGAATAAATTTTTTTCATAATTACCTTTGGGTAAGGCAGAGTTACCTTCGGGTAAAAGAGCACCTTCGGGTGAACAGACTTACCTTCGGGTAAAAGAGCACCTTCGGGTGAACAGAGTTACCTTCGGGTAAAATAGAGCACCTTCGGGTGAATAGACGTACCTTCGGGTAAAACAGAGTTACCTTCGGGTAAGACAGAGCACCTTCGGGTGAACAGTGTTTTAAATGAATGTTTTTGGTATGACATGATATATGTATATTGATGTATGCCATTATAATATGCTTTTGAAATATATGATTTGATATGAAAAGATGTTTATTAAAATTAGAACTCACCAACTTAAGCTGACAACTTTTAGCATGTACATCAGGTAGAGATGTTGAAGCCTCAGCTAGTCGAGGCAAGAAACAGTTGGCATAAGTGACTCTGGATGGATGCTGGCTGCAGATTTTGAGAAGACTGGGATAGATGTTGATTTTGTAAATAAATAAAAAAAAATGGTTGTGTGACATATATGTAATCGGGTTTACTTATGTATAATATGTTTTATTTCCGCTGCGATTGAGTTATCTATATTTTATCAATGTGCTTATGAGTAAATCCGACATAGTGACGTGTCTCGAGAGACGGGCGTTACACTTAGCATTCCTTTGTGTTCTTAGTTCTTTGTATTCGAAATCATTTGACACACTCAATGTACTTAGCTTATTGGTTTCCAAAAAAAATCTTTTTATTTGATTTGTATCCATTCAACTAACATATTAAGTTTCATCTAATTATCTATCCTTGATCCTTAAACTTTTCATCATTCACAACCCATGGGTGGTAGCCCCATTTGATGACTAAACTTGAATTGATATGTTTAAAATGATTTAGATATTTTGAATGCGGAAAACTATTAGGTTTTATGATCCTAAAATCGGCTAACAATTCAAAATAGTCAACTTGGACCAGTTTTTGATGTTAACAATTTTACTTTGTATCTTATTAAGCAAACTTAGGTGTTTTAAGCCCAAATTGATTACATGAAACACTTATTTAAGTGTTAGATTAGTTTAGAAAATATTTTAGTTTGAAAAACTTAGTTTCGATGAACAACACAACCGGTTTAAACACATAGAAATCCTAATGGCTCACAATTGACTAACCCATGTTCAAACATTTCTAATGAACTCAATTCTTGCTTCTTTTGGTTGGTTCCAAGCTCAAATCACTTGGAAAATGATCGGGTGTTAGTATCAACAGCCCCCAACTCAATACCAACAGCCATGGTTTGTCTATTATCGATGGAACAACCCCTAACCTGCCAGCACTATGGGTTCAACGGTTTCCCTTTGGGCAGCCCTTAGGCCATAAATACAGCCATTTACTCATATTTTAACCACTCCCAGCCCTTCTAATCTTTAACCCCTGATGCTTAGACAAAATCGGTGCAAATACTAAGCCGCTAGAGGGTCCTAAACCGGCTGAAACAGGGTTGCTTGTCGGAACAGCAACACAAACAACCCTTTTGAACTCGATTTCTGCCAATATTCAGCTCCAGTTCGATTCCCATCTGACCCAAACATGTGACATCCAGTACCTGATCGTCCGGTAAGTCCGTACGGTATGTGTACTCTTACCTTTTATTGTCTGTAAACACGATATATGAACAGTGTTTGTGATAACATAATTCAAAATACAAGAAACAGTTGTACGTATTTATGTGAAAACTTAAATACCGTAAGTACAACAATTCACGATGAACAATAGTTGTATGTATTTAGGTGAAAATATCAGTACAATTAATACAACGAATCAAGAGAAACAACAGTGTACAAGTAAACAACAAAAACATGTCGGTTGCGATCTGATATCCATAGATGACAGGAATCAGATGGCCGATAAATCAGTACGAAAACAATGTGAAAACATGATGTTTAGTTGTGTCCGTCAGCGAGGAAATACAATTTAAAACATAATTGCGGTGTTGTTTCAGAATAACGAACTGACAGTGTGTTTGCGTGGGTGATGATTCACACAAACATATCTGTGAGTTTAACGTTCTGAAATGATGACTGACAAGTAGAAAACAAAACTCAAAAAGCCAAAACATCATCGTGTTCGTTCGAGTGACGATTCGAACGAATACGCGCGAAGGTGATGCCTTCTGACAAAACGAAAACGAAAACCGATTCGAACGAATACAAAATAAGAAAAATAATTATAAAACATTTTCTAGGAATAACCACTTTTGGAAATATTTAAAATAAAGTCTTTTTATTTAAAACACGTAAAATATGCGTAATAAGCCTGAAATGCAACGGAGACGAAAAACGAGCAACCGAAACGAACCCGAATAACTTCGGGGTATTTAACACCTAAATGAGGCATTTTTCTTCATTTATTACATCTCACCCTCTCTCTCTCTACACCCTCCACCGTTTACCACTCTCACTCTAACATTTCCCACTTCAAACCCTTGGATCTTGCTCATCTCATCACGAAATCGGGCGTTCTTGGTGTCCACACGTAGCTACCATCATCCTCTACAAGGAAGTACAGCAGATCTGAGAAGTTATCCGCCCAAAAACGTGGTAATGAGCCATGAAAGTTATGGAAAATAGGGTTTTATCAACTCTAGTTCGACCCACCACCTTGAAACCGGTCATAAGTCCAACCCGTTGAGCCCCGCACCTGTGAGACACCATCTTCACATGACACTAGCATGGGAACTGCCCTGCAACAGCTTAAAGGAGGAAGATGATGAACAGGTTCGTGAGAATGGGGTTGGCCGAAACCTTCACCAGCCGAACCTCCGTGTGAACGAACCTAGGACTCATGGACCGCCTTGGCCGAACCTCTACACCACCGAACCCATGAGGAGTGGGACGAACCCATACTGGATCAGCCTGTCACCAGCCGAACCTTCCATCACACGGCCGAACCTCCATGGTCACCAACCTGGGAGGGACGAACCATGCTAGCCGAACCCTTCGCCACCTAGGATGAACCCATCATGCACAAACCTATCATGCAGGGCCGAACCTTCCCTTGCCGAACCATCTCACGAGCAGCGAACCTATGAGCTGAAATTCATGCAGGCGAACCTTTCAATAACGAACCTGAGCTGGTTTCTTTTCCACCAAACCATGTTGGCCGAACCTAGAGCCATGAGCTGCCATGCAACTATACTTAACTTAGCCGAACCTCAGGACCCGCCGAACCCTAGTCACTGACCCACTGGTGGCCGAACCTTTGGCTAAAGAACCACCAAGGTTCGCTGATATTGGAACCATGCCACATTCCACATTCGATTGAGATAAACCCAATTGCTTGGCCCATGGTAGGCCCACAACCATGTAACCTAAGCAATTCAAACCGGCCCATCTCATTTGCTTCAGCCCAACACCACAGATTTGATCCAAGGAATTCTTTTGGGCCCAATGACTTGGTCCACCCACACACACGACCCAAATACTTCACTAAGCCTAATAACAACTCATTCGGCCCACGTGATGGTAATTTGCCACTTGATCCACAATGTAAACAAGAACACAAATCAAATGCATGGGTGTCATGCATGGATATTTTTAAATATTACAAAGGTGGTAAGGTTTGGGTTAGTTTCCTAAAACCTAAAATCATGTATTTTGAATATGTCAACAAGTGATTTAAGGGTGGATAGAAATGGAACAAGTATGATACAAAGCTATATTACAAGATACTAAGGATAATTGACACTTAACCTAAAACTTAAGTTTTACACTTAGAACCCTTTTGTCGCGACAATAATTCAAGTGGGACATAAAGTCAATAACAAAATGTATTAACCTAAACTTAGTAAGTACGTGTTATCAAAATCCTTAACAACTAAACAGGGCCGAATGATGACCGCGACTCACGGGTGTTAGCCAACTATAGGGCTAACACATACACACACACAAACATTTATACATGAGCTCATAAGTTACATACAACATGAAATCAATGCAGGATCGTGAATACAACAACAAATCCAACAAAGAGTGCGTGCATTTCTTGTTTAAGCTAAGTCAACCGCATCGATTACAATGTGAGTTCATATGCCCCTTTTCTAATCATTAACTGATTTTAAACTCACGGGGCTGAGAAACATGCTTAACTTTTATTTATTTAAAAGTTTTTGTTTAACATATTGCTTATACTTTGAGTAGATAATATTGCTTGATTTATTATCATTTATCATTGTATGCATGCTTGTATTATCATAACATGACAGAGATAACTAAGATGAACATGATAATATAACTTCATAATTCATCAACACAATAGAATAATGTAGTTGTAAGATTTTATCTTATGACACATAATTATTCTTACAAGAGCAATAAGAGAATTATCACAGGTGAACAAGATGACAAGAACAACAACAAACAGCACCCACCACCTGAGTTAACTAAGTGTTGTAAGAATGGTTCCTACAACACTGTAGTGGCAACATGGTGACTATATGGAACAACTAGAATGATAAACATGATAATGTACCTTCATGATAACGACATCATTCACACAACAACTAATATTTTTTAATAAGACTAGATCTTATATAACTTTATTAGCAACAATGGGAACACACAACATTGAGAACTAACAACATTGGTGAACACAATACAATTGATTGTTATTGAACTGTCTGTATTATATCATTTCAATCATGTGCCATATATTCAAGTTTCATTGTAAGTCCCTTATCAGAATCGTTTAACAGTTAATTTAGTGGGATCTAAACCGACGATAGCATAGTGGTACCATAGGTTTGACAAACCTCCGACGAGTGAGGTCAGTATGTTAGTCGTAACATCAATTGGCCGGTAACGTATGACCGGTAACAGGGCGACGATCAGTCAGGTTTGGTAAACGACACATGGTGATATCATTCGACAGTGATATTGTAATTAATCCATCATTACATGCTGACTAGTAGACTGAGGAATTTATTATCTCTCATGTCATATTACTAGTAACAGTTTCGATGAGGCCTACGGTAATACAAAGTGGTAGAGGTAAATCAAATGCATTGTAATCTGATTACGTGAGGATTACAATGGATTCCTTTTAGGCTCTATGCACTTCAAGTTGAGAACAAAATAACAATTGGTTAACTAACACTCTTATGTTTAACAATGATTAACAGTCAACCCCACAAGTAATAGAATAATAACAAAGATCAGATTAAATTAATCTAATTTCCTTAACACATCGAGGGTTTATCAACACTTCGGTTTGATAACTGAACCCCTCTTATTATATTATTCTACATATGATACAATGGGTGATGAATACAAACGGACGGGTATTTATTATCTCTCATGTCATATTACTAGTAACAGTTTCGATGAGGCCTACGGTAATACAAAGTGGTAGAGGTAAATCGAATGCATTGTAATCTGATTACGTGAGGATTACAATGGATTCCTTTTAGGCTCTATGCACTTCAAGTTGAGAACAAAATAACAATTGGTTAACTGACACTCTTATGTTTAACAATGATTAACAGTCAACCCCACAAGTAATAGAATAATAACAAGGATCAGATTAAATTAATCTAATTTCCTTAACACATCGAGGGTTTATCAACACTTCGGTTTGATAACTGAACCCCTCTTATTATATTATTCTACATATGATACAATGGGTGATGAATACAAACGGACGGGTGAAATGATAATGGGTATCTATAGTTGTATTGCAATTGGTGTTAAGTTATATTAGGTATGTGGTGGGATGTTGGCTGGGGCTTGTTCCCCTTCATATGCCCTATATATAAGCATAGCTAATAGGATGAGATACTACTTGTAAATACAACTGTGGAGACGCCATTGGGTGAATAGGTGAATCAAATACTTACAAGTAACATGTATGACATTGAGATTGTGTATGTGAACAAATTCAAGGTTTTCAATTATCAAACTTATGAACTCACCAACCTAGTGTTGACTTTGTTTAAATGCATGTTTTCTCAGGTGACGAACAGGTGTAGTCATCAGGCATACAGGGACATAGCTAGTGGACTTTAAGAAGGCCTAACTACTTTTTGGTGTTGCATACTTTTGAATGACAAAACAGTGAATCATCTTTTGTATATCTTGTACAGTTACAAGATATGAACTCCTTGATTCTTTTGATTTTATTTACTTAGTTAAATTATGAGGAAACAATGTAATTTAACTTTGTAATTCTATTTCATTGTCATGTTAGCATTTCTCATTTATATATCATGTGCTATGCAAACAATCTGATCATTTCGATTATCACAACGATATCAAGCCCCAGGAACCTTCTGCCTGACGGGAAATTCGATCCAGCCCGCCAGCTCGGGGTGTGACAAAACATCAATCTAACATGTTCCTTAGATTCCTAAGTCGATTTCATGCAAGTCTTAGGGTTTTAAGGCTTTAAAATCGGCTAAAAACCTGCTGTTGTTCGAGAGAAACCTACCGAAACAGTAGCAGCCAAGAATCAGTTCATTTGAACTCTTTTTTGGTCCGTTTTTGATGATTCAAAGCTCTATTTCTTCATCTCTTCACGGTCTACATGTTTCTAGAGTCGTTTTAGTGTTTATCCTAACTGATTTGAAGTGATAAAAACGGTTTAGAAGCTTAACTTACCTGAATAGTAGAAAACCCACAAAAACTGTAGCTTCTCTCTAAAAATACAATCACATCAGCTCGTTTCAGCTCCGATCTTCTGTACTTCTATGTTCTCCTCGTTCGCAAGGTCGTTTTAACTACTAGAACATCAAATTTGGTGAAGAAATGAAGAAGTTATGAAGTTTTGAAGGTGGGAAAGTGCACAGAGAGAGTGGTGACGGGTTTGCATTTCAAGAAGGTAAGACATGGCTGCAAATGTGGAGGAAGAAGAAAGAAAAAGGGGTTTTATATCCCGGATATGTTCGGGTGCGTTCGGTTTCGTTCGGTTTCGGTTTCACGCGTCGTGTTCGTAATATTACGTAACTTAATAAAGATAGAAATTTTTAAATTTTTAAAGTGGTAATTCCTAATAAATTAACTAATTATCTTTCATTTATTTTTTTAAAATTTCAAAAACGTGTATTTTTATTGTTTCATCGGATCGTATCGTTTTCGCGCGTATTCGTACGAATCGTCATCCGTTCGAACACGACGACAACGTTACTTTCCAATATGGTTTTCTAGTTATAGGATATCGTTCAGAATGTTAAACTTACAAATATATTCATGCGTATTATCACTTACACGAATATACTGTATGTTTAATATTCATTTAACGACGTCCATTATGGTTTAAGTTTGGATTTTCCTCACGTATGTTTATATGTAATAAGATCCTAGCTAACTGTAGGATCAGATGTTCTCAATTGATAAATCAGTAGAGTATAGCAGCGGAATTCAACACAGAATTAGCATAAGTAAAGTAAGAACAAGTTCAATCAAACAGTAACGCAAGTTTGTTATAGAGAGAGAAAGTTTTCTGTAAAAGGAATATCTCATTCAATTGATTAACTTCGTTACATTACAATCATGTCAACTGCCTATATATAGAAGGCAGTGACGTCTGATGATGTCACATGATGTTGACATCTAACAGACAAAACAAAACAACTGAAATTAACTAAACGACTGAGAATGTCTTCAACATCTGAAGACAAACTCTACAACTACTGAAGAACAAAACTACTGAAGTACAAATACTGAAACTACTGAAATACAAAATACTAAAACCTCTGATGAGTAAACTACTCACCAGACTTTTACAAACAATAAGAAAACTACTGAAGACTAACTATACACTACAACACCTGACGACTTACACTTCAGCTGTTGTACATCTCTTCAGATCTTGTGACTTCAGCACATTTGAATATCAGCCTTTGTGTTCTTCTTCAGTTGTTGTAATGCTGTGAGACTTAGAGATTTTTCTGATCAGGCTCATTGGTTCTTTTAGTCCAACAAACTCCCCCTGAACCAATGCAGCCAAAAACCTCTAACTTATTTAAGGTCTCACTTATTTATTCCAGGCAGAAAGAAATGTCTTTTTCTTTGAGATCAGTATCAAAATGACCAATTAAAGTATAAGCCTGATAACCAACAGCTTTCAAAAACTCTAACTGTCAAAATATGAGAGGGAACTCCATTGGGGAAATGGACTATGAGCATTAACCCCTCTCATTGAAGCTATTGATTGTATACTAACCTGAAAGACTCCCGGACATAAGCTTCAAGTAGTAACATCTTCTCTTCTGGAGTCATTCTTTCAGGTTCACCTTCGAAGAAGGACTCAGGCCCATAAAATTCAGACAAGTATCTGGCCGTAGTTCCATCCTTCAGTTCTACTCTTGTAATTTCCCTGTACACAAACTCATCAGGGTGCTTACCCTCTAAAAACAAATAGAGTTCTTCTTGCTGAACATGTTCCAGCCTCCTATACACCAGTCCCTTCTTTATCATTTTGTTCTCTAAGAAGTTAGGAGCTTTTGCACCCGAGTTGTAGATACTCTTGAAGTCATTAATGATTTCCCAAGGATCAAGCACTGACCCAAGCATGATTTCAGCACTCAACACCCTTTTGATCCTATTTGCATAAGTTGCTGGGGGCTGTCTCTTGTGAATCCTATGAAGAACCCTTGGGTCAGGCCACATCTTAATCAATTCTTTCGTATATTTAAATGTCCATTTCAGAGCATACAACCTTTGAGCTTCCTTTTTCATTGCAGTGATAGTTGAAGTCTGAGGATAATCTTTGTCCACCAACTTGAGGAATTGCTCATCATGTTTCCTTTGGCTCTCTTCTTCTTCCAGTTTTACTTTGACTGCCAACATCCTAGCCTCTGGTGTAATAATTGGCTGTTGACTAAAAACTAATGGCTTTTCAGGAATGTAATTGGCAGGAAGAGTAATTTTCTTCTTTGGAACTGTCAGATCTACCCCAGTTGTTGAAGGTGCAGGCTTTTGAGCTTTTGGCTTGATGACTGTGGAGATAGGCAACCTGTCTTCTGCATCAGAACTTTCTTCTTCTTGAATTCTGAGTTGCCTTCTCTTCTTTGGAGGAGCCCTTACCTCAACAACCAGAGTCTCAACCTGAGTCTGAACCTCTGGAATTTGAACCCCCTCTAGTTCAGTGTCTTGTGCATCAGAAGTTGTAACCAATTCTTGTACATCAAATTCTTGTACATCAGAGGTTTTGACTTGTTTTTGTACATCAGATGTTGTGGCTTCCAATTGTTCAGCACTAACTTCAATTTCTTTAGCAACCATTTCCTGCTCAACTTCCACATCATCTCTGTTGATAATCTCAGCAGGTTTGTTCTTCTTCTGTCTCTTATAAGTTACTTGAATGACAGGAGACCTTTCAAATGCAACCTCTTCAGACCTTGGCCTTTTGGAAGCTGAAGTTGTGACTGATTCAGTTCCTAACTCCCCCTTTTTGGCTGCAGGGGAAGAAGGAGTATGTAGAGTTGAAAGTTTAGCAGTCACAGCCTCATCAACCATTTGTTGAATTTGAGTTTGGGAAGGTAACCTCTCATCAAGGGCTTGAACAATAATTGATTTCAGTAATGGAGTGATGAGAGGGAGGATTTGTAGAAAGGCAGCAGCTAATGCCTCTGGGGGGCTAGAACCCAAAGGATTAGTGCCTGAAGCAAAGGCTGGCGGCATTTGAAATTGTGAAGTAGTGGGGGAAGTGTTTGGGTGACCTTCAGAATGAGAAGGTGCCATCTGTGGGTTAAGTGGGGAAGATGGACTTTTGTCCTTGGACATTTTGGTGAGTAGCTCATTGAGTCTACATACCTCAGCCTCAAGGAGTTGGTTCTTTTTCAGAACCTCAGCAAGTGTTCTTTGGTCATCAGTAGCCTTAGCTAAATCATCTGACCTCCTGAGAGTATCAGGATCTACCTGAGTTGAGTGTGGCTCAACATGATCAGGTGCCCCTTTTTCTTGGTTCTGGGGACTTCCAACCTCAGGGGTAACCCCTTCATCAGTTGTTGCCTCTGACAAGGTCTTAGCAATGGTACCACTAGCAATCACTCCAAATGATGGAGGTGATGAAGTAGCAGCCTTGTCAGATATCAGAATCTCTCTTTCCACACTAGGAGATCTGATGTTGTAGTCATGATCCTGTGGGTTATCAGAGACACTTTGGTCCTCCCCCTCAATGTTGGAGCTTATCCCAGTAGTGATAGGTGTCTGGGAGGGGATAGGAGTGTTCAACTGATTCAGGATGTTTTCAATAACAAAAGTGGGACTATCTGGGGTGGTTTCCATAGGAATTGGTTTTGAAACAGATTGCACCCGGGGAGATTGGTGCTGTTCAATAGAAACCTTTTCAACTGAAAGAGGTTCTAGTGATGTGTCTGCCCCTTCAAAAGTTGCACCAGGTTCCTGTTGAGAGGAATCCTGGGCGGTTTGAGCCGGTGGAGTCGGATGGATCACTGGTTGACTACTCCCAGTGACCATGTCATGCCTTGGTGAGGCATGGGCAGACTCAGGGGACTCATTTCCCTGAGCAGCCTTTTTGGTTTGTTTGGATTTTGGTTTAGTGGGGACTCTGGATTTTGATTTTGTGGTGGAGGCTGTGGGTTCCCTCTGCTTGGGTTTTAGCTTTCGGGCAGCCTCTTTGAGAGTAGGGTTAGAGTTGTGTCGGGAATATACTTCCAACAAAACTGCTGGAGCAGAGATCCCCTGACCAACAAGGCCATTTTGCTGAAGCTGTTTCTCTATGATGGCCATGATAAAACGTGGATAGAGTAGCCATCTAGAAGAAACAGGCTTACCAGCATGTTCAGTTAATTCAGAAAAGAGTATTTGAGAAAAATTTAGCTTTTGAGATTCTAGGATAGAATACAATACCTGTTGCCATCGAGAAGACATTTGATCCCATGAAGAAGACTTCGGAGCCAAGCAGATGTTGATCATATGGAATATCAAGCGCTCTGGGTCATTGAAGTGCTTCTTGAAAAGTGTGGAATCACTTAAGTCGCCCTGGTATTCATGACTTGTAAAACAGAGGTCAGTGGCACTTTTAGGGAACTGAGCGACAAGGTTGGCATCGTCCAGTTGAAGAACATCCCTTAGCTCAGCTGGACTAATATGGATGTTGTGACCATTGACTGTTGATCGAAGAGATAGGACTCCAGTTCCAACATTTACCAGTTCAACATTCATCCAAAATTGATGAATGGATTCGACATACAGAGTCGGATTGATGAGAAAAGCAGTTTTGAATTGAGAGGAGTTCATCAGATCCACTGCTTCATCAAACTTGGACCAGAATGAAGATTTGGTCAAGTAGGCAATCGAATTGTGACGCGGTTTCAAAGTAAGAGCAGCCATGGAAGCAGAGATGAAAGAGGGAAAATAGGTTTTGAAAAAGATGAAAAGTTCTGAGAAGGTGATAATGAAACAACTGAGAAAGATTGATTCAAATAGAGAAAACAAATGAGGTTAAAACAACTGAAGAGTAAAATTACTCATCAGGTGTTGGCGACAAGTTGTTCATCAGGTGTTTTCATCAGTTGGTCATCAGATTTTGTGGAGGTTGTGTGCATCAGAACTTGTGAACACTTTGTTCATCAGACCTTGTAAACCATATTTGACCTTCAGTACTTAGAACATCAATACTCATCAGTACTTTGTAACTTAGAGTATTATACAAGGTCATAACTGTTCTTGAATCAGTACTTTTGATATGTATCAGTATGTACTGAAAATATCAAAATGTGTCAAGATAAAGGAATATTTATTTTTAAAAAAATTTTTGGAATTTTAAAAGGATATTTAACATTTTATTCATTTAAACACTAACCTATTCAAGTTGCAACATACCAAGCCTTAGAACTAAATTTTGAAAAGTGGATGTGTCTAAAGGCTTAGTAAAAATGTCAGCAAGCTCATCAGCACTAGGAACAAATTTGGGATCAATCAGACCTTTTTCAAAACAATCTCTTATAAAGTGATGTCTGATCTCAATGTGTTTAGTCCTAGAGTGCTGAACTGGATTCTTGACAATACAAAGAGCTGAAGCACTATCCATTAACAATGGTGTCTTCAGTTCTTTGATGCCATAGTCCAGGAGTTGAGACTGAAGCCAGAGAATTTGGGAAGTGCAACTTGCAGCAGCAATGTACTCAGCTTCAGCAGTGGAGGTGGCTACAGAAGTTTGCTTCTTACTTTGCCACGAAACCAAGCAATTTCCTAGAAACTGACACCCACCAGAAGTAGATTTTCTTGAGAGTTTGCATCCTGCATAGTCACTATCTGAAAAAGCAACCAGCTTGCAGGATTGTCCAGTGGAGTACCATATTCCCAGGAATTGAGTACCTTGCAAGTATCTGAAAATTCTTTTCACAGCAATCAAATGAGACTCTTTGGGTGCAGCCTGAAATCTAGCACAAACACATGTGGCAAACATAATGTCTGGCCTGGATGCAGTTAGATACATTAAAGATCCAATCATACATCTATAAAGAGTTTCATCCACTGAAGTACCTTTCAGATCTGCATCAAGTTGTGTGGTGGTGCTCATGGGGTTGGGACATGGCTTACAGTTTTGCAAATCAAATTTCTTTAAAAGCTCTTTTGTGTATTTTGATTGGTGAATGAAAATTCCATCAGGTTTTTGTTTGATTTGAAGACCCAAGAAAAACTGTAACTCCCCCATAGCACTCATTTCAAAATTTGTAGTCATAAGTTTAGTGAAATCATCACACAACTTTGGGTCAGATGAAGCAAATATAATGTCATCAACATAAATTTGAACAAGTAGCTTATGCTGACCTACATTCTTTATGAATAAAGTTTGATCAATGGAGCCTCTAGTGAAATTATTTTTTTAGAAGAAAAGTGGATAATGTGTCATACCAGGCTCTAGGTGCTTGTTTCAGCCCATAAAGAGCTTTATCAAGCTTGTACACCCAATCAGGATGTTTATTGTCCTCAAAGCCTGGAGGTTGACACACATACACTTCCTCTTTTATTTTGCCATATAAGAAAGCACTTTTGACATCCATTTGAAAAACTTTAAGTTTATGTAAGGCAGCATATGCTAAAAACAGCCTAATTGCTTCTAATCTGGCTACAGGGGCAAAAGTTTCATCATAATCAATACCTTCTTCCTGACAGAACCCCTGTACAACCAGTCTAGCTTTGTTTTTAATGATTTGACCTTTTTCATCTGTTTTATTCCTAAACACCCATTTTGTGCCTATTGCACACTTACCTGGAGGTAAAGAAACCAGCTCCCAAACCTGTTGCTTTTTGAATTTCAATAATTCCAACTGCATTGCCTCCACCCAGCCAATATCTCTAAGTGCTATGTGGTAATTCTTTGGCTCTTGTTGACTGACAAACAAAGCATAAAGACAAAAGTTAGATAATTGACTTCTTGTTGAAACACCTGCAGAAATATCACCAAGAACTTGAGATAATGGATGATCCTTCAGTTCTTGATATGGAATGAGATCAGTGCAAGTGTTTGCTGGAGGAACTGATGCAGCAGTTGAAGAAGATTCAGGATGTACAACAGCAGGAATTTCAAAGGATTTAGAAGATGCCAGAATTTCATCAGCATTTGTAGTGAGTGGGATTGCTGAAGCAGAAGGAGCATCAGATTTGGTAGATGTGGACATATTGTCACTGAATCTGAACAAATGAGTACTTGCATCTTCATCATCTGAAATTCCTTGTGATGTTGCATTAGAAGCTGGTGGTGGATCAGCTGGAAGAACTTCATCTTCTACATCACTATTCTCAACATGAAAATCATGTTGCAAGATATTCAGATCAAACATCTCAGCAGGATTCTGAGGAATGGAATCTTTAGGACATTCATTGAATTTGACATGAAGAGTTTCTTCTACAGTCTTTGTTCTACAATTGAACACTCTATATGCCTTGCATGTTGAAGAATATCCAACAAAGTATCCTGCATCAACTTTGGAATCAAACTTGGTAAGTTGATCTTTGGTGTTGAGAATGAAACAAGGACACCCAAAAGCTCTGAAGAAGGAAATCAAAGGAGTTAAAGAATGAAGGATTTCATATGGAGTCTTCAACCATCTTTGATTCACCAAAACTCTGTTTTGCACATAGCAAGCTGTGTTAACAGCTTCTGCCCAGAATGTGAGAGGTAAACCAGAATCAGCAAGCATTGTTCTGGCAGCTTCAATCAGGGTCCGATTCTTCCTTTCTACCACTCCATTCTGTTCAGGAGATCTGGGAATGCTATACTGTCTCTGAATTCCCTTTGACTGATAAAATTCATCAAGAAGATGATTTCTGAATTCAGTGCTATTGTCACTCCTAACACACTTGATAGAAAAAGAATACTGCTTTTCAGCATACAACACAAAATTGATAATAGCCTTGGCAACCTCACCTTTTGAGTGTAAGAAGAAAGTCCAGACAAACTTTGAATAGTCATCAACAATAACTAGACAATACTTCTTCTTTGCCATAGACATTATCTGCACTGGACCAAACAGATCCATGTGTAACAGTTGTAAACAACCAGTGGATTTGGAATCTCCAATTGAAGGAAAAGAGACTTTGTGTTGCTTTCCTTTCAAGCATGCAGAACAGTTTTCATCACAACTAAAATCCTTTAAAGGAAGACCTCTAACCAAACCATGTTTCACCAATTGATTCATGTTCTTAATGTTCACATGACCTAATCTTCTATGCCACAGATTTGATTCCTTGAAAGAGGCCTTAGAAAATAAACAAGGATGACCTTTGACAGAGATTTTCTTAGAAAGATCAAAGGCATATACCTTTCCCACTCTGTTAGCCTTAAGAAGTGTATACTCATTTAACACTTTGCTAATCAAAGGCATCACATCAGAAGATAAAATCCTACAATCTTGCTTAGTGAAGAGAGACACATGACCCTTATCACACATTTGACTAACACTCAGCAGATTGTACTTAAGATTCTCAACATGATTAACATCATCAAACCTAATCTCACCATTAGTGACTACACCTTTACCTATGATATACCCCTTAGCATCATTACCAAAGGACACAAATCCTCTCCTTCCAGTGAAATAGTTATGAAGAAGAGATCTGCTCCCAGTCATATGCATGGATCCTCCACTATCAACATACCAGATGCTACTTTGGCATGCTGAAGGACCCTGCATACAACAACACACTCAGTTAGACTTTTGGACCCAAACCATTTTGGTTTTGGGTCTGTTAACATTTGAAGAAACAGAACTAGCATTATCAGTTGAAGCAACACTTGAAGCATTCTTATCAGAAATTTTTGGTTTGACTTTTGATTTTGATTTCTTTTTATGAAATGAATCAACAGATGCCTCTGCCATATTGACCCTTCCTATCAGTTGTTGCATCATTAGCATCAGTTGATTATGAGTTTGAGTTAAAAGCTTGATTTCAGCAGACACATCAGGACTTGATTTTTTATTTTTCTTGTTGATCAGTTTTGTGTCTGTAGTTAAAATAGATGTTTTCAAGTGTTGTTTCCCTGAATCTGGAACAATTTCTTTTCCTTTCTTGAATTGACTTGAAGTATGTCCTTGTACTGATTTTCCAGATTTTGAAACAACTGATGATTCTGGTACAAATTTTGAACTGAATGCATTTTTCATTTTAAGTATATTCTTGTTTTTATTCTTGATTTTATTGAATTTTGAACCTTTTCTGTACCAGCATTCATCAGTTGAATGATTAAACAACCTACAAATATCACAAGGCACCCTCTTCTTCCTTTCCTTGTGATTGTCTACAAGTACTGATGACTTAGAAACAGATTGTTTGTTCATCAGAACATCTAAGGCATCAGTATTTGTAGTCAAATTGTCAACAGCTGATGTTTTGACAACATCTGAAGAGTTATTTTTCAGCACTTGTGTCTCAACACATTTACCAACATCAGTTGTTGCATTATCAGCTTTTTCAACAACTGCTGAAGAATGACTTTGACGTATCAAAATTCTTGCATCATTTTCACCAACACTATCCCCATCTGATTCAATTAAGTGTAATTTTAAAACATTTGAAACATGTTCATCAGGATTAATCTCAAATAAGACATTATCCTGACAAGAGTCATCCTCAATGACATTTGTACACCCAATTGAATAAGAATATGTCTCAATCTCAACCTTTTCAGCAGCAGCTTTGCAAACATTTGAGTCTTCTTCAGATATGTCGACAGAATCAGACATTTCTGAAGAGTTGGTAGATTGGTACACACTCTCCCCATCAGTTTCACAGTCAAGACTTTTTGGTTTATAATCAGTAGGGGGGCCAGTGTGATTATAACCAATCCCAAACTTAACATTTGAAGCTGACTGTTTGCTCAATAACATTTCAAATCCCTTACAGGACTCAACCCATTTTTCACAATTTACTTGGGTTGCTGCAAGTGTTTGTTTCAGATCATTATGCTTCACTAGCATAACTTCCACTCTAGCTTTTTCTTCAGACAACAAGCATTTAAGTTTATAAATTTCAGATTCTTTCTCATTTAAGGCTTTTTCAAACTCAGTTTTGTTTTTAGCCACAACCTTTTCCAATTCAAATTTCTCATTAATCAGTTCTACATTGATTTCCCTAATGGAAGCAAATGCTGAAATGCATGACTCTGAACATAATTTAGCTTTTGATTCAGAAGATACCTGAGATGTTGAAGAGGATTGACAGATATTGTCAGTTGAATCAATAGCCATCAGTGCCAGATTTCCAAAAGGATTGTCTCCACCATGTGGACTAGTTTCAGAAAAAGGCTGCATGTTGAAGTCTGATAAGTCATCAGGCAAGCTACTCCAATCAACAACTCCAGGAGTGAAGAAACTCTGATGCTGTTGTTGTTGAGACTGTTGAGTTGATTGAGGTTTGCTGGATTCAGGAAGAGCAGGTGATTGTGGTGAGATTAATGCTGGATTGTGAGGAGGTTGAGGCATGTAAAAGCAAGGATATGGATAGGGCATTGGATTTTGTGGAACAAAGTGAGCTGGATAGAATTGATGTTGACTAGTACCAGAAGATTGTAGTCCTTTGCTGTCACACCCCTGCGCCGCGTGCGGAATCCACGGCGCGGTGACGTATGATCAGTTGAATCATGCACAAGTATTGAATAAGAACAACCACAATGGATTACTACATTTCATAATGTTTAGACAGTTGTTTAGTTACAGACAATCTATATACCAAAAGAAAGACAACTACAGACCCAAAATATAGTTTACAAAATAAGACTCCAAACAAGACAATTAAACATTTAGGATTTAGTGTGTTTCTAATCCATCCTAGCATGTTTCTTCATCTTGTTCTATCTTAGTATGGTCTCCTTAGTTGTCTCTGAGAATGTCTTAAATCTGATTACCTGAAACACGTGAAAAGTAACTGTCAACTACAGACGTAGTTGGTGAGAACAATAGGTTTAGACATTTGTAAACATGAGTATATGATATAAGACATAGGTAAGTTAAAGCATCATAAGATTCACACGGATAAGCTGCAACCCAAACTAACATCAAGTAAGAAAATGAGTGTAAACAGTCCAATCACTGTTTGCACATGAGTCAACATATAATATCAAGTCCCAAACCACGTTTGGAGTTAGATGATATGTCAACAGTTTTGAATAAACCATATGTAACCGAAATCTGCAGTTAGTTTATAAAACAGATTTAAAAACTAACTGCAGCAATCGGCCTGCCCCAATGTATGTGTCCGCTTTCCCTTGTTGTGATCACCCAGTACTAACGCTAATGAATATGATACTTGATGGGTTTATAAGTTTGTTTACAACAATGGACACCATGTTTTCTAAATCTTACTTTAACCGGATGTGTTAATGTCTTATTGAAAACCTGGATTTAACTCCACGAGTTGAATCCGTTGTTTATGTAACATGAAATGAATCTCTTGATTTGAATACCATGATGTGAGCAAATTGACTTGAATACCATGTTTTGAACAAATGAATTTGAATACCATGTTTTGAACCACTTGATTTGAATACCATGTTTTGAACCGATGAATTTGGATACCATGTTGTGAACTACTTGTTTTGAATACCATGATGTGAGGACCTTGTGTAATAACAAGGTTTATAACAAAAGGGTTTGTAAGATCCTTTAAAAGAACATTTGAGTAAGGCTGTTTATAAAACATTTCAAGAAAACATTTTAAAATCCTTTTAGTAACAAGGGTTTAATAGTAAATAATTCCTTTAAAACAGTTGACAATTTCCTTAAACAGTTGAAGAATCACTTGGATTCATAAGATAAACCTGTAATGTTTATGAATGCCCATAAACTGTGCAATGAAACAAGATTGAAATAGCGGTTTTGATCACGTGTTCCACCCCAAAACAGTTATAAAACAGTAAAAGAGGGGCTAAAGTTCTCACCTGTCTGCAGTAGACTCTGAACTAAACAGTTAGCAAGTAGCAAACAGGACTTCTAACTTGTTCCTATAACATTGTAATCATACATAAGATATAGGATTTATAATTGTATAACTTTGATTCATTGATTAACTTGTGTTCACTTGAACTTGATTAACTTGATTACTTGATTGATCATGGGTTCAAGAAACTTACGAAATGCTCTTTGATGCATAATTCTTATGCATAATTGATATTTGTTCTAGAATTTGATAGCCATTGATTACCATTTGTTGTGAAAAGATGTTCAATTGATTTCAAGTCATTGTGATTATGAATTGATCTCTCGATTATTGTTAAATCACTCCCTTAACTTATTTATGATCAATTCACAATTGTCACAGTCGATGGCCTCACATTGGGCCTTAAACCCATGAAACCACGATGGTCCTTAAACCGAGTCTATGGCCACTTAGGTTAACAATGGCTCAATTGTATGTGAGGTTGGACCAATTAGGATAATAGTGAGCCCAATGGGCTTGAATTAGGCCTAGAGAGTTTAATTGGGCCTAAGGATTTAAATTGGCCAAACAATACGAATGTAATCTACATAACGTTTCACGGTGTTATCAAGCTAATTGAGAGTCTAATGGATCAACCTAACTTCCTTGGGCTTGTCTCACACTTATGGGCCTAGTGCTAAGGCATTTGGGCCAATTAAGTTGGAGTTGGGCCGAAGATAGGGAAGCTGCCATTTTGGGCAGCGAACCCTTAAGGACTTCAGCCAAGGTTCGGCCTTTATGGCTTGAGGGTTCGTTTAAGGTGAGTGGTCCAAGGGTTCGGCCAGGTGGGATAGTTCGCTGCATGGTAAGAGGCATCGGATGATTGGATGGTTCGGCCATGCATGATGGTTCGTGAAGCAGCTGGTTCGGCAAAAGGCTCGTGATCCCTTAGGGTTCGCTGATAATAATCATCATCAAGGGTTCGGTTACATCCCTATGGTTCGTGTCTACACTAAAGTTCGTGGAACACATGAAGGTTCGACTAGAGAACCCTAATAGCTTCGGCAATGGCTCGTGAGGCACTCTAGGGTTCGGCTGATGGCTTCAACGAACCAGGAAAGTTCGATCAGCTGCAGTTGAGGGTTCGTTGGACCTAGCTGGTTCGGGAAAACTCGTGGGGATGCATAGGGTTCGTCTGGTTGCTGAAGAGGGTTCGACAGTCCCCTTTTTCCCACGAACCTGTAACAACATCTCATTCCAATCGAGCTACAACCTTCCTTGATGTAGTCTTCACAAAATCGGTGCACAAGAAACACATTTCGCAGGTCAAGGGTTGGTCTACGTGGTCTTTATCACCGATTTTAACATGGGTTAACAAGATCACAACAAAAACCCTATTTTTCCGAAACTTCAAGCTCAATTACCTCGAGATTGGCTGGATGAAATCACGATATTCTTGTACTTTCTTGTAGAGTTTGTTGAGAGCTTCGCGTGGACACCAAGAACTCCGAAATCCGTTGAGAAATAAGCGAGTTACGCGCGTTTAAAGCTTGGTTTTTAGAGAGAGAGAGGGGTAGACGAACTATTAGAGAGAGAAAGGGTTGTTGGTGGAATTTATGAGCATTTAAGCCTTGTTCAAGGCTTTTATAGCTCGGGTGAAGTTCGGGTCCGTTTCGGTCGCTCGGTTCGCGTTTCCGGAACGTAACGCGTATTTTACGCGGTTAAAATAAAAAGAGTTATTAAACTCATTAAAATGATGAGTTTCAAAATTGTAAAAATATAAAATAATAAATTTAATTATTTTACTCTTCGTGTGTTGTCGGATCGTTAAACATTCACAATTTACGTGTATACCCGCAATCGCGTACGTTTTCCGATCGTATTAAAATATTTAAAGTCGTTTAATCGTAATTATAAGTTCAACATTCGTATTATTATGGATCGTCACCCATAACTATACTCAGTCTCGCTTACAGATTACGATCTTGGTTGAATTAATTAATTGTTATACTATTCGTCTCAACACTACGCACTAACACTAACCTGTTACACCGAACGCAGTATATGTATAGGGCTCACTCTCGCTGCCCACCACTGTTTCGATATAACAAGTTACTGTTCTTGCTTAGTGAAATCGACAGTAAATAGATAATACATACTTGTTTTCTGACTACTAAGATCCTGTAACACACAAGCACACATTTTGAACATACGAATCACATTGATGAACTGAACCATGAATAGACACTGTTCTAACACTGTTTACAACTACATGACTATATGCACAAATGTTACATTTGCCTGAGGAATTGTTGCTCGGAAAGGTCACAAAAGGTGCAGCAGGATTAGAACCAGATGTTTTGCACTCCCTAGCAAAGTGACCAAGCCTATGACACTTATGGCATCTCAACTTCCCTTTGTCAAATCCAACCTTAGTCTTGCCAGATAATCCAGGGAACTTCCTTCCTGTTCTTTTATAAAACTTTTGTGATCTGATGTTGATCAATGCCATTTGACTTAAAATGTCCATCTCCTCTAGATCATCATCCGGAATACCTTTCAAATCATCCATCACAAAACACAAGTTGTCACTATAACTTCCTGCATTACCCTCAACTCCCACAAAAGCATGATCAGAATTGTTAGTAGAAAAGTCAATATGTTCATCATAAGAACATTCAGACCCATTAAACTCTGACTCCTGACCAAGTAAAGCAGTGTTACCAGGAACAAAATCATCAGCAAGTTTTCCAGATGAAGACAGTTTTCTCTTCTGTTCTACCTCTCTCTCAAAAGTTAAGAGTTTCCCATGTAATTGGGTGAGAGATAGACTTTCTAGATTAGCATTAGAGCGTAGGACAATTGTATAAGTGTCCCATCTCTCAGGCAATGATCTGAGAAATCTGTTATTCATCTGACTATTAGTGTATTCTTGCTTAACCATTTTTAACTCAGAAATTAAACATGAGAATCGCTCAAATTGTTGAGTCAAGGATTCACCCTTTCGGTGAGAAAATGTCTCATACTGCTGAGCCAGAATTTCTCTAGTATTTGCTAAAACCTCATCGGTTCCACCAAATTGTTCTTTCAGTGCAACCCAGAGATCATGAGCAGTATCATAATGCATCAAACCAGAATAGATCTCATTCGGCAGAGCCATGGCCAGAATACCATGAGCTTTAGCATCAATTTCAAACAGTTTAATGTCCTCATCCGAATACATATCAGCAGGTTTCGGAATCATGATCTTAGTTTCAGGATCAGTGATCGTGGGTTTATATGGTCCATGCACAACAGATTTCCAACATCCTGCGCTGTTAATCGACAGGTGATGTAGCATTCTACGTTGCCAGATGTTGTACTCACTCCGCACCAGCATCGGAGGCTTGGTTGCGGAGCCTGTATTGTGTGGATCATTGTTCGGAGTTGACATGATCACAGATTCAATCAATTTAACACAAACTAATTCAAATCTCAATCAATTGATGCAAAACAGATTGATATTGAAATACAAATCAACAGAAGTTAACAGAAAACTTCAATCTATAACAAATTCTTACTTAATCAGCTAATTCACTCAATTTAAGAACAAATTTGAGCAGTTTCAGAGATCAATTGTGTAATCGATCAATGATTAACCTGCTCTGATACCAATTGTAGGATCAGATGTTCTCAATTGATAAATCAGTAGAGTATAGCAGCGGAATTCAACACAGAATTAGCATAAGTAAAGTAAGAACAAGTTCAATCAAACAGTAACGCAAGTTTGTTATAGAGAGAGAAAGTTTTCTGTAAAAGGAATATCTCATTCAATTGATTAACTTCGTTACATTACAATCATGTCAACTGCCTATATATAGAAGGCAGTGACGTCTGATGATGTCACATGATGTTGACATCTAACAGACAAAACAAAACAACTGAAATTAACTAAACGACTGAGAATGTCTTCAACATCTGAAGACAAACTCTACAACTACTGAAGAACAAAACTACTGAAGTACAAATACTGAAACTACTGAAATACAAAATACTAAAACCTCTGATGAGTAAACTACTCACCAGACTTTTACAAACAATAAGAAAACTACTGAAGACTAACTATACACTACAACACCTGACGACTTACACTTCAGCTGTTGTACATCTCTTCAGATCTTGTGACTTCAGCACATTTGAATATCAGCCTTTGTGTTCTTCTTCAGTTGTTGTAATGCTGTGAGACTTAGAGATTTTTCTGATCAGGCTCATTGGTTCTTTTAGTCCAACACTAACAAACACATAAGTTATCCGATCACTGTTTATCATGTTTAACATATCAGTATTGTGTCTGTGTTTGTTGTTTGTCATTTTTGAGTTTCTTAACATCAATCGTTTCATATAATATTAACACAAAATATTATGCAAACACTTTTCGTACCAATATCTAGAGTACTTTCCTACTGTTCTGAAATTACTGTTCCGGCATTGATGTTACAGTCTCCCCTTGTTAAAGAAATTTCGTCCCGAAATTTAAAACAGTATCAGGTATCACTTTCTCTACACTCAGGGAAATGGGTTTTATTCGTGTTCTATGTGTCTTCTAAAATACTCATTCGCAAATACTAGTTACTCGTTCGCAAATGTCTATGTACATTCATTCGCAAATATTGTTTACTTGTTCGCAAATGTCATGTACATTCATTCACAAATCAACCAAGTATACCTTACTCGTTCGCTAATGTTCATGTACGCTCATTCGCAGGTTTTCTGCTGAACTTAAATATCCTTGTCGCTACTGTAGTAGCTAGTGCATTATAGCTACAAAGGTAAGAGTCGGTTCCAAATCCCAATAAAGGTGCTTGGGCCCGATTATTATACCTCTTCAGAATTTCTGCCCCTCATTTGTTTTAACTATGCCTCTTCAAATAGTAGTCTACCTGTAAGTTCACCAAATTCCTCAAATCGTTGAACTAGCTTTGGATTCCCATTCTTATTGTAACATCTTTCACCCTCTGGAATCTTACACACTTCCTGCAATTTCCTAGGAATTTATGCAGACTTAGTGCAACCACAAAATTAGCTGAGATCATCAGTTACAAAAATAAATGTTTCAGATTTTCACACACCATGGTTCTGGTTATGCCCAATCTGATTACTTAGTCCCTAATACAGTTCATTGTTGTCATGAAAATTGAGAGAGGGTTTGATCATACAGGTGTTGTTGACCCATATGCTCTAGTGTCTACCAGGAGTATAGGATGGGATCTTGGTAACCTAACCATAACTATCGTTTCCTACTCCTATGAAATTTATCTCTTGTTGTCTTCGCAACTCTAGGTTTTGATAGTTGAATCTCAACCTTCAAGTCGCATAATGTGTACCCTGTGTTGCGTCATTACAAAGGTATATATGCTAACCACTTCTGAATATGTTTCCAGATTCAATTGTCTAAGATAACTACCAAAGAAACATGGTAATTAACCCTATGACAAGTGTACATATTTTCCTTAATGGCGAATCTATGCACACCTCCGGAAATGAGTTGTGTTATCCTTCAGTTTACTTACCAGCCCTTTCACTTGTAAAGTTTCATTGAAATTATTGATTCGCCTGTTATTATCCATCATCCTTGTTATACATGTGTTTACCTCACATCATCCATCACAACTTACTAACAACTCTACTAACCTTGTTCTGATGATGTTGAGCTATCACTTAAGATCACCCATTAGTTTAATCAATCGAGATTATGTCAAGAGGATTTTATTATATCTACTCTATGAGATGACTTAATGGGTTAAAATTTTAAGTTTTCCAAAATAATCCACTTGGTTTAACCTCCAGGCATTTTCTTATTAAAATGCCTAGAGTTTTGATCCTACTTTTCATCTTGAACTCCTTTGTTCAAGATTCTGGATCTGGTGTTAAGTCTTCTCCCTGTTCCATCTGTGGGCAACTATCCTGCTATTGTTATTCACTTTGATTCTAAACTCTCAATAACCTATGTTGGTTCTGTTGGTTCTTATTGATCTACTGTCTAACTAATCATACACTCTGTATCATTCTAAGTTCCATTCTCTCGTATCATTACCAAATTAGGGTTTCCTAGAGTAATAAATTCAATTTATTTGAGTCTAAGTTGAAGTGATGGTCTACCTATTTGATCCGACATTTCTTAACATTCATAGTGTGTAAATCTGCATAAATATCTACATCTGATATTTTAACAGAAGTACACACACCACAGAATTCTATCAGATGTGGGCAGGAAATTCCCCAAGAAATTTTCAGGAATTTCATCTGTAGTCCTCTAGGTAACTGAGACTAAGTGGTTTAAGGATAACCAAACCTCAATTTGTTTAAGGGGTTCCTAATACGTCCTTAAGCCTGTTTGTTTATTGAATTTCTACATGTAATGGTGGTCTATTCCTATAAAGTTTTCTCCTTAACTACGATAGTGATTTCTAATTAAGTTATAAACAATAATTATTTTACTTCTTTAATCTAGTTTGCAGCTAATTAACCTAAGGCTTCCTTATCTTACTATCCTTAAACTAAGACAGAATACACAGTTTAACTATCATACTATTCAATAACTTAAATACACAAAATAAGATTACATGCCTATGGAATCATCGAACTCCTAGCGTACTCTAGGAGCTGGTAAAGCAAGTAATTCCTCAGTGACTGCTGGGTTTGCTGGAGGCCTTCTCCTGGGGCAGTCCCTTGCGAAATGTCCGAGTATTCCGCATGTGTAGCAGTTGTTGTTATGTTGGGAGGAAGTAGAGGTGATCGCATATTGTTCCTGTTTGCGATTAGGAATAAACCGACACATTTGGATCTAGTGTCCATACCTCCCACAATTCAGACAGTGTCTACAAGCTTTCTCCTCACTATGGTGAAAACCACATCTAGCACACTTAGGGAACTTACCAACATATGGACGTGGAATTGTGGCTACTGGTGACCTACACTGTTGCATCCAGTGACCTGCCTTCCCACATCGTGTGCATTGCACGCATGGAGGTTCAGCTCGATGATAGTAGTGACAAGCTGAATAGAGAGGGGCTTTTCCCTCATGGTGAGCACTAACTCCTGTAGTCAAATCTGGCAGGATTTGACTGATGGGTATAGTTTCAGTATAGTTCGCAGATCTTTTTCGCCTTTTGCGAAGCGACGTTTAGGTTTATTGCTAGGTTCCCCTTCCTCTGGTTCCTTCTTCCTTGCAGAAATTTGTGGGAAATTCCTAGAAAACTCCTCAATGTTTCTGATCCGGGTGATGATTCCAGGGAGAACCACCACCAAATGTTCAGTGATCAGGGTTGCGAGTGCAACAGCTGCTGAGTCCGACTCTTCTGGAGGAGGATGAGATGGTGATGGTTGTCGTCTCGGTGTCATTCTGATACTAACTGAAGAGTAACTGGTTAGTACTAATGATCAAATGCCAAAACATATGAAGATAATTTCCCTAAGTCCTACGTTCTCTACATGAGGTCACTAAGTTATAGTCTAGGCCAAACGTTATAATAAATGGCCTATATTCTCTATAACCTTGAGCTCTGTTACCAATCTGTCACACCCCGAACCGGCGGGCCGGATCGAATGTCCCGTCGGGCGGAATGGTCCCGGGGCATGATATTGGGATGATAATCAGAGTGATCAAACTGTAAACATAGCACAACATTTGAGAATAATTAAAGCACAATGATAATTAACTAGAAGTTTCAAAGTTAAATTACAACTGTCATGTTTCATAATTTAACTAAGCAAACATATCCAATGGAATCATAAGTTGGTTATCTTGTGATCGTACAAGATATCAAATGATTCACCCTCCAAAACAAAATATGTGATTCCAACAGTTACTAGGTCCACTATCCTGGCATCTTAGTATGCATCCGGCAATCTTAATCTAATCATGTACGTCACCTGAGAAAGCATGTAATAAAACAAAATCAACACATGGTTGGTGAGTTCATATAGTTTTGTTATTGAAAAATAAGTTTGTACAAACCTGCCCAAGTGACAACCTTAACTTCACTAACAACCGCCTATACTATCCAGCCAAGTAGGGCATACGTAGGGTCAGCTTACCGCCAGCCCACCACATACCAGACCACATAGTATATTGTTGTTAATTATAATTAAGCATTTCATCCCAAACACTGAACTGAAAACCTTGAATAATCTGAAAATGTTAACCTCTAAACCATCTGTAAATGTTATCCTTTATACAATCTGAAAATGACTACCTTAGAACACCCGAAATGACATCCTTAACCTCACTAACAACCACCTATGCTATCCAGCCAAGTATGCTTATATATAGGGCATACGTAGGGCCAGCTTACCGCCAGCCCACCACATACCGAACCACATAACATATTGTTGTTAATGATAATTAAGCGTTTCACTCTCAACCAACATCACACACATACGACAACCATGGCAATTATAGATAGTAGTTAATTAAAATGCTTAAATAAATGAATAAAAAAACATTTAATTAAAATCTAAGTCCTAATGATTGGGCCTTGGTCAACTCGAGTAGACTAGTCTAGCAATCAAGGTTCTTAGTAGTTGAGGAAATCTGTAAATATCATCAAGCATGCGACCTATAATCAGTCAGTCTACCTAGGAATTCATGAAATATAGGATTTTATAGTTCGTTCTAGATCGTCCATGTTCGTTCTTGTTCGAATAGATCGTTAGTTCTTTGGCACATGCTATCTTTGAATATTTCTCAGATTTTCCTCTGAAAATGATTAGGAGATTATGTAAATATCATCAAACTTGCTTCCAATAATCAATCAGTCTAGCTAGGACATCTTTTGAAATATAGGATTGGCACATGTTACCTTTGATCTTTCCCAGACATTCACCCTGAAAATGATTAGATCTTTGAAAATAGTGCTTTGAAAATAGTTCTTTGAAAATAGATCTTTGAAAATAGTTCTTTGAAAATTGATCTTTGAAAATAATTCTTTGAAAATAGATCTTTGAAAATAGATCTTCGAAAATAGATCTTTGAAAATAGTTCTTTGAAAATAGATCTTTGACAATAGTTGTTTGAAAATAGATCTTTTAAAATAGTTCTTTATGAAACTTGAAATTAGTTTACCTAGACATAATCTAGGATAACAATTATACATACCAAACATATATGATTTAAAAGCATTTATGTAAATATAATCCATGGAAAATAATTTACGCCTTCTCATCCCAGCGTTTATAAAACAAAATGTTTAGAAAATGAGCAATGAACTCACTTGTGTTGTAGCTCTTATGATTCAACCAAGAAAATATGTGCGCTCGTTTGTTGTAAACTAGGTATCTTCAGCACCTGTGTTGATTTATTATTATTCGAATACTATAAGTATTTATATTTTGACGTATATAGGGTTTAGGTCTAGGCGTGCAACTATGTGTCCTATATACTTGCTAATGTGTTACTAAGATTTCTAAAATTATTCTATGTTACAACTATCTATGAATTCTTATCCCTTAGTTAATCGCAACTAAACCTTATTTATATAAGGTTTATACTGGTAAATTACATGACCTTTTAATTAAAACTTCACTTTATAACCTTTTTAGTTTATAAAATATTTAGTTTAGAAATTCTTTAATTTACTTTCTGAAACCTTTTAAATAAGGTTATTTAAGATAATTTATAAGTCATTATATTTTAGTAAAAACATAAGTTATTTTTATGAAAAATATAAGTTAAAACTTGTTAGGACCTAAGTTAATCTTACTTGATTAACTCCAAGTCCCTCATTAGATATTTGTTACAACGTTGCTCTTTGTTCATCCTTGTGTATATCTTACATTAGATCGTTTAAATCGGAACAATCTAAGTTGATTATACAATTGCATGTGATCACTAAGTATTGAGTGTTGACTCGTAGAGACAACATATTCATACTTAGTTACTTTCTTGACCTCTCTTAGCATTCCTATGTGTTCTCAGTTCTTTGTATTCGAAATCATTTGACACACTCAATGTAGTTAGCTTATTGGTTTCCAAAAAAAAACTTTGTATTTTATTTGTATCCATTCGGCTAACATACTAAGTTTCATCTAATTATCTATCCTTGATCCTTAACATTTTCATCATTCACAACCCATGGGTGGTAGCCCCATTTGATGACTAAACTTGAATTGATATGTTTAAAATGATTTTAATATATTGAATGTGGAAAACTATTAGGTTTGATGATCCTAAAATCGGCTAACAATTCAAAATAGTCAACTTGGGCCATTTTTGATGTTAACAATTTTACTTTGTATCTCATTAAGCAAACTTAGGTGTTTTAAGCCCAAATTGATTACATGAAACACTTATTTAAGTGTTAGATTAGTTTAGAAAATATTTTAGTTTTAAAAACTTAGTTTCGATGAACAACAGAACCGGTTTAAACACAGAAATCCTAATGGCTCACAATCGACTAACCCATGTTCAAACCTTTCTAATGAACTCAAATCACTTGGAAAATGATCCGGTGTTAGTATCAACAGTCCCCAACTCAATACCAATAGCCATGATTGTCTATTATCGATGGAACAGCCCCTAACCTGCCAGCACTATGGGTTCAACGGTTTGACTTTGGGCAGCCCTTAGACCATCAATACAGCCATTTACTCATATTTTAACCACTCCCAGCTCTTCTATTCTTTAACCCCTTATGTTTCTTGAGTTCCTAGACAAAATCGGTGCAAATACTAAGCCGTTAGAGGGTCCTAAAGTGGCTGAAATAGGGTTGTTGTCGGAACTGCAACAACAACACAAACAACCCTTTTGAACTCGATTTCTGCCAATATTAAGCTCCAATTCGATTCCCAACGGACCCAAACATCAATCTAACATGTTCCTTAGATTCCTAAGTCGATTTCGTGAAAGTCCTAGGGTTTTAAGGCTTTAAAATCGGCTAACAACCTGCTGTTGTTCGAGAGAAACCTACCGAAACAGTACCAACCAAGAATCAGCTCATTTGAGCTCGTTTTTCGTCCGTTTTTGATGATTCAAAGCTCTATTTCTTCATCTCTTCACAATATACATGTTTCTAGAGTTGTTTAGTGTTTATCCTAACTGATTTGAAGTGATAAAAACAATTTAGAAGCTTAACTTACCGGAATAGTAGAAAACCCACTAAAACCGTAGCTTCTCTCTAAAATTGCAACCACATCAGCTCGTTTCAGCTCCGATCTTCTGTACTTCTGTGTTCTCCTAGTTCGCGCGGTCGTTTTGACTACTAGAACGTCAAATTTGGTGAAGAAATTAAGAATTTATGAAGGTTTGAAGGTGAGAAAGTGTATAGAGAGAGTGGTGACGGGTTTGGGTTTCAAGAGGGTAAGACATGGCTGTAAATGTGGAGGAAGAAGAAAGAAGAAGGGATTTTATAGCTCGGATATCTTTGGGTGCGTTCGGTTTCATTTGGTTTCTGTTTCACACGTCATTTTCGTCGTTTTCGTAATATTACGTAACTTAATAAAGATAGAAATTTTTAAATTTTTAAAGTGGTAATTCCTAATAAATTAACTAATTATCTTTCATTTATTTTTTTAAAATTTCAAAAACGTTTATTTTTATTGTTTCATCGGATCGTATCGTTTTCGCGCGTATTCGTACGAATCGTCATCCGTTCGAACACGATGACAACGTTACTTTCCAATATGGTTTTCTAGTTACAGTATATCGTTTAGAACGTTAAACTTACAAATATATTCATGCTAATCGTCACTCACACGAATATACTGTATGTTTAATATTCATTTAACGACGTCCGTTATGGTTTTAGTTTGGATTTTCCTCACGTACGTTTATACGTAATAAGATCCTAGCTAACAAACACATAAGTTATCCGATCACTGTTTATCATGTTTAACATATCAGTATTGTGTCTGTGTGTGTTGTTTGTCAGTTTTGAGTTTCTGCACTGTTAACATCAGTTGTTTCATATAATATTAACACAAAATATTATGCAAACACTTTCCGTACCAGTATCCACAATACTTTCCTACTGTTCTGAAATTATTGTTCAGGCATTGATGTTACTGTGTTGTTAGATATAATCCTGACTGTTAAACCATGGATTTGAAATACGTTTCTGAAACAAATGTGTAATAGTTCCGTATTCAACATCAAATGATAATAACACACACGTAATACCCATAGTTCGTACCCGAGTTACTGTACAAGTCACTATTCCGGTTACGCTTTCGGCACTGATGTTACACATATGAACTCACCTGGTATTGTAGTGGTTGACTTAGTAATAAAAGAATGCACGCACTCGTTGTTATTCTTGAGGTGGTATTCACGATCATGTGTTTGTTTCCTATTGTGTGTAACTTTTAAGTATAAGTTATGCATTTGAAAGTTACCCCTAAAGTTGATTAACTCTTGTAGGTCTTTGTTGTTTGATTAGTCTCGGATTCTATGATAATGTAATATACTAATGCTTAATCATTTTAGATTAAGCTTAGTACATAATGCATTCATAGTTTGCGTGTTTTAAGCTCGACTTGTAAACTTAACCTATTATAAGTGTTTTGAAATCACCATTATCTTCTAAGTATAAACTTAGACTTGTAGGTTAAAGCTTAGTGTTTTACTCTTATGTTAACTTAAAATAATAACCATGGTTTTAATATGTTAACATAAGTAGATTGTTATAAAAGTTACTCCTTTGATACATAATAAAAGGGTGTATAGAAAATTGTATCAACTTGTTTAAGAATTTAGTTAACACTTGTTAAAACCCTAATCGCATTTACAAGAATTGAAACTTAGTTCTTAATCCCTATGTTATAATTTACACCACATTTTTTATAAAACAATTGATTTTTATAGTTTAGAAATGTTTAAGTCTCGTCTCAATTAGTATCGATGGTAGTAGGTTAGTTTCGATGAGCTATACTAACCGGTTAAACCCTAATAGTATCGAACCTGTTAATTTCGACAGATTCTGGGGGCTGGTTATAGTGTCGAACTTGTTAATTTCGATAGGAAGCTGGGTCTTCATCCTGAATTACTTCTATACTAATTAATATCGATGAAGGTCAATGCCAGACCCTTGGATAGCTTCGAGATTGTTAAGTTCGATCATAGCTTGTCGATTCTAAGCCCATCGAATCTGCTAGTATCGATGGAAGTTCATCTTTTCAAGCTGTTTGTCGATACTAACTACCTTCCAGCTTCATCCATCGACACTAGCTTATTCATCCATCGATCTTATTTCCAATGATCCAAATCCTTTTTCTAGTGTATTCCAAACATGAAGAGCTGATTTTTATGAAGTACTAACATAGTTTGCTGTTTAAATTCGAACTCCGAGCTCTAATAGCTGAGTTTTTATGAAACCCTAAAAAACCGACACTTGGAGCTTACCTCTTGCTCAAATCAGTAGATTTCCGACCCGATCCTTTGTAATTTTGCGTAGGAAACGTCGAGAGCTTCGTTTGGATACCAAATTTGAAGATTTTGGCCAAGTGTCACACCCCGAGCTGGCAGGGTTGGATCGGATTCACTTCGGGTGGAAGGTTCCCGGGGCGCGATATCGTGAGTGATAATCGAAATGATCAGATTGTTTACAATATACTGAGAAACTGCTAAGTAGAATAGAATTACAAAGTTAAATTACATCAGTTTAGTTTATAATTTAACAATGTAAATCTACTATCAACATCATAAATATTCTATCTTGTATCTGCACAAGATATACAAAAGAAATTGTATAATGATGTTTCAAAAGTATGCAGGTCCAAAAATGCTAGGTCCTATATCTGACATCCTAGCCCAAAGGTAATAACCTCTTAGTTGACCTGTTCGTCACCTGAGAAGTCATGCAAAAAGATCAAGTCAACAGATGGTTGGTGAGTTCATGTAGTTTTATAAAAATGAGTTTGAATAACCTGAATGACAACCTTAACCTCACCATTAACCACCTATACCATCCAGTAAAGTATGCTTATATATAGGGCATATGTAGGGTCAAACTTACCGCCCGCCCAGCCACCGTCCCACCACATAGTAAACAACATGATATATTGTTCCTGGTGATAATTAAGCATTTCATTCCATACCTTTGATTCCATAACAATTGATTCATAGCATTTGATTACCCTGATTATGATACCTTGATCCCCCGAAATGACAACCTTAACCTCATCAACGACCACCTATGCTATCCAATCAAGTATGCTTATATATAGGGCATATGTAGGGTCGAACTTACCGGCCGCCCAGCCACCGTCCCACCACATACCGGACTGCTTAGCATATTGTCGTTAATGATAATTAAGCGTTTCACTCCATTCACCTTCATCTTGAATTTTGATTTCCACAAATTGAAATACCTTTAATTTCTTGAGTTCACCATTTGTCCATGATTACCCCAAACACTTGTAGAAATATGATATTAAATGTTTGATTAAACTAATAATCAATCATTTAAATACAACTAAGACATGATGATTGGGCCTTTATTTGACTCAACCAATTAGACTTAGTTGTTGGTGGTTGTCCAAGTTGTACCCTCTCACACGTGGCCCATATCAGGCATGACCCACGAGGAATCTACCTATATGCGTCGGGAATTTCATGATTTGCCCATATCAGCTTGACGTACAAGGTCTACTGTATGCGTCGGGACTTTAGGATATCCTTTGATTCTGATCTTCTTTGATTCTCTTGATTTCATTTGCTAGTTTAAGTTATGCCCATGTAGCTTGACTACAAGAGTCTACTACTATGACGGGACTTCCCGTGTGTTACACGTGGTCTTGATTTACATACAACTGACATCCACCTTAACTTAAGCAATTAATGATTTCATTAGGTCTTAATGATTTCATTATTTCAATGATTCACACACGATAATGATTCCCATGATTCTCTTACTTTTGATCTTTAGTTTTCCATGATCTCACAATGATTGTAGATTCTGGAGTAGGATCCTTAGTTTACTGATCACACCAAGATTAGATTCCATCGCATTTGATCTTTAGCTTTGGTTCTTTTGATTTCACTTTGAATTTAGATTCTTGAATTAGAACTCTATGGACTAAGGGTTTGTTTAAAGTTTAGTATTAAAGTATTACTCATAAGAGTAATTATTTAACTTGGTAGTTAATTCTGCATAGCAATAACCTAAAAAGGAGTCTAGGAGTATAAACAAGCATCTAATAACCATATAATAAATAAAAGCATTTACGTAAAACAATTTAAATAAAAAGATTTACGCATGCTTCTCAGCCACGCGTTTGAAAACATAAATGTTTAGAAAAGGGGCAATGAACTCACCTGTGTTGCTCTATACTGGATTACCACAAAATGCGCGCTCGTTGTTGTATACTATGTTTCTTCAGTTCCTGAGTTGTTTTAAGAGAATTCGAATACGATAAGTATTTATAATAATCGTAGTATCTAGGGTTTGGTCTCGGTGTGCAACTAAGTGTCCTAGATACTAATGTGTTTTAAGATTTCCCCTAACTTAGTCTAACTTATTACCCAGTAGTAACCCTAATCCCACAAGTAATCATTATGAGTCTTTGGTTAAATATTTTAAGGTTATTTCCTTTTAGGTTAGATACTTAGAAAACATTAGTTAATGTAATTTAATAAAGTTTATAATTTAGTTTCTTGTATACAAAACATAATTAGTTTAGATGAAAGGATGTTTAACATATGATGGGCATAGCTTAAGCCCATTGGGCCAATCTCAGGCCCGTTACTAGACTTTCATTTCTAAATGATTTCTTCTAAAAACTTTGATTAACTAATCATAGATAACTCAAGTGAATCATCTAAATTAGCCATTCTTTCTTATAAATTTTCCTAAAGATTTGGTGTTAACAATTATATTAACACTCCGAACCTTAGGTTTTTGTTTTGATTCCTTGGGATTGAATACCCTACTAGTTTCTTTGTTAACTTGATAGATAAATTTCGTATCAAATCCTTCATTTTCCCCAAAGTCGATACCATGTATATGAAAACCCTATTATGGTTCTCATGCACACACACACACATTAGGGTTTCATGCATTTAACTAAGTTGTGTGTTGTTAACTCCCAAGACATGCATGCATTTACGTGGAAGGGGTCCTTATGCATGCATGAACCATATGCCTTTGCTAAAATACCCTATGTATGTTCCATGGCTCACCCACCTTCCCCGAACACCCTTCCTGCTCCTAGTCCGGCATGTCCGAGTTAACACCCGACCGAAAGATCCTTGGCCGAAAGGAAATGGGCGACTCAAGGTGGCATGGCCGAAAGGTCCTTAGCCCTACCAGGTGTCACACCCCCAAATTCCCACTCGTGGAGCCAGTCCACGTGGGTGTGACGTGGCCAGGATCACAGCTCATGGTCATATAGAACGACTCTATATGAGTTGCACAATCATACATATTTGTAAAATATTGCGAGTTTCAATAATACGCAGCGGAAAAATGTTTAACATCAAAAGTAAATAAGTTGCAGCGGAAAGTAAACTGTTTAACAGACACTACAAAGTTTAAATTGTTTTCAAAACAGAACACATGCACACAAGCCTAGGACATGAGTCTATATGTAAGCTTGACTCCATTAGTGTGTCCTGGTGAGCGTCCTAGCGTGTGCTCCATTAGTTACCTGAGAATACATGCGAAAAGTGTCAACTAAAAAGTTGGTGAGTTCACAGGTTTAGACAGACATAAATAGTAAACAGATATATACTGGGTATGTTAAGTTGTTTGTTGGATACTACGATCCGTGGAGTGTGTCATGTCATCTTACCGAAACTCGACTGTTTCCATTTGCCTCCGCGGGTCATCGCTGAACCCGACATCAACATCGATATTACACTCGTTATGACCTCCAGTCAACGTTGTTGCCGAGTGGGGCTAGTCAAACCCAGTAGTACTACGTAATAACGACTCGTTTGTCATACAATTGACGGTAAGGATAAGTGAGGGCTTTATGCGATATTAGTTACACTCGAAAATGATTTTCACAACATAACAGTCATATATCTAAAACAGTTGCATTGTATTCTCACCCCAATAGTTTAGCAAAAGCAGTTAAAGAGTAAAAGTGGGGCCGTAAACTCACCTGAGTTTAGATATGCGTTAGCTCAAAAGAGTAGTGTAGCTCGCCGGTTAGTAGTCACCTATATCACATAGGTACTATGAGTTCGTGTTTGCGTATGTGGGTCTCACCGGACCGTGTTAGTGTTCAACGACACTAAGTGGTTATGTGGGTCGAGTTGACCGTGTTCGACCGTATCGATCGTGTTTGACCTAACGACCCGTTAGTGACGGTTTTGGATCAAGTGCTCGTGTTATGTGCGATTTAGTGTCGTGTGAAGTGTACGGATACCAAAATCGTTCCTATGAGGAAACTTACCATTTATGGTAAGTTTCTATTGTAGGAAAGTTTCCATATTTGGCAAGTTATGCATAAGATCATATTCCGATTATTCTAACATGCATATTTATCCTAAATGAGCATGTTATCACATAGCACATAGTTACACATAGTCGGTTTAGCATGATTTGCGCATTAAAGTTACTATTTATGGAAAGTTACTAAAATAAGCATGTTTAACCAAGATTAGTAACAAGCCTTTTCTAAAGATCATTACCCTAGTCCTAAATTATCATAAAATCATATTCGTTACAGCAAACATATTGCTATTCATAGACTTTGTAAAATAAAGTTACTATTTATAGTAACTTTTGATAAAACACATCTTTCAACCATTTTAGGACTTAAAATCATTTATCAACATAATATCAAGGTTAATTATACATACCAAACATACAACATCCTTCAAATTCATCATTCTCTAGCAACATTGTAACAAAAAGTTTCTATTTATAGTAATAATCATAAAAATCACATTTTTAGTGCTTCCAATAATCCCAATGCATCAATAATCATCATATTAACTTATAAACATCATTTTTAAGCATAACTTATGGATCTAAACATATAAATGTGGTCATTTCATCAAGAACACATACTTAGTAACACTAAAGTTACTATTTTTAGTAATAGTCACAACTTTGACATTTCTTGACCATAATCAAACATTCTAATCACATGGAACATCATCAATAACACTATCAATAACATTTCAATATTGAAAATTACACGAATCATTGTAGATCATACATGCATGTGGATTAAAGTAGCCATTTCATCACCAAATCAACGAATCAACATCACAATCAATCAAGATCATCATGGATCGTTATAGAATCATTAAATCAGTAAATAAACCACCCAATAGCACATCTAAACTATCAAAATTTCGAGATCAAGGTGGTGATGGTGTTGCATGTGCTTGATTCACCTTGCATGTGTGTGTACAAGTGCTAAAATCTCGAAATGATGTTAGAACTACCTCAATAGAGTTCAAGCAAGTTGAAATGAAGCTGGAACAGAGATGTAGCAGCTTGGAATCCTTCTGAGAACAGCTCCTAGGTCGTTCCAAGTGATGGTGGTGTTTCCTTCTTGCACCTTCTACCTTCAACTCTTCTCCAAGGACCTTGAACACCTTCAAAGTTGCTCTAAACTGATAGTAATGGCTTCCACAGAGTGCTTGGGGTCGAGATGAAGTGTTTCAGTCGAGAGGAGTAGAGTAGGATCGACAGAAATGATTATTCTTGGTTAAATAAAGATTTCTGCACAATTGGGCCCGTCGCGTACCGCGACACCTGACAAAAGTTGTCCCCCGCGTAGCGCGATGATTAAAATAATCATTCTGTTCCCGAAACACGCCGCGTACCGCGATGGTGGAAGTTGATCGGTCGTCGCGTACCGCGACTCTTTTCGGAGAGTTCAAATTCTCCCGCTTAAGGGTAGCGTACCGCGAAGGCCCAATTGGGTGCCCATCGCGTACCGCGATGGGTCTCGGTTGAGCCCAATAAGCCCAATTTCATTGTTTTGAGTCGGATTTCTCGTATTTCTCGAATACGATCATCGTTTCTCGACACTTAAGCGTTGTTCTACTAACTTAGGTTCTCCGGAACCTAATTGTGCAGTGAAAGTGTACTGTGGTTCGATCCGTTCACCAACGTTCGTCATTCAAGACACGTGCAAGTTTCGCGCGATAATTCATCGAATTATCGGTGTGTTTGGTCTGTCGTGCCACGTGTCACACTAAATACAAATATTCTAGTGCCACGTATGAAATAATAATACACATTATTATTTAAACAAAATAAATGCTGACTTGGAAATTGCGAGGTGTCACATCATCCCACAGTTAATAGAAATTTCGTCCCGAAATTCAGTTCACGTGCCGGTGTTGGTTTGTTTGGCGAATAGATGAGGGTATTTCTTCTTCATCTGATCCTCCCGTTCCCAGGTGTATTCCGGTCCTCGTCGTGAGTTACATCGGACTTTCACTATAGGTATTTTACTGAGTTTCAACTTCTTGAGTTCCCGGTCCATGATTTCCACCGGTTCCTCAACGAAGTGAAGTTGTTCATCAATCTGGATTTCCTCCAAAGGAATCGCGTGCGTTTCGTCTGATAGACATTTCTTGAGATTTGAGACGTGAAACACATTGTGTACACTACTCAATTCTTGCGGTAGTTGTAGTTCGTAGGCCACGGGGCCTATTCGTTTAGTGATCTCGAATGGTCCGATATAACGAGGATTTAACTTTCCCCGCTTCCCGAATCGAATCACTCCCTTCCAAGGAGAGACTTTAAGAAGTACTCGGTCTCCTACTTGGAATTCCAAAGGTTTGCGCCTCTTATCGGCATAGCTCTTTTGTCGATCTCGAGCTGCTGCCATTCTGTTACGAATCTGCACGATCTTTTCAGTTGTTTCGTGCACAAGCTCGGGTCCGGTCAGTTGGCTTTCCCCAACTTCCGCCCAACAAAGTGGTGATCTGCACTTACGTCCGTAAAGTGCTTCAAATGGTGCAGCTCCAATGCTGGTGTGGTAGCTGTTATTATATGAGAATTCTACCAAAGGTAAGTGAGTCTCCCAGCTGTTACCAAAGTCAATCACACATGCTCGAAGCATGTCCTCCAAGGTCTGGATGGTTCGTTCACTCTGACCATCCGTTTGTGGGTGATAAGCAGTACTCATATCCAACCTCGTCCCGAGTGCCTTGTGTAAGGACTTCCAAAAGTGAGCCGTGAAACGGCTGTCTCGGTCTGATATTATGGAGATTGGGACTCCGTGTCTGGATACGATTTCCTTCAAGTAGATTCGGGTTAACTTTTCCAATTTATCAGTTTCTTTGATCGGTAGGAAATGTGCCGATTTCGTAAGTCGGTCTACGATAACCCAGATGGTATCGCAACCACTTGTTGTCTTTGGCAGCTTTGTGATAAAATCCATGGAAATCTGCTCCCATTTCCATACTGGAATTTCTGGCTGTTGGAGTATTCCCGAAGGCTTCTGGTATTCTACCTTGACTTTGAGCAAGTCAGACACTTACTCACATACGTTGCGATTTCTGACTTCATGTTAGGCCACCAATAAGTTGCCTTTAGATCGTGGTACATCTTGTCAGAACCTGGATGTACTGAGTCTCTGCTCTTGTGAGCTTCATCCATCACTACTTCTCTCAAATCCCCGTAGCGTGGAATCCAAATTCGGTCCATTAGGTAGTAAGCTCCGTCATCCTTCTGTTTCATCTGTTTGTCCATCCCTCTCATGGCTTCGAGAGTGAGGTTTTCGGTTTTCAACGCTTCTTGTTGTGCGATCCGAATTTGATTTGGTAGCTCGGAGTGGATGGTAAGTTGTAGTGCACGTACGCGTTTGGTTGTTTCCTTCCGGCTTAGTGCGTCGGCTACTACATTGGCCTTACCGGGATGATATTTGATTGCACAATCATAATCACCTATCAGTTCGACCCATCTGCGTTGTCTCATGTTCAGCTCATTTTGGTCGAAAATGTGCTGTAGGCTCTTATGATCAGTAAATATTGTGCACTTGGTGCCGTACAGATAGTGTCGCCAGATCTTTAGTGCGAACACTACGGCTCCCAACTCTAAATCGTGAGTTGTGTAGTTCTTTTCGTGCACCTTCAATTGTCGTGACGCATATGCTATAACTTTCTCGCGTTGCATCAACACACAACCGAGTCCTTGCTTTGATGCGTCACAGTACACCACAAACTCCTCGCACCCGTCTGGTAGCGATAAGATTGGTGCACTGCACAATTTCTGCTTCAACAGATCGAAAGCAGCGTCTTGTTTTTCTCCCCATTCGAATTTCTTGTCTTTGTGTGTGAGGGAAGTCAATGATTGCGCGATCTTTGAGAATCCCTCGATAAACCGCCTGTAGTACCCGGCCAATCCTAAGAACTGTCGCACCTCAGTTGGAGTCTTAGGCGCTGCCCAATTCTTGATTGCCTCGATTTTGGCTGGGTCTACGTATATCCCTTTCTCGTTTACTACGTGTCCAAGGAACTGAACTTCGCGAATCCAGAAATCACACTTGGAGAACTTCGCGTATAGTTGTTCCTTCTTCAGCAGTTCTAAGACACGTCTCAAGTGATCGGCATGTTCTTCCTGAGTCTTAGAGTAGATCAAGATGTCATCAATAAATACGATTACGAACTTATCGAGATACGGTTTACACACCCGATTCATGAGATCCATGAATACTGCCGGTGCGTTAGTCAATCCAAAAGGCATAACTAGAAACTCGTAATGTCCGTATCGCGTTCGGAAGGCTGTCTTTGGTATGTCGTCCTCCTGTATTCTGAGTTGATGGTAGCCGGATCTTAAATCGATCTTCGAATAGTAGCTTGACCCTTGTAGTTGATCAAACAGGTCGTCTATTCGAGGTAGAGGGTATCGATTTTTGATCGTTACTTTGTTCAGTTCTCGGTAGTCTATACACATACGGAATGAACCGTCTTTCTTTTTAACGAACAAGACCGGTGCTCCCCAAGGTGAGAAGCTCGGTCGGATAAATCCTTTATCTAACAACTCTTGCAGTTGGTTAGATAGTTCTTGCATCTCAGTAGGAGCCAATCGATACGGTGCCTTGGCTATTGGTGCTGCTCCGGGGGTTAAATCTATCTGGAACTCCACTTGTCGTGCTGGTGGTAGTCCCGGTAGATCGTCAGGAAAGACTTCCGGATAATCGCGAACAACAGCGATATCCTCAATCTTCCGTTCCTTCTTTGGTTGTTCGGTGATAAGGGCTAGGATAGCCGTGTATCCCTTCTTCAGATATTTGCTTGCCTTCATACAGGACATGATGTTTAACGGTATCCCGCGCCGTTCTCCCTGGATTGAGATCTGCTCTCCACTTGGCAACGCAATTCGCACAATCTTCTCGTTGCACACGATCTCAGCGTGGTTTGCAGATAGCCAATCCATTCCAATCACCACATCGAAGCTCCCGAGAGTTACCGGCATCAGGTCAATCACCAGTTGATGGTCCGCTAGTGTTAGAACACATCCCTTGATGATATATTGTGTTTCGATCAGCTTGCCGTCCGCTAACTCTACGGTGTACTTATAGTCTAGTGGTGTTGGTGTCATATTAAGTAATTTGCTAAAGTCGCTAGAGATAAAACTCCTATCGGCACCGGTATCAAATAATATGCTAGCATAGACATTATTTAAAAGAAACGTACCGGTGACGACATGTGGATCGTCTTTAGCTTCTCCAGAGCCAATCACAAAGGGTCGTCCCTTCGCTGCACCTCCCCCACCCTTTTTCAGCTGCGGGCAATCCTTTCGCATGTGCCCCGGTTTGCCACATTCATAACACCCCTTGAGAGTGTTTTGGTTGTTGTTGTTGTTGTTGGGGTTTGATCGGCACTCCTTGGCCAGGTGTCCGTTCCTGCCACAGTTGGTGCACCGAACTCTTCGGCATGGGCCGTGATGGTGGTATGAGCAGTTGTTGCATTTGGGGTTGTTGCCCCGATATCCCCCTTTGTCCTGATTGTTTGGTTGGGTGGCAGTGAAGACTTTTGCAGGTGCGGGTCGGTGTTGAGTTGGTTGTTGTGGTGAGAAGGTACGGTTATTGCTGGGTTCCCACTTTCGCTTGATTTCCTGGGGTTTCAGGTGTTCATCCTTCTTAGGCAGTTTCCCTTGAGCTACTGCCTGGTCTGTCAACTTATGTGCCAAGCGAATCAGTGGTTGGATGGTGGAGAGATCAGCGGCAGTCACCATACTTTGGATCTGCTCGGGCAATCCACTGATGAATTGCTCGATTTTCTTGTATTCCGGCGTCACCATTGCCGGACACAGCTTGCACAATTCATGAAATCGAGTGCAGTATTTCTCGATTTCCGAACCCATCATTTTGTGCACCCAAAATTCCTCCTCCAGTTTCCTGATCTCGTCACGCGGGCAGTACTCCTCGCGAAGCATCCCGGTGAACTCCTCCCAAGGAATAGTGTTGGCAGTCTCAAGTCCAAGAGTTTGGACATGCGTATTCCACCAGGTGAGGGCAGGTCCCTCGAGAATCCCGGTGGCATACTTTACTCGGTTCTCCTCCGAGCATTCGGCCATAGCAAAGACCGATTCCAGTTTCTCGATCCAACGGAGTAGTCCGACTGCTCCTTCTGTACCTTGAAATTTGTGAGGGTGGCAGCTCAAGAAGGCTTTGAACGAACACCCTTTTGCTACGCTCCCATGAGGTCCTGCGTATCGGAGTTCGATATAACGCGTTAGTGTTAAAGTCACCTGTACTAAGTTAGTGGGGTTAGGTAGGGGTTTGTACCGTTAGTGGTGTCACTAGTATCGCTAGTGTGACGGTTTGCTTCGTATTCGGCAAGCACCTTGTTGAACTTTCGTTCAACCATCATGTCGATTCTGGCCTTTTCGGCCTTGCGTTTGAGTCGAAGGGCGTTGGATCCTCTCCCAGACATGTTTCTATATAGAGAGGTTAGAGTGTCAGTTATCATCAGTCAGGGTGTTAGTTAGTCGTCATGTCAGAAATCAAGTCGGATGTCATAACAGAGATCTCAATTAACAGTAGTCACAATAATAAAGCAGGTAATAATAAGCATAATTTTTATTAATATCAACCTTGAAGTACAATAATTTGAAAAGAAAGTACAATGCGAGTTCTCCGAGCACATCCCTCTCGTCTACGCCAAAATGAGATAAAAGAAAGACAGTACAAAATAAGAAAAATCTACTAATCCGCGTCCATGGAGACATGGGAGATGTCACTAACTGCGTCCCCCTCATCGTCATCGTCCACCTCCGGATCCTCGTCGGGATCCTCGTCAAACTCTCCCTCCTCGAGGTCCTCGGCCTCGAACTGTAGTCCGTCATCCTCAGTTGGCGGCTCCTCGATAAACTGTGCCGCCCATGCGTTAAGCATGGCGTCACTCGCCTGTACCATCGCCTGAGTCTCGGCTATATCCGTCCGATTCTCAGTAATGCGCCCGTCATGCTCCTGCATGACATCAACTATCTGGCCATGCTGAGACATGAGCTGAGACACCTGGAGACGTAATGTCTCCACCTGCTCCTCCAAGCGATCGTTCTGCTCCTCCAATCGGTCGCTTCGCCTTTCCAGGCGGTCGTTCTTCTCGCGAAGAACACGAACCTTGTCGGATAGGTCGGCGTTTCTCCAAAGCTCCCGCCGTGTAACGGCAACATGAGCCGCGAAGGATCTCTCCATCGGCATCCCAAGTGCCGGTAGTCTCGGGCCTTCAGAGGTATCGCCCTTGTATCGTGGCGTAGGCACCCGCTCTCCCACTACCCAATCTCGTAGGAGGTTAGGCAACCATCCCTAGTATCGCTCCCGTGCCAGCATCTGGGCTCGCCTCTCCATCTCCGCGTGCACCTGAGCCACAATGCTGTCGATCCTGCGTCGACTCTCTTTAGTCAGATCATCGACTGCTGGGCGTTTGCCCGGGTTCCGGTTTGCATCCCCGTTGTTATCGGCCATCCTGTAAGTTCTCAGGTTAGTAAATAACAGTTTGATAATAATAATAACAACATCAGTGTGCAAGTTCTAGTGTAGTGTCTAATGTAGAGCAGTGGCTATAGTCTAAGTTTACTATATGCAAACCTAGTTCCCTATAACCAAGGCTCTGATACCAGTCTGTCACACCCCCAAATTCCCACTCGTGGAGCCAGTCCACGTGTGTGTGACGTGGCCAGGATCACAGCTCATGGTCATATAGAACGACTCTATATGAGTTGCACAATCACACATATTTGTAAAATATTGCGAGTTTCAATAATACGCAGCGGAAAAATGTTTAACATCAAAAGTAAATAAGTTGCAGCGGAAAGTAAACTGTTTAACAGACACTACAAAGTTTAAATTGTTTTCAAAACAGAACACATGCACACAAGCCTAGGACATGAGTCTATATGTAAGCTTGACTCCATTAGTGTGTCCTGGTGAGCGTCCTAGCGTGTGCTCCATTAGTTACCTGAGAATACATGCGAAAAGTGTCAACTAAAAAGTTGGTGAGTTCACAGGTTTAGACAGACATAAATAGTAAACAGATATATACTGGGTATGTTAAGTTGTTTGTTGGATACTACGATCCGTGGAGTGTGTCATGTCATCTTACCGAAACTCGACTGTTTCCGTTTGCCTCCGCAGGTCATCGCTGAACCCGACATCAACATCGATATTACACTCGTTATGACCTCCAGTCAACGTTGTTGCCGAGTGGGGCTAGTCAAACCCAGTAGTACTACGTAATAACGACTCGTTTGTCATACAATTGACGGTAAGGATAAGTGAGGGCTTTATGCGATATTAGTTACACTCGAAAATGGTTTTCACAACATAACAGTCATATATCTAAAACAGTTGCATTGTATTCTCACCCCAATAGTTTAACAAAAGCAGTTAAAGAGTAAAAGTGGGGCCGTAAACTCACCTGAGTTTAGATATGCGTTAGCTCAAAAGAGTAGTGTAGCTCGCCGGCTAGTAGTCACCTATATCACATAGGTACTATGAGTTCGTGTTTGCGTATGTGGGTCTCACCGGACCGTGTTAGTGTTCAACGACACTAAGTGGTTATGTGGGTCGAGTTGACCGTGTTGGACCGTATCGATCGTGTTTGACCTAACGACCCGTTAGTGACGGTTTTGGATCAAGTGCTCGTGTTATGTGCGATTTAGTGTCGTGTGAAGTGTACGGATACCAAAATCGTTCCTATGAGGAAACTTACCATTTATGGTAAGTTTCTATTGTAGGAAAGTTTCCATATTTGGCAAGTTATGCATAAGATCATATTCCGATTATTCTAACATTCATATTTATCCTAAATGAGCATGTTATCACATAGCACATAGTTACACATAGTCGGTTTAGCATGATTTGCACATTAAAGTTACTATTTATGGAAAGTTACTAAAATAAGCATGTTTAACCAAGATTAGTAACAAGCCTTTTCTAAAGATCATTACCCTAGTCCTAAATTATCATAAAATCATATTCGTTACAGCAAACATATTGCTATTCATAGACTTCGTAAAATAAAGTTACTATTTATAGTAACTTTTGATAAAACACATCTTTCAACCATTTTAGGACTTAAAATCATTTATCAACATAATATCAAGGTTAATTATACATACCAAACATACAACATCCTTCAAATTCATCATTCTCTAGCAACATTGTAACAAAAGTTTCTATTTATAGTAATAATCATAAAAATCACATTTTTAGTGCTTCCAATAATCCCAATGCATCAATAATCATCATATTAACTTATAAACATCATTTTTAAGCATAACTTATGGATCTAAACATATAAATGTGGTCATTTCATCAAGAACACATACTTAGTAACACTAAAGTTACTATTTTTAGTAATAGTCACAACTTTGACATTTCTTGACCATAATCAAACATTCTAATCACATGGAACATCATCAATAACACTATCAATAACATTTCAATACTGAAAATTACACGAATCAGTGTAGATCATACATGCATGTGGATTAAAGTAGCCATTTCATCACCAAATCAACGAATCAACATCACAATCAATCAAGATCATCATGGATCGTTATAAGATCATCAAATCAGTAAATAAACCACCCAATAGCACATCTAAACTATCAAAATTTCGAGATCAAGGTGGTGATGGTGTTGCATGTGCTTGATTCACCTTGCATGTGTGTGTACAAGTGCTAAAATCTCGAAATGATGTTAGAACTACCTCAATAGAGTTCAAGCAAGTTGAAATGAAGCTGGAACAGAGATGTAGCAGCTTGGAATCCTTCTGAGAACAGCTCCTAGGTCGTTCCAAGTGATGGTGGTGTTTCCTTCTTGCACCTTCTACCTTCAACTCTTCTCCAAGGACCTTGAACACCTTCAAAGTTGCTCTAAACTGATAGTAATGGCTTCCACAGAGTGCTTGGGGTCGAGATGAAGTGTTTCAGTCAAGAGGAGTAGAGTAGGATCGACAGAAATGATTATTCTTGGTTAAATAAAGATTTCTGCGCAATTGGGCCCGTCGCGTACCGCGACACCTGACAAAAGTTGTCCCCCGCGTAGCGCGATGATTAAAATAATCATTCTGTTCCCGAAACACGCCGCGTACCGCGATGGTGGAAGTTGATCGGTCGTCGCGTACCGCGACTCTTTTCGAAGAGTTCAAATTCTCCCGCTTAAGGGTAGCGTACCGCGAAGGCCCAATTGGGTGCCCATCGCGTACCGCGATCGGTCTCGGTTGAGCCCAATAAGCCCAATTTCATTGTTTTGAGTCGGATTTCTCGTATTTCTCGAATACGATCATCGTTTCTCGACACTTAAGCGTTGTTCTACTAACTTAGGTTCTCCGGAACCTAATTGTGCAGTGAAAGTGTACTGTGGTTCGATCCGTTCACCAATGTTCGTCATTCAAGACACGTGCAAGTTTCGCGCGATAATTCTTCGAATTATCGGTGTGTTTGGTCTATCGTGCCACGTGTCACACTAAATACAAATATTCTAGTGCCACGTATGAAATAATAATACACATTATTATTAAAACAAAATAAATGCTGACCTGGAAATTGCGAGGTGTCACACCAGGTTAGACCGACAGAAGGTAGCATGGGCCGAATAGCATGGGCGATCGAATGAGGCTGAACCCGACTCAACTTAGCCGAATGGATGTGGCCGATTGAACCCAACCCCGACCGAAGGAGGTTCAGGCGAAGGAGAGAGGGGGCGACTGGGTGGGGCGACCGAATAGAGGCTGCTTCGGTCTGCAGTCATTCGACGAACCAGGTGGTGCTTCGGCTTAGGGCCATTCGGCCAGCTGATGATCTTGGCCATTCGGCCGTTCGAAACCCAACAAAAGCAACCATAATTTTTGACCTAAATGTCTAAGGTTTGGATTGGCCCTTTTTCCTACTCACTCTAGCAAGGTTTTGTGCAAATCCTAAGGGTCAAAGTGGAGTAAGAATCAGCTTTAGGGTGGCTGTAGGACCAAATAGGAGCTCGGAAACAATCCGATTCCAACGGAGATCTACTCGACAGCCTCTGGAATAGTGCGGAATCCTATTCCAGGGTTTTCCTATCGAAAAAAACTGCAACCGTGGTGATCCGAATGCGTAGGAAGGACGTGCGAGTGATAATCGAACACCACGGGTTGAGAATCGAACTTGGACAATCATGGCCGCTCATATCTTCTAGGGTTTGACACTAGGTGCTCTGGGAAGAAGGATGGCTCTTAGTCGTTTTTCTTTTAAATGATTTGAACATCTATTTATAGGTTGTAGTCATTCGCCCGAATGAGTGGCCGAAACAGCTCATTCGGCGAATGACCACATCGAATGGACAATCGATAGAATGAGTCATTCGACGAATGTCTCATTCTCTCGCCAGTCATTCTCTATTTCGTTCATTCGGCGAATGACCACATTCGTTAGAGTCATTCGCCCGAATGTGCAACATTCATACTCAAATATTAATAAATCAAATCAAACACTTATATAATCAAAATTAAACATTATGAATAATATATAAAGACAACTTCCATTAATATAATCTTGAACTTTACATGATTGATAATACAAAATCGAACTAGGGACATTTAGTGCATCTACAAACTCTCCCTTGGACCTAGTTCACTCCTTGGAAGTGTCTTTCTTGAGAAGCTTGTCAGAGATGGCTTTCCAATCTGCTCCAGCATGAACCTTTAAGCATTTGCAGATCCGGATCACCCTCATGAACTGAAGTGCCTGTTCCATGTCTTGTACATAAAAGAAAATCTGATGTTGAAATAAAGCTTTGATATCGTTGTGTGACAAGTTAGTCAACCATATCGGGTCAAATATACGTTCAGTTTCCCACTTCTTATCTTTGCACATAACAATCACAGCTTCTCCACTCCTCCCGTCATAGTACCACCATCGGAAGCCCTCTATAAATTCTTGTCGCATCTTTCTTAACGGAATCTTCTTCAAAACTTGAGGAGGAAGCCACTTCAGGATGACTTTGTGGTTTCGGGTGTCTCCATCAATCTCTGGCAAATAATAACGTTCAGGCTGTTGGGGCTGAAAGTTCACCCATCTCTTTTTGTACTCATACTGAAGTTGCCGAGAAAACCAGGCTGACATACCAGAGTCTTCACTATAAAGCATCCTCAAACGTGCCAATTGATTGACTTCGAAACTGGGCAACGTCTTAAAATCATGAGGATGCTTGAAGTAGTCAATGCCTCGTTCCCTCTTCACAGCATAGCACCCAAGATCATGAAAGTATGCCCAGCTTAAGATTTGACCTCCAGCCTTGTAGCCTTTGGTTCTGTAGACTTTCTTGTGTGTAGCTGGCATCTTTACAGTGCTTTCCTTCTTCAAGACCTCCCAATAGGCCTTCCATTCCTCTTTTCTTCTCTTTTGATCATCTGCTTCGGCTTTGCTAACCTCAACTCGTTCTTCTAAATATCGGATCAGTAGATCTTCAGTGGCTTGATCAAACTGATCAGTGAATGTTGGCAGCTCGTCCTCAGCTGATGTATACTTTGGGTATTCTTCATGAGTGATATCTTCAAGAATAACCTCATCAACATTATCAAAGTCCTCTAGAGTGGGCTCATCAAACACTGGAACGGAGGTATCATCAGTGATAACCTCATCTGGATTTAGCCTGAATAGTTCGGCAATCTGCTCCTTTGATAGACAATGTATAATCTCTCCCTCCTCTTTGTCATAGCTAATTGAGTGATGTATGATGCCTTGAGCGTCAAGAATAATAGTAAGTGCCTCATCCAGTTGAGGTCTCACAGGCACAGCTTCGACTTCCTCAGTCTGTGTCGGAGGAGGTGGAGGAGGAGCCTATTTCTTCTTATCTTGCATAGACTTGGACCTGATTTCAGAAGTAGAAGGGGCTTGATCATCATCATCATCATCATCTGAACTTGATGAACCAGAAGACCCGCTTCCTGACCCGTCCTGATCTGAGTCATCATCTTTATCAGAATCCTCATAGTCTACTTTCTCCTCGTCAGATTCATCTTCTTCTTCATCATCTTCCTCTTCTTTATCTTTTTCTGAATCTGAGTCATCAGAGTGAACTGTTGTGCCTTCAAGTCTAGGAGTGCTTTCTTAAGATCTTCAATCTGTTCAGCAAGATGAGCATTCTCCGCCTCCAATAACAAAATCCGTTCATTGAAACCAGAGGCTGTCAATGCCAGCTGGTTGTGCTCATCTATGTACTTCAGCAACTGCTCTTCTTGCTGGGCTGATCTTGCTCTGAGATCTGCTCTCTGATCTACAGCTTGAAGCAACAGTGCATCTTGATCAGTTATCCTCTGAGTAAGTTGAGCGATAACCATATCATGTTCCCTGCTCTTCCTTTCATGTTCCAGGTTCCTCTCCATCAGTCTGAGTACCATACTGTTCAGAGTGTTAAGCTGATCCACAACTGAAACAGTAGGCATGAATGTGTCAGCTTGTGATACGGAGGGACCAGCAGAAGCAGCAACAAAAATAGGATCCTGAATGATAGGAGTGGTCAGAAGGGCAATAGGGGTACGTAATGGAATAGCCCTTGACCGTGTCAGTGAAGAAACTGTAGTTGAAGCCACAAATGTAACAGTAGTGGTAGCAGCAACCGATAGTTCTGACCTCCTCTGAAAAAGAAATCTAGTTCTCTTTCTCCTGCCAACTGATGATGAAGACTGAACTGCAGCAACAGAAACTGCTGCAGTAGGTGAAACAGAACTAGGGGGAGAAGAGATGTCAAACTCAGGAATGAAGGAAGGATCAGTGATCTCTTCCATCTCTGCTTCACTCCGCTTCCTCTTCCTCTTCACCAATCTCCCACTAATCCATACACTCTCGAACTCATCATCTCGAGTGTCCTCTGAATCAGACTTATCAGCTTCACCAATACCAGCTTCACCATCATCATCACTTGAGTCATTTGACTCATCCCCATCAGCAGCAGATGTGGTGCCTGTCATATCAAGAGAAGTAGTCACTGTGGAGGTAGTAGTAGCCATGAAATCTAGCTCCAACAGTGAATCAATATCTACATCCTCATCAGCTGCTATTGAGGTACTCACACCAGCATCAGTAGTCACAACAACAGCCTCAACCAGGCTAACATCAGCAGTAGTGGTCGTATAATCAACACCCGTACTCACACCAACAGAACTAACAGCTACAGTGCTCACAGCCACTGAGCTCTCACCAGCACCACTAGCACCTGCACCAGCATCATCATCACCACCATCATCAGGCACAACTATATCCTCCATATCTGAATCAGAGTCATCGTGCCTCCATTTCCGACCAAATGGGGCTATGTAATCAGGCCTAGAAAGATGACCAAACAAAGATCGAACTGCTGGCTTCCTTTCTTTGCCTCTGTATGACATCACCCTGTTTAGAGTGATGTCATTCATGTGCTCCAGCCTAATGATATCAACATTGATCTTTGGCAGATCAGGCAGCTGTGCATCGATCAACTGCTGCAAGAATCTCGGATACATTAAGAACTTCTTGCTCCCTTCAAAGCCACATTCTCCTTCATATGAGAGAAGATCATCTCAGAGAAGTTGAATGGTCGGTTCAGCACCAGGGTAACAAATGCACACTGTATCGTCTCCCTCATATCATCAAAACCTCCTCTCCTAGATCCAAGGCAGTGAATCAATACATGAGCGAGGTACTTGAACTGTGGAGACATATAAGCCTTGTTCAGGATCCCGGCTCCCAGATCACCCTCATACTTGCATCTCATGAAGCAGCCACGAACTAGATAATGATCGAGAAGATACGGTTGTTCAGGTGTGTCCTGGAATCCACATACTCTCCTGATGTGTTCAGCAGAAATAACCACATCATGACCAAGCACCTTTCCTCTGATAACTGGAGGTTCAACCTCACAATCTATATCGGCAGAAGCCTAGAAATCCTGTTGATGAGAGTGGTATGGCACATGTATGGTAGAGATAGTAGTGAAAATCCTGGAACGTCTTAGAAAAGTAATAATCTCAGTGTAATGTCTGGCATTTGGAGTAGTGAGATCCAAATGAGCGCAGATGTTGTTCTTCGTCATTGACTTGTATCCAGCCATTCTGAAAATCAGATAAATCTTGTTAGAACCAATCAGTTACACAAAATACAGAAATCAGAACAAAGAAACATTTGAAATAAACTAGCCGAATGAACTGAATCCAGGCGAATGAGATTATTGCAGAACGAGTTATTTGCAGAATGAGTCATTCAGTCGAATGAATCATTCGTCAAATGGGATTCATTCGTCGAATGGGATTCATTCGCCGAATGACCTTCATTCGCCGAATGAGCCATTCGCCGAATGGCGTCATTCGGCTGACTTTTGAAATTCACACTCCAGTTTACCAAAACTCAAATTAGTCCATAAAAATTATATATCCATGGTCAGAATTGACCGACTAACAACTTTGAAACATGGTTCAAGTCATTTCAAATTCAAATTGATGATCTATTAGAGAAGCGATTCTAAAACCCTAAAAATTCTTGAATCAATCCAGTTTTTGATGATTTCACAGTCAAAATTTGACGACATTTGATCCCAATGTACCTGAGATGATAAGAAACAAGATTATCAGAAGCCGGATCAATAACAATCAAGTGAAAATGAAAAACTGAAGAGAGAAGATATTCGACCGAATGAGGTTCACACAGTATCGGGCGAAAGAGAGTTTGGGCGAATGAGGTGGTTCATCGGATTGAATGTTTATATAGGGTGAGCCATTCGCCGAATGAAAATGACGAATGAGTCATTCGTCATTAGATCATTCGCCGAATGACACCAGAGAATGAGTCATTCGACATTGAGTCATTCGCCGAATGTGGGTCATTTTGTCATGAGTGATTCGGCCGAAAGACTCATTCGCCGAATGAAGTCATTCGGTCGAATGAGTGATTCTCACTCCGATTCGGGCGAAAGGAGATTTTCACCCCAAAACACAAGACACTTTAAAAATTTTACATTATGATTATCAAAACTTATGCCATTTATGAAGATAAGTCTGGTTGGTTCAGGATTCAGATAAGACAGACATCTGAACTTATAAATGATCATCTAAACTGAAGTTGAAAACATAAAATCTTTTTGTAATTTTCTGAAACAAAATACGACTGTACAACTATCAACTAAAGACAAAGAAACACATGTTTTTGTGAAAAGTCTTATTGAGAAATTAACACATACACCTAATCACATCATATCAGCATCACTGAATGATTCATTTCAGACACTTTTGACTTGTGATCTGATTACTGATATATCTGTCCACTTTAAGCTTTACAATACAAAATTATCAAACTCATTTGATGATCACTTATGTTTTCTGACTGAGTTACCCGTTTTATCTATTCAGCAAAGGTTTGAACTCAGTTTGTAACTCATCTCCACACATCTTAATACCCAGCATCATAAATTCTATAAGGCTCCAATTTATTTATTTTTGTATTTTTCTTTTTGATTTGTCTCACATGACTAACACATTCTCATGGACGGCTTCAACTAGGTTCGTCCTAGTAATATGGCACGTATGCAGACCTATGTTGACATGCTTGACTTGTTCTATCCAAATGGACGGCTTCAACTAGGTTCGTCCCAATAATATGGCACGTGTATGGAATCGAACTTATTTTATTTTTGTATTTTTCATAAGCTTAATACCAGCTTGATTTTCTTTTGTTTTGATTCAATCAATCTCATCTGAATGGACGGCTTCAGCTAGGTTCGTCCCAGCAATATGGCACTTGTACAGACTTGAATTTATGAATCATATTGGAAACCTTATTGGATCTCATGATAACAGGTGTATGCTTGATTTGAGTCAAAAACAGTTTCTCACTTTACTGTTTTTCTAAAACAGATCCCACAAATCAGATTTTGTAAGTATCCACACATTTGTTTATTCATTTTGTAAAGTCAGCCTATCAGTAAATCAACTCAAACTTTTAATATGTCTTCCATTTATCCATTCATTAACACTTTTAAGACATGATAGATTAATGTATTACTTTCTCAAAGAAGACTTTCTCATTTTTACTAAATTTTCAATTGTTTTTGTATTTTTCAAATTTTTAGATGTTTTTGGTTTTTCAAAATAACATACTTTCTCCCCCTAAAAACCTAAAACAGAAAATCTTTTTGAGTTTTTGATTAAGATAAGAAAATAAACAAGAGAAGTAAATGAAATAAAGAAGTAAATCAAAACAAAACTATTTAAAAAGGCGATGATCATTTGTTAGATTCAGATGAAGGTAGGACTTCATCCTTTTGGAAAACACCATTAGCCGATAACAGATTTAAGAATCTGGATTTATCAAAAGCTTTTGTGAAAAGATCGGCTTTCTGGTGATCGGTGTGAATTTTGACAACATCGATTAGTTTCTTTTCAAAGCAATCACGTATGAAGTTATATTTAATGTCGATGTGTTTAGTTTTTGAGTGCTAGACCGGATTCTTAGTGACAGCTATGGCAGCAGTATTATCAACATATATAGGAGTGTTAGAAAAATGTAACCCATAGTCCCTGAGTTGCTGTTGGATCCAGATGATCTGAGAACAGCAACTAGCAGCAGCAATATATTCAGCTTCACAGGTTGAAGTAGACACCAACGTCTGCTTCTTGCACTTCCAGGTAACTAATCGGGTTCCAAAGAACTGACATCCAGCAGATGTTGATTTGAAGTCTCTCTTGCAGCCACCATAATCTGAGTCACTGTATGCGGTAAGCTCAAAATTATCATCATTAGGGTACCATAAACCAAGATCAGGAGTGCCCTTCAGATAACGCATAATCCTTTTCACAGCAATAAGATGAGACACTCTTGGTTTTGATTGATAACATGCACACAAGCATGTGGCAAACATGATGTGTGACAATTCGGCATTTCGGGTTAACCCCGTTAACCAGAAATTAACAGAAAGTGTACAAAATCGAACAAAATCAAAGTAGAAGGGTTAGAATTGATCAAAATCAATCACAAAACATTAAAATTACAAGGATTAAGCTTGTAAATACAATAAACATCAAATTTTGACTTTTGAAGTCAAAATTCGAAAGGTTCATAGGTCCAAATTCGAAATTTCACATTAACATCCGGTTATAAGTGGAATTAAACATCCATAATCATCACATTGATGATTACTAACAATTATTATCAGTTTTTAACCTCATAACCACCGAATTAAACTCAATTAACAATTAGGAAGTTGAAACCGTAGCTATTAATTATAAAAGCCACATAATTCAACTGAAATTCACAAAGTCGAACATTGAGACACTATAATCGGCATCCATAGGGACTTCTGCGTACATCAATTCGAACCAACAAGCAACGAGAAGAAGATTTTGATTGGGAGTCGGCCGGAAGTCAAGCCACAATTCGAATCACTTCAATTCGACATCCAATCAAGTAAGAAATCACTCCTATACAACCTAAAAATGCCGACTAAGCTAACCCCTATGCTTATATCATGAATAAACATCGAATTATATGAGTTTAATAACTAGGGTTCATCATTATAAACGATTTGGGGGTTTGTGACTAAACGAACTTAAAAATCAAATTAAAACAGATGCGTAGATTCGCAAGAAGATTCTAAATGAAATCCCTAAGATAAACACAACTAACCATATCGAATTTTAGGATTTTGATTTCTAGGGTTTTTCATTGAAACGGTTTTGGGGGTTTCCATCTAAATGGGTTTAAAAATCAAATCAAATGATACCATTAGTTTCAGAAAACCCCGATGAGGAATAACCCTATGTTAATTGCAACAAACAACAACGAATTGTTAGATTTTGAAATCTAGGGTTCTTGAACTTAAACGTTTTGGGGATTTCGATCTGAATGAGTTTAGAAATCGAATTAAATTACACAGAGACTTTAGAAACTCACTATTTAATGAAAACCATGTATTAATTTCAGAACATGTTAACGAATTGTGTGATTTTTAGTTCTAGGGTTCGAGAGTTAAATGATTTTGGGGATTTTTGAGTTAAACGATTGCAGGAATCAAATTATTTGTATAGAAAGAGTCGAAATCCTATGATTAACGAAAACCCTATGGTTTTGGGTTCGATGGGATTCGAATCGGGGACCAACTAGGAGGGGGATTTGGTTCGGTCAAGTGAAAACAAAAGGGAAGGTCTTGGGTTGTTGGTTAAAAGGACTTAAACGAATGGGCTGTTGTGAAATCAAGGGTAGATGGGCTGGTCGGATGTGTGCTTGTGGTCAAGGTGGGCGCGGGTTCGAATACGGGTCTACCGGTTTTTCACAAATAAACCAAATTTTGGTTTTTAAATCATAACTCCTTCGTTTTAATTCTGTTTCGACTCGTTCGAATTGCGTTGGAACCAGAATTGAATTCCGAATCTAATAAAACAATAAAATTTATATTTCGACCTGAAATCGTAGTCGCATATAAGAACGCGTGTTTAAACATAATCGTATATAAGTATACGATTTAAACGAACGAGTGTGAAATCTGTGCACGTTTCAAACAACTTGGTATACGTGTGATGACACGTATGTGACCATAAACACAATTTGACGTTACGAATAACACAACGTTATTATTATGACACAGATTCTTCGTAGAAGATTTCGTACGCGAGTTTCGAACACTTGATCATTCTGTTTGCTATCAAAGGTGCGTACACGGCCCCTTTTCTTATTTTACTGTTATGGGGGAGAAAACATGTGCAAACAAATACTTTTAGATACATATCACTTGCATGAGTTAGCTATTTACTATAAGTGCAAACATAGCATTACAAGTCCTTACATATCGAACCGTTTAGTTTGCCGTAATGCAAAGCGTGGTGGTTGAAGATAGATCTATTGGGTTTGATAAACCTCACTTGGTAGATTGTAGCTCTACGCAAGTTTTTAACTAGCCAAACCAAACATTACTATTGTTGTGCTAGACAATAGTGCAAAGGCAACCAACATTCAAACAGTCAGCTTCGGTGTCGACCGCTTATGTAAATAGTACAATGACTAGCTATCATGACTATGCAATGTGTGATTATGTGATCTGCAAACATTATATACAAACAGCTTGTTCAAACAATTGATTCAAACATTTGTGATTACTCATACAAACCTGTGTATGCACCAACCTTTGTGTTGACTTGATTTACATGTTTTCTCAGGACACTAATGCGCAAGCAAGGACAAGCAGGGACTAGGACGTTGAGTCTCATGCATACAGTTTATATTGATAGTTGATTTACAACATTGAAAATTGGTTTTGCAACTGTTACACTTTGTTATTGGTTTTCAAACGCTTCCGCAAATGTTAAACTCTGATTTTACAAATTATGATTGAATTATGTTTAAAAGCATATAGAGGTCTTTCGTTATGTCTAATGCCTGAGATCCTGGTTTTTCAAGCCCTAAACGGTATGATTCCATTAGTTGAAATTGGGGGTATGACAGATTGGTATCAGAGCCATTGGTTATTGCGAACTAGGTTTGCATTGGCAGACTTAGACTATGACTATTAGACATTAGACGCACTTGCTTACGCAATAGTTTGATAGCAACTACATATGGTATTATGTAACGGACATGACATTATTATCCACACCTACTAGTGACAAGGAATATCAAGTCGTATCATCATCAGCATCCAAGAAGAGGATACTTGAGCTAGTGGATGGCACAATTCACTATGACGAGGAGATACACATACGACATAGGGAGAACAGCCATTGTTGGCAGTGGATCCCTGATCTAATTCGTAGCTGGGTGCGTGAGGAGCGAGTACTTCCGCCACCTACTCCTGACACTACTACTAGTAATTGGACATTACCAACTCTGAGATACTTACCAGGGCAAGCATTTGCAGCTTTTGTTGCATGTATGAATAAGGAGATTCACAACATGCGAGAGGCAGCTGGATAGATCACTAGATTACTAGAGGGATGAAATAGGCTCTATGATTCATAAAAACAAGTCAAGGGATGAAATAGACTCTTTGACTCACTAAAACAAGTCAAGAGATGAAATAGGCTCTGTGACTCACTGAAACAAGTCAAGATATGAAATAGACTCTGTGACTCACTAAAACTAGTCAATGGATGAAATATGCACTATTACTCAATAAAACATGTCAAGGGAGGAAATAGATCTTATGGCTCACTCAACGAGTCAGCGGATGAAATAAAAACCTAATGACTCAAACAAAACCATTCCTTAGTTCGTGACTATATCTTCTAGTTCCAATGAATTTCTAGTTTTGACCAATGATCCATTATTCTTTACAACACAGACAACAGTTAGTAAGGTTGTGGATTCAACTTTGTTAAGAAAACATCAAATTTCTTTCTAACTCCTCAACAACATTCTTGCAACTCTTGGTACTTCTACATATACGATTTACAAGGATCACTTCTTGAACTCATTAACTGTATGGTGAGAATTCAAACTCAATTCCTTATCACACTTGAAGTACCACCAAGCGTACATTAGAGTGATCGTGCGGGAAAGATTTCCGTTACAGGTGCATACGTGAAGGCAAGTTACATTATATGAAAATCTTGGCGACCTATATTGTGAGTCAACTATCAACTTGGGAACTTATGGGAGATACATTGATTGCAAGGTGGTCAACTCCAAACAGCTAAGCTAACACCCACACAATGAGTGTCTCGAAACTAGATTACATAAGAAAAACACACTCAAGCAAAATATTTATCCTTGTAGGATCTACACTAGATCCTCTAGTGGCATTCAACTCGAGTAACTAACCCTAAGTATTTCTTTCGATAGGCTATCCAAACATACATTATGTGATTAGTTTCTGAATCCTGATGTCCTGAATAAACTCTGAATCCCACAAAACCAAATAGCTCAAGGTAGGAGGGACTAGAATTCTTATGTAAGGTAAATTGACGATCATGGTGCGCAACGTAATCGTGAATTTACAAGTACGCATGGATTCTGGCAAATTCTATTGTGAGCCTATTTTCGAAACACATACATAAAATTTTCGTCTATCGTTCATTCTGGTGGTTGTAACGAATTCAATTAACATATCGGGATTGCAACATAACACTCATCAAATTTCCAGCCGTAGTTCTGGTTACTCTGTGTTCATAAAACCCTCATGGTGCGACTTTGCACATCACCTAGATAACTTCATGTGTATGTGAAAACACCTACTTGTGAGCATCTGTAAAGATTCCCTATCAATAAAAGAATGAAATCTGATTTCATGCGTCTACCGAGCAGAGTTCTCAATGACCACAACAACAACAAGAAACAACCAAAGGATGCTTTGAATGCAAAAAGCCAGGGCACTTCAATCGAAACGCTCTGGTAGTAACAATAAAGGAACAAAAACAGTGGTATGAGGGGGACAAGCCTTCATGATCATAAGAAGCATAGAGAAAATCTCAACCTCGCCACAAGTACATATATGCAAAAAAATAAAAATAAAAAAAAATTCTGCTCTTGTATCGTTTGATACTGGAACAGAAAAGACCTTTAGATCTAATGAAATTAGTGAAATATTTGCCATAACCCCAACACCATTAGAGGTTGAATATATTGTAGAACTAGCTGATGGTAAGTTAGTTGCAGTAGAACATATTCTCAAATGATGTATTCTTGACTTGATGGATCAGACACTTGACATTGACCTTACGCTTATCGCCTTAGGCAGTTTTGATGTAGTCATTGGCATGGACTGGTTGTCCAAACACCAGGCTGAAATAGTATGCCAAGAAAAGATTGTTCGAATACCATTTTCACATGGAGAGGCTCTGTATGTACAAGGCGAGAAGAGCAGTACGCCAATGCATCTCATATCTTGTATGAAGGCACACAAATGTCTGAGTAAAGGTCATACTGCAGTTATAGCACTTATAACTGAAAAGCAGGTAGCTGAGAAGAAGATTGAAGACATCCCAGTGGTTTGTGAATTTCCTGAAGTATTTCCAGAAGACATACCGGGATTACCACCTATCAGACAAGTGGCATTTCGAATCGACCTTACACCAGACGCAGCACCGATAGCTAGAGCGCCTTATCGACTTGCACCATCTGAAATGCAAGAGTTATCTACACAACTGCAAGAGTTGTTGGATAAGGTCTTTATACGACCAAGTTTTTTTCACCGTGGGGAGCTCCAGTCTTATTTGTCAAGAAAAAAGACGGGACTTTCCGTATGTGTATCGATTACCGGGAACTGAACAAGGTTACCATCAAAAACCGGTATCCGTTACCTAGAATTGACGATCTGTTCGATCAATTGCAAGGTTCGAGTTACTAATCGAAGATTGATCTCAGATCGGGTTACCATGAACTCAGAGTCCAAGAGGAAGATATTCCGAAGACAGCATTCAGGACGCGCTATGGCCATTACGAATTCTTGGTCATGCCATTTGGGTGGACGAACGCTCCAGCATTATTCATGGATCTCTTGAATCGAGTCTGCAAACCTTATCTTGATAAGTTTGTCATTGCTTTCATTGATGACATTCTCATCTATTCTCAGACTAAGGAGGAGCATGCTGAACATCTTCGATTGCTGTTAGAATTACTGAAACAAGAACAATTGTACACTAAGTTCTCGAAATGTGACTTCTGGATGCGAGAAGTTCAATTCTTGGGTCATATAGTCAATGAAAAGGGCATACATGTTTATCCAACAAAAATTGAAGCGATTAAGAACTGTGAAGCACTAAAGACCCCTACCGAGGTACTACAATTCCTTGGTTTGGCGGGTTACTACCGACGATTCATTGAGGGTTTCTCAAAGATCACTCAACCACTTACTGCCCTTACTCACAAAGGGATGAAGTATAACTGGACGGATAAACAGGAAGCTGCATTCCAGCTATTGAAACAGAAACTCTGCAGTGCACCGATTTTGTCCTTACCGGATGGAACAGAAGACTTTGTGGTTTATTGTGACGCATCTGAACAGGGCTTGGGATGTGTGTTGATGCAATGTGATAAAGTGATTGCTTACGCTTCAAGGCAACTACGACCACACGAAAAGAATTACACTACTCATGACTTGGAGTTAGGAGCAGTGGTATTTGCTTTAAAAATTTGTAGACATTATTTATATGGAACCAAGTGTACCATTTACACTGATCACAGGAGTTTGCAACATATCTTTGATCAGAAGGAACTTAATATGAGACAGCGACGATGGGTCGAGTTGTTGAACGACTACGAATGCGCAATCAAGTATCATCCGGGAAAAGCTAATGGGGTAGCTGATGTTTTAAGCAGGAAAGATACAACATCAACAAGACGGGTTCGCACACTTATGATGACGATACATACTGACTTACCTGACAAGGTACGCAGTGCTCAGCTTGAAGCCTTAGAAAAGGATAACTTGGTACAGGAATCCTTACGAGGAATGGAAAAAGAATTGGATGTTAAGCCTGATGGAACTCGTTATTTCATTAATCGACTTTGGATACCTTTGCATGGTGGTTTAAGGGAGCTCGTGATGGATGAAGCGCAAAAATCCAGATATTCAGTCCATCTGGGATCAGACAAGATGTATCATGACTTAAAGGCACTGTATTGGTGGCCTCACATGAAAGCCTACATTGCTAAGTACGTTAGCAAATGTTTGACTTGTTCGAAAGTCAAAGCTGAATATCAGAAACCATCCGGTTTACTGCAACAACTAGAAATACCTATGTGGAAGTGGGAACAGATTTCGATGGATTTCATTACTAAGTTACCCCGTACACCAAGTGGCTATGATACGATATGGGTAATTGTTGACCGATTAACGAAATTTGCACATTTCCTAGCAATCAAGGAAACTGACAAAATGGAGAAGTTGACTCGTATTTACATCAAGGAAGTGGTAGCACGACATGGCGTACCAATTTCCATCATATCAGATCAGGACGCCTGATTTACTTCAAACTTTTGGAAATCTCTCCATAAATCCTTGGGAACTCGTTTAGACATGAGTACTGCCTATCATCCACAAACCGACAGTCAGAGTGAACGTACGATTCAGACGCTCGAGGACATGTTACGAGCTTGTGTCATTGATTTTGGTGATAGCTGGGAAAACCACTTAACGTTAGTGGAAGTCTCTTACAACAACAGTTATCATACAAGCATTCAAGCAGCACCGTTTGAAGCATTGCATGGTTGTAAGTTTCGTTCACCAGTTTGCTGCGCTGAAATTGGTGACAGTCAGATCACAGGTCCTGAACTAGTACACGAAACGACAGAGAAGATAGTTCAAATCCGGAACCGTATGGCAGCGGCTCGGGATCAACAAAAGAGTTACGCTGACAAGCGTCGCAAGCCGTTGGAATTTCAAGTAGGAGACTGATTTCTTCTGAAGGTATCACCTAGGAAAGGTGTGATACGATTCAGAAAGTGCGGGAAGCTTAGCCCACGTTACGTAGGACCTTTTGAGATCCTGAAAAGGATTGGTCCGATAGCGTATCAACTCCAATTACCGAATGAACTCAGCGGAGTTCATGATGTGTTTCACGTTTCAAACTTGAAGAAATGTCTTTCTGATGAGACATTGGTTGTACCACTTGAGGAAATACAAGTGGACGAACAGTTACGGTTCATTGAAGAACCAGTTGAAATTATGGACCGAGAGGTCAAACAGCTTAAAAAAAGCAAGATTCCGATAGTCAAAGTCCGGTGGAATTCAAAACGTGGACCTAAATTCACATGGGAAAGGGAAGATCAAATGATGAAGAAGTATCCTCATCTGTTCAAAACGACAACTGCAAACACTGAGAAAGCACGTTAAACTTCGGGACGAAATTTCCTTCAACAAGGGGATGACTTGATATTTCACACTGCAACACTTCAGATTTCAGGCTGTAAGCATCAGATTTCAGGCTGTAAGCATAAATTCTTTTATACAATTGGTTTTGTTACAAACATTTGGGCTGAACACAAACATCGTATGAATTAAACGCTCACAACCATGATTAAGTTGCAATCGATATGCTACATTTTATGTGGTACATTACATGGTAGTACAAACATTATTAGTTTCAAACATTTGCTATGTGCGAGGTTACATAGTACAAACGGATTCGAATATTCACTATGTGCAAGGTCACATAGCACAGTATGATCAAACACAAACATTCACAGTTAGATGTACTAACTGGTGTGCATGCAAACAGTTACACAGAACGATCACACTAGGGTGTGATGTTACAAACATGAGACCTTGTGTGTGAATACACACAGATACGCAGAATGATCAAATATCACACTAACACGTCCAATTGGAACTCACAAGTAGTTTCCTAACTACTCCTAACATCTAGCAATTTTCGGGACGAAAATTCCTTCAACAAGGGGATGATGTGACAATTCGGCATTTCGGGTTAACCCCGTTAACTAGAAATTAACAGAAAGTGTACAAAATCGAACAAAATCAAAGTAGAAGGGTTAGAATTGATCAAAATCAATCACAAAACATTAAAATTACAAGGATTAAGCTTGTAAATACAAGAAACATCAAATTTTGACTTTTGAAGTCAAAATTCGAAAAGTTCATAGGTCCAAATTCGAAATTTCACATTAACATCCGGTTATAAGTGGAATTAAACATCCATAATCATCACATTAATGATTAATAACAATTATTATCAGTTTTTAACCTCATAACCGTCGAATTAAACTCAATTAACGATTAGGAAGTTGAAACCGTAGCTATTAATTATCAAAACCACATAATTCAACTGAAATTCACAAAGTCGAACATTGAGACACTATAATCGGCATCCATAGGGACTTCTGCGTACATCAATTCGAACCAACAAGCAACGGGAAGAAGATTTTGATTGGGAGTCGGCCGGAAGTCAAGCCACAACTCGAATCACTTCAATTCGACATCCAATCAAGTAAGAAATCACTCCTATACAACCTAAAAATGCCGACTAAGCTAACCCCTATGCTTAATTCATGAATAAACATCGAATTATATGAGTTTAATAACTAGGGTTCATCATTATAAACGATTTGGGGGTTTGTGACTAAACGAACTTAAAAATTAAATTAAAACATATGCGTAGATTTGCAAGAAGATTCTAAATGAAATCCCTAAGATAAACACAACTAACCATATCGAATTTTAGGATTTTGATTTCTAGGGTTTTTCATTGAAACGGTTTTGGGGGTTTCGATCTAAATGGGTTTAAAAATCAAATCAAATGATACCACTAGTTTCAGAAAACCCCGATGAGGAATAACCCTATGTTAATTGCAACAAACAACAACGAATTGTTAGATTTTGAAATCTAGGGTTCGAAATCCTACGATTAATGAAAACCCTATGGTTTTGGGTTCGATGGGATTCGAATCGGGGACCAACTAGGAGGGGGATTTGGTTCGATCAAGTGAAAACAAAAGGGAAGGTCTTGGGTTGTTGGTTAAAAGGACTTAAACGAATGGGCAGTTGTGAAATCAAGGGTAGATGGGCTGGTCGGATGTGTGCTTGTGGTCCGGGTGGGCGCGGGTTCGAATACGGGTCTACCGGTTTTGCACAAATAAACCAAATTTTGGTTTTTAAATCATAACTCCTTCGTTTTAATTCCGTTTCGACTCGTTCGAATTGTGTTGGAACCATAATTGAATTCCGAATCTAATAAAACAATAAAATTTAAATTTCAACCTGAAATCGTAGTCGCGTAAAAGAACGCGTGTTTAAACATAATCGTATATAAGTATACGATTTAAACGAACTAGCGTAAAATCTGTGCATGCTTTCGTATGTACGTTTCAAACAACTTGGTATACGTGTGATGACACGTACGTGACCATAAACACAATTTGATGTTACGAATAACACAACGTTATTATTATAACACAGATTCTTCGTAGAAGATTTCATACGCGACTTTCGAACACTTGATCATTCTGTTTGCTATCAAAGGTGCGTACACGGCCCCTTTTCTTATTTTACTCTTATGGGGGAGAAAACCTGTGCAAACAAATACTTTTAGATACATATCACTTGCATGAGTTAGCTATTTGCTATAAGTGCGAACACAGCATTACAAGTCCTTACATATCGAACCGTTTAGTTTGCCGTAGTGCAAAGCGTGGTAGTTGAAGATAGATCTATTGGGTTTGACAAACCTCACTTGGTAGATTGTAGGTCTACGCAAGTGTTTAACTAGCCAAACCAAACATTACTATTGTTTGTGCTAGACAATAGTGGAAAGGCAACCAACATTCAAACAGTCAGCTTCGGTGTCGACCGCTTATGTAAATAGTACAATGACTAGCTATCATGACTATGCAATGTGTGATTATGTGATCTGCAAACATTATATAAAAACAGCTTGTTCAAACAATTGCTTCAAACATTTGTGATTACTCATACAAACATGTGTATGCACCAACCTTTGTGTTGACTTGATTTACATGTTTTCTCAGGACACTAAGGCACAAGCAAGGACAAGCAGGGACTAGGACGTTGAGTCTCATGCATACAGTTTATAATGATAGTTGATTTACAACATTGAACATTGGTTTTGCAACTGTTACACTTTGTTATTGGTTTTCAAACGCTTCCGCAAATGTTAAACTCTGATTTTACAAATTATGATTGAATTATGTTTAAAAGCATATAGAGGTCTTTCGTTATGTCTGAGATCCTGCTTTGTCACGCCCTAAACGGTATGATTCCGTTAGTTGAAATTGGGGGTGTGACATGATGTCTGGCCGAGAAGCAGTGAGATACATCAGAGATCCAATCTTTCCTCGGTACAGAGTGGCATCGATTAACTCCCCCTTTTCATCTGGTGTAATCCCGTGATTAACAGCCATCAGGGTACCAGCAGGTTTAGCATCTAACATACTGAACCGGCTCAGTATATCACCAACATATTTGGTCTGATGAATGAAGATGCCTGCCTCAGACTGATCCACCTGTAATCCTAGAAAAAATTTCATCTCTCCCATTCTCATCTAAAACTTCTCTTTCATAACCTTCTCAAAATCGTTGCACAGACCATCATTTGTTGAACCAAAGATGATGTCGTCCACATAAACTTGTACCAAGAGTAGATCACCATCTTTTTCTCGAATAAACAGTGTACAGTCAATGACACCTCTTCTGAACATGTTGTTCAGAAGGTGAGTAGAGAGTGTCTCATACCATGCACGCGGTGCTTGATGTAATCCGTATAATGCCTTGTCTAGCTTGCAGACTTGGTCTCGATGCAATGGATCCTCAAACCCGGGAGGTTGACTGACAGACACTGTTTCACTTATCACACCATGAAGAAATGCACTCTTGACATCCATTTGATAAACTTTAAACTTCTTGAAGGATGCATAAGCCAAGAAAATACGAATTGCTTCAAGTCGAGCAACCGGTGCAAATACTTCATTATAGTCCAAACATTCGATCTGTCTGAATCCTTGAACAACCAGACGTGCCTTGTTTCGCACAATGATCCCGTGATCATCCTTCTTGCAACGAAGAACCCATCTGGTGCCTATGACTTCCACATCTTTTGGTCTGTCAACAAGCTGCCAGACTCCTAGTTTCTTGAATTGTAGGAGTTCTTCTTGCATGGTGTCACACCCCGAGCCGGCGGGGTTGGATCGGAGTCCCCGTTGGGTGGAAGGTTCCCGAGGCGCGATATTGTGGATGATAATCGTGATGATCAGATTGTTTACATAGCATCAATGTTAAGAATATCTAAAGCACAAAAACATTTAACTAAAATCTACAAAGTTAAATTACAATATCAATGCTTGATAATTTAACCAAGTAAACATATCAAAATGAATCATAAGTTCACTATCTTGTATTCGTACAAGATATCTAAAATGATACACAATGATCAACAAAAGATGTGCTTTCCAAAACTACTAGGTCCTCTAACTGAGCATCCTAGCATGCAATCCAATGTCCTAGCTTAATCCTGTATATCACCTGAGAAAGCATGAAAATAAAACAAAGTCAACACAATGGTTGGTGAGTTCATATGATTTTGGTATTTGAAAAATAGCTTTGCAAACCTTTTAGGTAAAACCTTAACCTCATTAACAACACCTGTATTATCCAACTCGGTATGCTTATATATAGGGCATACCCTTGAGTCGAGCCTACGACCCGCCCAGACGCCGTCCCACCACATACTAAGTCACATAGGACATTGTTGTTAATGATAATTAAGCATTTTACCTACCATTCCCTTCTATGATCATCTGAGATTTAAAGCACTGTGTTTAACAGTTTATGATATCAACCCAAAAATGTTTATGTTTCCCCCTAGGTAACGACCTTAATCTCATTAACATCACCTGTATCATCCAGCTCGGTATGCTTATATATAGGGCATACCCCTGAGTCGAGCCTATGACCCGCCCAGACGCCGTCCCACCACATACTAAGCCGCATAGGACATTGATCTTAATGATAATTAAGCGTCTTACCTAACACCCACTTCTATGTTAAAAGACTTGATTTTCATAATTTGAAATAGAACTGATTTCCTGGGTTCACCATGTCTTCATGATTTCCCAAAAACAATTATAGAAATAAAATGTTAAATGTTTAATTAAATAAATAAATAAACATTTACATACAACTAAGACATGATGATTGAGCCTTATTTGACTCAATCAATTAGACTTAGTTGTTGGTGGTTGTCCAAGTTGTACCCTCTCACACGTGACCCATATCAGGCATAACTCTCAAGGAGTATACCTGAGCGTGCCGGGATTTTAATGATGCCCATATCAGCTTGACCCAATGGTCTACTGTACATGCCGGGACTTTACGGATATCCTTTGATTCTTGATCTCTTTGATTCTCTTGATTTTGCTATTGATTTCATTTGATAGTTCACGTTATTGCCCATATAGCTTGACTACGAGAGTCTACTATTTATGCCGGGACTTTATGTGTGTTACACGTGGTCTTGATTTCTATACAACTGACATCCACCTTGACTCAAGCATTAATGATTTCATTAGATCTTAATGATTTCATTATTCCAATGATTCACACACATTTATGATTTCTGATTCCTTGAGTTCTTTTGATTTGATCTTTAGAATTCCCATGATTTCACAATGATTTTAGATTCATGAGTAGGATTCTGAGTTTATTGATCACACACTGGATTAGATTTCATTGCATTTTATCTTTAGTTTTGGTTCTTTTGATTTCACTTTGAATTTTAGATTCTGGAATTTGAACTCGATGGACTAAGGGTTTATTTAGAGTATTATAATTAAGGTATTACTCATAAGAGTAATTTAATTAACTTGCTTAATTAACTTGATAGTTAATTTAGCCTGGAATTTACCTAGACATGAGTCTAGGTGTATTATTACTAAAGTGTTTCTAGGACTCTTTCTAACTAGTCTAACATATTACCCAAGTAACCCTTATCCCACAATTTACTATTACTAGTCTTTGATTAATACGTTTTTAAATTAATTCCATTTAAGTTAAACATTTAGCAAACATCATTTAATATATTTTAAAAAAATTTATAATTTAATTTCTTTTATTAAGAACATAATTAAATTTAAGAAAATATAATTTACACATGATGGGCTTGGGTTAATCCAATTGGATTAACCTTGGGCCCAAATACTAACCTTTTGATTTCCCAATGATTCTTTGATTGATTATTTGTATAATCCTTCTTAGATAGTTCGACGGAACTACCTAAGGTAGTTATACATTCTTATGAAGCGTCTAGGTATTAGGTGTTAATAGTTAAATCGACCCCATAACCTTAGACCTTGATCTCCAACGAATTCTCAAGTGGGTTTAACTCAAATAAAATCCACGACTTATGTTTAGTTATTGATACATTTTTATGAAACCCTTGTTATTGAAAACCTAACTCGTGATTACTTTAATTACATTTTAGACCATGCCCCATATGAATTAACCGATGATTGAACTTCTATAATCCTTAATATAATATTAGTGTTAAGGATAATAAGTTTCCCATGCACACACATAAACCACCCATGCTGTAGAGCCCACCACTCGATGAAGACTGACAAAGTCAACGCGGAAGAGTCAATACCCAGATTTTGTGTAAATTCGTGTACAGTAACTTCGAGTACACGATGTGTTCGTGTACTCGAACCTTTTGTATTAGATTTCTTGTACTCCTAGGCCTAGTATAAATAGACGTATTTTGTACAGGTTTGGGTGGGAATCCCGAGGCACTTGTTCTCTAGACGTATTGAGACATTTGTACTCGAAGTTTCTCAGATTTATAAAAGTTTGCATTTTTCTTATTGCTTTCTTGATTCTAACTTGGATTCCGCACTCGTTAGAGATCACTGATGATGATTATGAAGATAAAGTCTGGATCTTGATCAGTTTTAGGACCTACAAGTGGTATCAGAGCTAGAATGCTCTTTTCATCATCAAGGTAACAACTTTTTGAAGCAAGTTTTATACTTTATCATTCTTCTCTACTCCATCTAGTTGCTCTATAAATTTGGGACTCCAAATCTTAAGAAATATTTTTATAAAATTTTTCTTGAGTATTTTCGAGTTCAAAGTTTTCGAGTACACTATTTCGAGTATAGTTAGAGTGTTCGAAGTATAGATACTTTTCGAGTACAAGAGGAGTTCGACTACAGGATTTCGAATACAGAGTCAGCTTCGAGTACACATAGGATTTCGAGTACAAGAAGATTTTCGAGTACAAGGTGATTTTCGAGTACAGGGATTTTCGAGTACGAGGAGTTTCGAGTGAAGATTTGTCTGTTTAACTTTGAGCAGTATCTCCAGGGAGCTACAGGGAATTCGTGTACTGGACTTAGAAAATTTCCTGATTCATCATGGCTTCAAAGAATCTGACAAATTTGTCCAACTTACTCAATCTGGACAATGAAATCGGCACCGGAACAAAGCCGCCAAGGCTCGTGTCAGGAGATAACTTCCAAGATTGGAAATTCAGATTTCAGTCATTTATCAAGTATACCGATCCAAAGCTTTGGAGATCCATTGAAGAGGGTCCCTATGTGCCCTCTTACCAAAGTGAAATTAATGGTCCTCTTGTTCCTAAGGATCCTGAATTGTATACTGACAATGACATACTGTTGATGGAAAAGGATGAAAAGGCCTATGCATCAATCACTATGGCTCTATCGACTGATGTTGCTCATGGATTCAAGGAACACAAGACAGCAAAGGAACTCTGGAATGCCTTGGTTGAAAAATTTGAAGGAAATGAGGACATGCGAGAAAGTCGGAAGGATATGCTCAGGCAGAGGTTTAACATGTTTAATTACATCAAGGGAGAGTCTCTAGAAGCACAACTCAACAGATTCACACATCTGATGACTGAGATGACTAGTTCTAGAATTGAGTTGACAAAGGGAGAAGTGAACAAGAAGCTGCTGAACTCATTACCTTACACTTGGAATTCAAATTGTACAACAATCAAAAGGACCAAAGATATGTACAAGACTTCTTTGAGTGAGATGATCTCAATCATCAACTCCTATGATATGGATGATAAGCAGAGAGCACTGAATCATGCCAGCTCAATGGGCATTGCTCCTGTATCTGAAAACTCTGCCCTTCTGTCATCAATCAATCATCAATCATCAGGGATGCAGCACTATCAGCCTTCTTCATCTCATGTAATTCCTTTTGAGACTGCATTCTTATCATCTGGACAAACCGGATCAGTGCCTAAAGTCAATCCAGAAAGTGAAGAGAATCTGCTGCTATTTAAAGGATTCATGAACAGCTACAATGCTTTCATAGCAGGAGAATTGGCACCATCCAATCTCACTCAAGACAATCTAGAGCAGATCAATCCAGCTGATGTTGAAGAAATGGATATCTCGTGGCAGATGGCAATGGAAGTGTTTAGAGCAAAGAAGTTCATCAAGCGTTATGGAAGAAACAGCTTTGGATACAATCCAGGAAAGAAGCTTTGTTTTGATAAGTCAAAGCTGCGATGTTACAACTGTGACCAACCGGGTCACTTTGCCAGAGAATGTAATTAGCCAAAGGTGGATAAAGAAGGAGAGAAGAAGCCTGAAGAGAAGTCTGGGACTGCAGCTGCAGGAGGAAGCACTAGCACGTCTAAAGCGTTAGTGACTCAGGAGACTGACTCCTATGATTGGAGTGATCAGGTGCAGGAACTGGAGCTGACTTTAAGTCATGCATTCATGGCAGAGGTGGACGACAAGCAGAAGGAGGTAACTGAAAATCTTTGCTCTACCTCATGCATAAATAAAGTATTTAAGTACAGGTCACACAATGAATCATTAATCAAAGAAGTAAATAAACTTAAATACTTTAACTCAGAATTTCTTAAAAATGAAGGAATTTTTAAAAGAAAACTTGAAGCAGAGGGTCGGGATGTGGCAAGGCTAAAGGAACTCTTAAGTGACAAAGAGTCCAACTATCGAGATGCTCGACGCAAAATTGATGAACTCACTTTAGAGTTGGACCAAGTCAAAACTCAGCTTTCTAAAACTTCAATAAAATGTGAACAATTTGACTATTCAAGTAAAGTTTTAGAAAACATGGTAAGCATACAATTCAATAGGGATAACAAGGGTCTTGGTTATAAGGAGTGTGCACCACCCTTTAACCATAATTACTCATGCATGCCAAGGATCAACACATCTGTTGATGACTTGGAATTGGATTCTAGTCGTGCTTGCGATTTCCCACCAAACCAATTATGCACACAGCTGACCCTGTTATGACTAATGATTCTGAGGTTTGTGCAGAAAAACTAAGTGTTGCAGGTTTAAAGGAGAAGAAGGTAGAAAGAAGTGCAGGGAGGAGCACAGATTGTTCAACATCTACAAGCAAATAATCTTTTGTTCCAAAAATTGACTTTGTTGGAAAATTCGATGAAATTGACATTAATCTTAATGATATGTTGAAACATTTTCAAAAAATGTTTGCTATAAAATCAACTTTATCTCCTTTGACAACACTGACTGCACCGACTCATTCCACAGTTACCAAAGAGGAAAGTTCACAGTTGAACCCTAACTGTGAACCTTATATTCCAACTGGGTTATTGGAACAAATTTCTTCAAACTCATCCTCTAGTCAAAGTAACTGTGATGTAAAGCCCTTTGACCTAATTGAATTTCACCAAAAGGTCTGCTGTTATGCATGTGGGAAACCAGGCCACATTGCTAAACACTGTCTGCACCGACCTACTGAATTCTTCTATGGGAAGAATCAGAAGGTCATCCCTAAGGCTAAACCGGTTAACAAACATGTGAGGACCGTACCATCCTCCAAGCCTAAGGCAACCTCTCAAAAGGGGACTCAGACTCAGACTCCTTCCACTGCAAAAAGACATAAGAAATCAAACAAAACACAATCTGGTTTTCATAAGCAAACACCAAAGATTTTCAAAACTAAGACCAAACCAGTTAACCAGGGCAGTGGAAGCGTGACAAAACATATTAATCACAATTCAAACAGACCCAAACCCAAACCCAAGGACAGAGTCTATTCTATTACCAAAGTACCTAAATCTGTTATGATTTGGGTACCGATTTCTCATTAGTTGAATGTGTACTATGCAGGGACAGCCAAGCAAGCTTAAACATGTTTGGTATGTAGACAGTGGCTGTTCCCGGCATATGACTGGGGATTTCTCTCAGTTGCATGAAGTTACACCATTCAATGGAGGTTATGTGTCATTTGCTGGAGACAAGGGAGGAAGGATAAGCATGAAGGGCACGGTCACAAATGGAACTCTCAGTTTTGAAGATGTGTACTATGTTGAAGAGCTCAATCACAGTCTTCAGAGTGTTTCTCAAATCTGTGACTAGAGTTTTTCCACACACTTCACAAACAAGGAGTGTCTTATTCTGAAACCTGGCTTTGTAGTGCCTGAGAAGTGGATTTTGATGAGAACTCCAAGGATAAACAATGCCTATATTATCAATATGAACTCAGATTCATTCACAGAGAACACTTGCTTGTTCTCAAAGGCATCGGAGCATGATTGTCTGTTATGGCATCGGAGATTGGGTCACGTAAATCTGAAGAACCTAAACAGACTAGCCAAGGGAGATCATGTTATTGGCTTGCCTTCTAAAGACTTCTCCACCATCGAGAAGTGCATCGCATGTGCCAAAGGGAAGCAACACAAGAGACCCCACAAGCCTAAACTTTTCAATTCTATCTCCTCAGTTCTTCAACTTCTTCATATGGATCTCTTTGGACCAGTCAACGTAATGAGTATCGGGAAAAAGTCATATTGTCTTGTTGTGACAGATGATTACTCCAGATTCACTTGGGTGTTCTTTCTGGCCAAGAAGGACGAAACACCAGAGATTCTGAAAAAGTTTATTACATTGATTGAAAATCAGAAGAATCTAAAGGTCAAGGTGATAAGAACTGATAATGGCACTGAATTTAGAAATCAAACTCTTATAGATTTCTGCGATGAGAAGGGTATTGCTAGGCAATACAGTGCAACCAGAACACCACAGCAAAATGGAGTTGCTGAAAGGAGAAACAGAACACTTATAGAAGCTGCACGAACAATGTTGTCAGAGTCGAAGCTGCCAATCTTCTTCTGGGCTGAAGCAGTTAACAATGCGTGCTATGTTCAAAATAGAGCACTCCTAAACAAGCGTCATCAGAAGACTCCCTATGAGATTCTATTCAATCAGAAGCCCAAAGTTGGACACTTCAAGTCATTCGGATGTCCTTGCACTCTTCTTCATACAGAGCCTAACCATAAGTTTGATGATAAGGCGGATGAGTGTTACTTCGTGGGTTATTCGTCTGAAAAGGCTGCATACAGAGTTTATAACAAGAAGACTCGAATGATTGTAGAATCATACTACATTGATTGGCAAGAAATGAACTCTACTGATGCCGGTTCTGGTCCAAACTGGCTGTTTGAGTATGAATCCACTTTTAGGCCCTTCAGCACTACATCCGAGAACGCAGGAGCATCTGGGCAAGCTGATGATTTTTCTAAGGGTGATGACGTGGACTATAGGGTTGAATATGTTCCTTGTGATCCTAGTCTCTTGACAGTTGATCCTCCAGGCATGTACAATCGTGCTCCTCTAGCTCAGCCAACCCCAATTCATGAAGTTCTTCCATCAGAACCAGACACTTCTCAGTCTGTTCAGCCTCTTCCTGAAACTAATCAAACCTCATCCTCTTCCCACCAGACTTTTGATAATCCACTCTTCTCAGATAGCATACCTGAGGAACACTGCGTGGATCACGGAGCAGAAGCAAGTGAAACTACTCCTATTGACAACATCTCTTCTCCAAGTGAAGATCAAGTCAACAACATCAGCAACTTGCTAGACAATCTAGCAGTGGAAGAAGTGTCGACACTTGGAGTAAACAAGAATCATCCAGTTGAGAATATTATTGGACCTCTCTCAGAAGGCGTTCTCACTCGAAGCAGATCCACTGCAGCTCAGAACGTGCTGCCTGAAGAGACAATCACTCGCAGTCAATCAGGTTCTATTAACTCTTGTTTATATTCTTGTTTCATTTCGCAGATTGAACCCAAGAATGTCAAAATGGCTCTTAAAGAGTCCAGTTGGGTCGAGGCGATGCCGGAAGAGCTGATGCAGTTTCAGAAGCTTAAAGTATGTAATCTGGTTCCTTTGCCAAAAGGGAAACTGCCTATCGGAACCAGATGGGTTTTTAGAAACAAAAGAGATGACTCAGGTGTCATTATCAGAAACAAGGCCCCACTGGTTGTTCAAGGCTTCTATCAACAAGAAGGAATCGATTATGAGGAAGTCTTTGCACCTGTTGCAAGACTCGAGGCCATAAGGATTTTCTTGGCCTATGCTTCATACATGAACTTCATGGTATATCAGATGGATGTGAAGACTGAATTTTTGTATGGGAAGGTTAAAGAAGAAATCTATGTCTGCCAACCTCCAGGCTTTGAAGATTCCCAGTTTCCAGATCATGTATACAAATTAGACAAAGCTCTCTATGGTCTTCATCAAGCCCAGCGAGCGTGGTATGCTACACTTACTGATCACCTGCTTGCAAATGGATATACCCGTGGAGCCATTGATCAAACTCTGTTCGTTCGCAAGGATAAGGATGATTTAATTCTCGTCCAAATCTATGTGGATGACATTATATTCGGCTCCACAAGCTCAGCGTTGTGTAAAGAATTTGAAGAGATAATGAAGAAGAAGTTTGAGATGAGTGCGATGGGAGTAATGACCTTCTTTCTAGGTCTGCAGGTGAATCAAGATTCTAAGGGTGTGCTGATTCACCAAGGAAAATACGTCACGGACATTTTGAACAAGTTCAAAATGATGGAGTCAAAACCGGCATCCACTCCCATGGCTGCTCGTCCTATCTTGACTTCGGATTCGGAGGGTGAAGATGTTGATCAACACCTCTATCGCTCGATGATTGGTTCTCTGATGTATCTGACTGCTAGTCGTCCAGACATTATGTTCTCAGTATGTCAGTGTGCCAGATATCAGGCAAATCCGAAGGCATCTCACCTTATAGCTGTCAAGAGAATCTTTCGGTACCTAGTCGGGAAGCCTAAACTCGGTCTTTGGTACCCAAAGAACTCTAAGTTTCAATTATTTGCATACTCAGACAGTGACTTTGGTGGATGTAACCTGGATAGGAAGTCCACCACTAGTGGGTTTCAGTACCTGGGAGATCGCCTTGTCTCATGGCAATGCAAGAAGCAAACGACCGTATCCACATCCACTGCAGAAGCCGAATATGTTGCTGCTTCCAGTTGCTGCTCTCAGGTTATCTGGATGCAACAACAACTCCTCGATTACGGTTTGAACTTTCTTGACTCTCCTATTTATTGTGACAATGAAGCAGCCTTACAGATCGTCAAAAATCCGGTACAACACTCCAAAACTAAACATATTGATATCCGGATTCACTTCATCCGTGACTGTTTCGAACGGAAACTGATTCATCTTGAAAAGGTCCACACAGATGACAATCTAGCGGACCTTTTCACAAAACCGTTCGACACAGCACGTTTTCATCACTTGCTTGCCTCTCTCAAACTAATAAGTTTTACCTAAAAGCATTTTTGTAAATACATTAAAATTTGTGTTTTACTTTGTTCACAAATTTAGGGGGAGAAAATTTACAAAACAACAAAAAGATTTTTCGTTCTTTGAGTCAAAATTTACAAAACAACAAAAAGATTTTAGTTCTTGAGTCAGTCTAAGATGATCTATAAGTTCAGGGGGAGTTGAGTTTTGAAACACTAAGAAAAAGAGATTCTGCTTCTTGTTATTCAAAGAAAACTTAAGAAAATACAAAAAGAGTGTATCTGAACAAGCAAAGTGAATCGATCAAATTGGGAAGTGAAATAATCTGTAAGGATCAAAATTTCACTATCTTAATAAGATTTCTAAATGAATAACAACTTTGAATATTTATTAAACACTAAGAAGTTGAAATAAGTTTTTCAAAACTTAAATAATCAGACGTGATCAAAATTAAATAAATAAATAAATAAGTGTGAAATTGTGATCATTAGATAACTAGAAATATGTGACAACTATTTGACTTCTTGTTTAAATCCTTGAATCAAAACGAGGTTGTGTTTCTATAAACTTGAAATTGTGTTTGAAAAACTCGGGTATTTCCTATGTTTTGTGCAAACAAAGAGCGAGAAATACCTACTAAAGCATTCTATGTTTTGCGTAAGCAAAGACCTGAATGTGTGACGTTAAAGCCAATGTGTCTGCAGATCAGTAAATAAAAGATGCCAATGAGCACAAGATGATAGAACCCCTTCTTGTTCTTGATTCTAATCTAATGGATCTATTCTTTTCTTTTCTCATCTTAAAACTCTGTCAAAATAATTTTAAGTTCATTGAAACACAATCAAAGTTTGAAACAAAGAATTTAACAAGACTGATAGGTTGCATGTTAATCTAGTCTTACAATCTAATCGTTTACAAATTTCCCATAAGATATTTTTAGAAAAAACTTGATCATATGACTGATTTTTAAGAAATGAAATAACGATTGGAAATTATTGGTGGGAATAGCTATTTAAAGGTTGTGCTTCGTTAAGAAATTATCTAAGATGGTAAAATTTTGATAACAGATTTGATCCCACAAATTTGACCCGACTAAACTTAAACTTGTCATATTTTATTTTATTTTATTTTATTTTATTTTATTTTATGTTATTTTAGAAAAGTTAGAATCTTTAAAATCAAAATAAGTAAATAAATAAATAAGTGTATGTACTCGAAATCGAGTACACGAAAATTGCATACCCGAAATTCTTCCTATAAATAGTCCAATATCATTAAATTTCGAGTACCATTCATTTCGTGTACACAGCTTTCACTTCGAGTACAGAATCTCTCTTTCTTAGGCGATCTCAACCTCTAGACCCGATTTCAAAATTCTACTCCGGCTATCCTATAGATCATCATTAGGTGACCTTAGGTATAGAGTTTTATCAAATTTTGACCGTGGATTCGAAAGTTATGGTCAAAATGATTTTCGAATACGCAAATTTCGTGTACAGAAGGTTTTTAGTCAAATTGACCAAGAAATACTTAAAATTGAAAGGCAATTTGTAAATATGTTGGTCGCCTCTCAATTCCGAGTATATTGAACATGATTATCAAATCTAAGGAGCCAAAACTGATGGATTTTTCAAGAAATCTTGAGTACACGAAATATACAACTTCGAGTACAGATATACTTCGTGTACAACCAGAATTTCGTGTACAGATTGTATTTCGTGTACAGATTACATTTCGTGTATAAGTTCCATTTCGTGTACAGAGTGGGTTTCGTGTACAGTATGTACTTCGTGTACATCTTGGTCATCGTGTACACAAGACTTAGAAAAATTTTCAATAGATTAAACTTTGTGAACATACTGGTCTTCGTGTACACTCAGACTTAGAAAGTTTTCAACAAATCCTGTTTTCTTGAACTTAAACTAACTTGATCTGTTTGTGTTTTTCAGATGGCTGATATACGATTTGTGCACGACCACAACATGTCGGCATATCTTGGTGATCCACCGGAGAAGCATTCTGAGTTCAGGAGTATGATTGAGGGTTTGATATTATCACCAGTCAACTACGCCATCATGGAGCATCCTTTGATTGTGACCTCCTTTATTCGAGATTTCTGGAGTACAGTAGAGGAACATACTGATGATCAGGGAACTGTCAGCATCATTGGAGAAGTTCAAGGAACTCGCATTGTTATCACCGAGCAGATTCTTAGAGAATGCTTACAATTTGGAGACAAGGAAACTAATCCGGTTGAGCTTGATCAAGATTTGGTGAACGGAACTGTTTATCAAATGGGACATGAAGGTGCCTATCCACCTACCGAGAAGAAGTTACTACCCCCATATTGGAGATACCTGGCTCATGTCGGTACTCAGTGTTTATCCGGAAGAAAGGGTGGTTATGATGTGCTCAATCAGACACTCATTTCGTGTCTTGTAGCTCTGGCCTTAGGATTTGATTTCAACTTCTCCAGGATGATATTCCTTGACATGCATGCCAACATCAGAGAAAAAAGGAAAGAAAGATTTCTGGCTTTTCCCCGCTTCGTGCAAATTGTCATTGACAAGAGATACCCAGGCTTGGCACCTACTTTCGGTTCTCTGGAGATCAAGAGAATGCGATAAGATATTTTTGGATACATGAAGATGAACAAGCGTGGGAAAAAGCAGTACATAGGTCAGAGGCCACTGATAAAGTTTGGATGTTTTGTGGGGGATGAAAATGTTGTGGAGGATCAAGGCACTCCTATTGCCTTTGTGGCTGAGGAGCATGACGTCCAGGCTACAAGTTCAAGAGTTGATAAAGCTGTAGAAGATACTACTCATGAGTCTTCCTCATCGTCAAGTGAAGACTTTGTTCCTGAGAAGCCACCTCCTACCAGGCAAGAAAGAGCGGAGGCACAGGATGTAGATTATACTCCTACTCCTAACTCGTTGCCAAAGAAGAAGAGGCAAAAGACAATGGCCAAGAGAGCCAGAGATCCCCGCCTTCAGAAGATGTTCTCAAGTTTATCCTTCTCATCAGCTGCTTCTATCATATCGCAGGCACCTGCTCAACCACCTCCACCCTCAAAACCACAGCCACCTTCATCTCCACTTGTTACTCAGCCACCTTCACCACCACCTGTTACACAACCACCTCCACCACCTCCACCTACACAACCCATAAAACCAAAACAGCCTAAACCCATAGCCAAATCATCAAAACCCAACCTAGTTATAAAGATTCCCACCACTCGTCCATCTTCCACTATCCCTCCACACACCAAAACCCAATCACCTCCACCCCATTCCAGCAGTGACAAAGGAAAATCTCCTTTGCACGCTGATTCACCATATGAGCCGAGACATGTGCCTGTTGATCTCGTAGGCTTGCAGGAACGAGTATTTCAGCTTGAAAATGATTCCAAGCGCAAGGAGGGTCTTATTCTAAATTTACAGGCGGGAAAGATAAGGATATGTAGCCAGCTAAACAAATGTCGTGGGAAGATCAAGGCACACGAAAAGTTCATCAGATTTCTCTTGATGGATAACCATGAGATGAAGAAGGATATTAAGAGACTTAAAGGAGAAGAAGTTCCAGAATCAGATGATGATGTCAAAGATGATGATGATAGTGATGAGAGTGATGATAGTGACGATGATGATGGTGATGACAAGAAGGAAGAGGATCCAGAAGAAAAGAAGGATGACAAAGATGATAAGGATAACAGAAATAAAGATAAGGATGAGAGCAAAAAGGATAAGGATCAGGGACCCCCAGATGACAAGGATCAGGGAGGCGATACTGGAAATCCATCCTCGTCAGGAAAGTCTCCTGGCCTTTATGATGATCTTTTTGGAGATATTCCTGACGACATCCTGTTTGGTGACTGCGTTCAACCTGATGAAACATCAGGGGCAGGCCTTGATAGCTGGTTCGATGACCTGCCTGATGACTTTGACTTCGATCATCTGGTGATATGACGAAGGAAGGAGCCGAATCTTCTGCAGGGGCATCTGTAGAGGAAGAACCAGAAAATATCATACTTGGCAACGTCTCATCGGATCCCTATATCGATTATTTTTATGCCCACAAATATATTGATGCTCTGGGAAAGGAGGTCACCTCACTTCATGAAGTTATTGTAAGTTGGTTTGACAAAAGGAAGGATTGGACACCATCTCCTCCTGTGAGCAAAGATACTTGGTTTAAGGAGATGAGTGACATCCAGAGCATACGTTTATTTCAGATGACAGAAACCTGTTTGCTGTTCGCAACGACAGATCAGAAGTGTGCTGCTGGATGTATGATAATGAAAGAGACATTTACCTAGTCAAGAGAAGAAACGGAAAGGTAGAGTTCTTCAAGAAACCTCGAGATTTTTGCACACTGCCCAAGGTTGATATTCGAAGCATAAACAGAGCAATGTTCTTCAACCTTTCCAAAGACTCACAGGCTGACTTATTCGCCAAGTTCACAAAAGATCAATGTGAAAAGGACTTCCCAGTGATGCGCACAGCCAAAGGAAAGCGTTTTGTTTCGAAATGTATTATTGATCCAAAGATGAAAAAGCCGTGGGTATACTACAAGTATCCTCCACCTCATGTCGAGCAAGCGGTGACCGTTTCCCAAAAAGTTCCTGATAATTCCTTGGCAAACTTCCTATCTTGGTACTGTGATGATCTAAACCTTGCAGCAGTCATTCTCAAGAATAAGGATAACGTTGATGATATCGATATGATCCTTGATCCAATGGATTTACTGAAGTATGGGAAGGAAGACATGATGAAGCTTCACCAATCTCCAATACGAGTATACTCAGGAAATGATGAGGAGGCTAAGCCATTCACAAGCACCATTGCTTATGCCATGGAACTAAAGCTTTACGCAGGACCTGGGCCACACAATGTCACTCTTCCAATCGGATGACTTCGCCAGTCTAGGGGGAGTTTGTAGAGCCCACTACTCGATGAAGACTGACAAAGTCAACGCAGAAGAGTCAATACCCAGATTTTGTGTAAATTCGTGTACAGTAACTTCGGGTACATGATGTGTTCGTGTACTCGAACCTTTTGTATTAGATTTCGTGTACTCCTAGGCCTAGTATAAATAGACGTATTTTGTACAGGTTTGGGTGGGAATCCCGAGGCACTAGTTCTCTAGACGTATTGAGACACTTGTACTCGAAGTTTTTCAGATTTATAAAAGTTTGCATTTTTCTTATTGCTTTCTTGATTCTAACTTGGATTCCGCACTCGTTAGAGATCACTGATGATGATTATGAAGATAAAGTCTGGATCTTGATCAGTTTTAGGACCTACACATGCATAGTATATGTGACTCCCCCATGCATCCCATCTTACATCCCATGTGTGCTATGTAATCGAAATCCTTTAGCCGACCTATGACTCAAACCCCCATCTCCTTAGCCGAAAGGTCCTACCCAAATCAGCTTAGCCGAATAGCGGCTGACCGAAAGGCTGCCGAATGGGTGATGGTCGAATGAGAGGGTTGTGGCCGAAAGTGGAAGTGCCGACCGAATGAACTTGGGCGACTAGGGGCTCGGTCGAATGGGAGTGCCGATCGAATGAAAGCTTGGCCGAATGAGGGTGGCATGTGCGAATGGGCTGTGGCCGCATGAGGTCCCTGGCCGAAAGAGCTGGCCGTATGAGCCTCTTGGCCGAATAGAAGCTAGTAGAATGAGAGCTTGCAGGGGCGACCGACTGAGCATCTGCCGACCGAATAAGAACACGAACGAAAGAGAGTTGGTTCGGGCGAATGAGCCTAGTCGGCTTGGACCTGTGCCATTCGGCCGAAGGTGTGCCGAAAGTGGCTCATTCGATGAGCTGGTAATCCCATTCGGCCATGCCGAGGTTCAACAGCCCCAACCCTCCATCTTGAACTAGACATCAAGTCCCTTGGTTCCTAACTTTTTCCTACTCATCCTAAGCATGTTTTCGTGAAGTTTCCTTAAGGTTTTATAAGGTTAGAATCGGCTAACAAGGAGGTGCGAAATTAGGGTTTTGAAACCCTTAAAACCGAACAAGAAGCACGTCATTACCTCGTTTCCATGGGTTTTCAGGGCAGATCCCTTGTACTTTCGTGTAGAGGAAGATGAGAGCTTCGATTTGGCACCAAGATGGAGTGATTTGGTCAAGAAATGGAGAAGTTATGGAGGTTTGAAGTTTGGGTTTTCTAGAGATAGAAAGCTCCGGGTTTTTGGTTTTAGAGAGGGAGAGTGAAGAGGTTAAATGAGGAAGAAGACTCACTCCGGGTATTTATACCCCGGGTGAGTTCGGGTTCGTTTCGGTTGCTCGGTTTCGCGTAAAAGTGTCGGTTTCGTTTCGTTCTCGTAACGAAACGTCTCGGTTTTAAAATAAAGTTAATAAAATTATTTTAGGTTGGGATTCCTAATAAATTAACTAAGTATCTCCTGTTTATTTGAAATTTATGAAATATTTAATTTACTGTTTAAAAATCGAATAATACAGTCGTCGCGCGTATTCGTTCGAATCGTCACCCGGACGAACACTGCGATAACTATAGTTTTCAATATGGTTTTCTAATTATCGGATATCATTCAGAACGTTAAACTTTCAGATGTATTCATACAGATCGTCACCTATACGAATAATCCGTCGATTTAGCATTCACATAACGACATCCGTTTTGTTTTGTTCTGTAAAGCCTCACATACGTTTATACATAATAAATTCCTAACAATTAATCACATGATGGTTCTGTATTGCCAGATGGTTATCTGACTGACGAACCATGTTTCTGAGTTTCGTTTCTGAGTAAATTCCGAAACTGTGCTATGATAACATAAAGTGATAATGATATATGAACAACAACTGGTATGTGTACTTGGTTTATTGTTCATTTTACTGTACCGATCACTGTTCCGGTGACGTTTCTGGCACTGATGTTACACATGGCGTCAACCCGCGATTCTTCCTTTAAGGATTCGGTGACAGTACGTGGTTCAACCTGGGAGATAAAACATGAATGGGCACAAAAGCTTACATCTGCAAAGTCAAGGATGTCTGCAAGTCCCCCTGAAGAAAGTTGGTTTCTTGTCTTAACCTCATCTAATGGACTTCCAATAATGTTTTCTTGACGATGAATCCTATTAATTCTTCCAACAGGATGAGCAGGAACTTCAACCTGTGGATCAAGATTGTTCAGATTCAGGTCCTCAAGACCTGGCACAAGATTGTCAACATTTGGTTCAGGGGCAGCTGGAGGAACTGGGTTGTCATCTATGTCTGAATTGTCATCATTTGTCTGTCCTGTAGAAATTGAAGTAGATGAAGGTTGCACTGGTTCATCAGTTGCATTTTGTGCATCATATAACATTTGAACCGCAACATCTTCATCTGAGTAAATGGGAGGCATATTGAAAGAATCAAAAAGACCAGAATAATCAAACATCCAGTCTGGGCCTTTTCCAGGTGGAGGCATAGAATGTCTTTGAACATCAACATGATACCATTCCTTTACATTCTGAGTTGATCTATTATATACCCTTTTATTTGGAGTGATGAACCCAAGAAAGTACCATTCTTCCACCTTCTCATTGAACTTGCCCTGCTCATGTTTCTTAAGCATCGTGCACGGTGCACCGAAAGGTTCAAGATACTTAAGGTTTGGCTTTCTGTTATGAAGCAGTTTGAAGCAAGTCTTCCCATGTCTTTTCACTATCAACACCCTATTCAGTGTGTAGCAAGCGTTTGCTACAGCTTCATTCTAGAATTGAACTGGAAGTGATGAATCAGCAAGCATAGTCCTAGCAGCCTCAATCAAAGTCCTATTCTTTCGTTCAGCAACACCGTTCATCTGAGGAACATATGGAGCACTAAATTGTTGCACAATTCCCCGTGCATTGCAAAAATTCTCCATGTTATGGTTTTTGAACTCTGTCCCATTGTCAGATCTGAGTATACGAATCTTGAGCTTATAAAGAGATTCAAGTTTGGTAACCAACACTTGAATGCAGTCAAACATTTCAGATTTCTCCTTTAGAAAGAAAACCCAAGAGTATCTGGAATATTCATCAGTGATGACAAGACAGTATTCATCCCCAGCTATACTCTTGCGGTTAACAGGACCAAAAAGATCCATATGGAGAAGCTCAAGTGAAACAGTGATTGAGTGATACTTCTTTGGTTTGTGAGACTGCTTGACTTGCTTTCCCTTCTTGCAGGATACACAGACATCAGACAGCTTGAAATTCTTCAGACTAAATCCTTCAACCAGATTGTTGTGTACCAGGTGATTCATTTTGCGCAGACTCAAATGACCCATCCTCTTATGCCAAAGAATTGAATCTTTCTCAGTTGCCTTTGACATAAAACATGAAGCTGTAGAGCATGTAGTTGAAGCTGTGGCCATATTCAGTACATACAAGTCTTGCTTCCTAGGGGCTGACATCAAGATCCAATCTTCAGGGATGGTAATACCTTGCTTTAGAATATAGCATTTGGAATCATCGAAGAGAACTTTGTACTGCTTATCACAAATCTGTGATACAGAAAGAAGATTATTCTCCAATTGCTTGACATATCTGACTTTGTCAAAAGAAACTTGCCCATTTGATAGAATACCCTCTCCTGTGATGAACCTGCCTTTGTCACCGGCAAATGCTACATATCCACCATTAACAAAATGAACATTTGAGAGCAGAGAAATATTTCCAGTCACGTGCCTTGAAGCTCCACTATCGGCAATCTAAGAGCTGTTAAGAGCAGCTTTTGGGGCAATCTGCACAAAATTGAAACAATTAGTTCCTTTTGGGAACCCAAGCCTTTACAGTCTTGGGTTGACCCATATAGTCTCTGATCCAGACATCGATCCATTTACCATCAGGGACAGCTTTGTCTGAAATAGATGGAACTGAAGTCTCAGATGACTTGACTTTCCAGACCGCATTTTTACTGAAAGAATTTTTCAGGTAAATGGATGATGGTTTTGTTTGATTAACATTAATCAATTGTGAAACATCCAAGTCCACCAGTTTTCCTTTACCCTTGTCCAACACTTTAACCTGGGTTGGTTGTTTGGGTTTTGTCTGAATTGACTTGGATTCAGATTTGACAGCTTTGACAAAGATTTGATTTGGTTTTCTGGGTGGTGCAATCTTCGGTCTAACCAACTGTGGGCAAGATCTAACAATGTGCCCAGGTGCACCACACTCAAAGCAAACTTTGTCTCCCTTTTTATGGAAATGTTTTAATTCAGAAAAAGACTGCCTTTTTGGTATGAAAACATTTGTTTTAGGCGTGTTATGATTAAAACCCAAACCCTTTTTCCCATTTGGAACAAGATTGTCAATCTTGTTCAACACACAAGCTTCATTTTCTTTTGAAGCTTTCACAAAACCTAAGGCTTGATAAATTTTTGAAGATGAGATTGGGTCACCTTTCTTGACAACAGGGAGTTGATTCTGAGCAGTAACACAATCAGATGAATCATCAGATTCATCCTCAGAATCGGAGACCCAATCCTCTACAATTCCATCCACCAAAGATTCCTCTGACATGGAGGAACCCTCATCAGTATTTCAATAGGATCAATTACTAATGGAGATATAACTTGGAAATCTTTAACATCTTTGTCATTTGGTGAATTGACAAAGCTGTTTAGAATTGGTGGAGGACATCTTTGATAACTGATTATTCCCTTACCCTTATGATCAGCACCTTTGCTGATCATGTGCTCAATGATGTAAGATGAGCTTTCATAGCTCTTGAGCTTCTGTCCTAGGGTCTCATAGTCACACTCAACTATGGCTAACTTCTTCTTTATCTCATTGATGGTATTGAGATAAGAAGTTATAGCATCTTGCTTGTTAAGAACAGCAATCTCAGCCTCATTAAGTTGTATGTTTAAAAGTTCAATTTTATCTTCAAAATCTTTTTCATTTGCTTTTAAAACTTTGTTAGCATCAATACACTGGTTGAGATCGCTGATCAAAGCAGCATTGTGATTTTGATAGGAAAGGACCTTGCTTTTAAGGACAACACAATTAAAACAACTAGAACAAGAAGATGAACATTCATCATATACCTGATCAGATTGTGAAGTTGCAGCAGGAGTAGCAGATGAGTTTACCATCAAAGCAAACTGAGTAGGAGATTCTTCAATATCAGCATCAGAATCAGATTGAGTATCAGAATCAGACAAGCTTTCAGACTCTGACCCAGATGTTTCTTCTATCTTGATCTGTGCCTTTTTAGAAGTACTGTCATCATTGGAATCATCAATCTTCTGAATCTCAGCAACACATGTTTTATCTTGTACCCCTTGTTCAGAATTGAATCTGAAATCCCAATTTTCACCTTCATCTTGTTGCACCATCAAAGCTTTGCCCGCATTTGAAGAACCAGTTTGAGCAGGAGAATCAATAGGGACAAGTCTTCTTTCTGGATTTGCTACAGAAGACTTTTGATGATGAAAAGGATTCTTGTTTCCAGCATTCCTTGGATGTTTGCATTGTCTAGCAAAGTGACCCTTCTCCCCACAGTTGTAACAAGTGACAGAAACCATGTCAAATCGAAACTTAGATTCCTTGTTCAAGTTAATGTCTTTACCAGTCCTTTTCACAAACTCCTTAGCTCTTCTTACAGCACTTGCCAAAGCCCACATGATGTCAATCCTTTCCATGTCATCTGGATCTATCTGAGAGTAGTCATCATTTGTCAGATAAGGATTTCCAATCTGTCCTGCTACCAGTCCATCATAAGAACTAACCAAAGTGGACAAAAGACCCATATGCTCTTTAGCAATTTCAACAGTAACTTTGTCAAAATTCTCTGTCTTCAGACTTGTGACAGGTTGATGATGTTCCTTTTGAGAGCTGGATGATGATGATGACTGACTAAAATGAATCTGATTAGAAGATGGAGCTTCAGTTTTATGAGAAACAAAGGCTGTTTTTAAAGGAGCATGAGAAGATGATTTCTCAACAGTTGGAGTAGAATAATACAGTGAGGGGTCCTGGACTTGAGCTACTCTCTTTGCCTTCCACTTGTTCTCTATTTCTTTCTCTTTCAGCTTCTGAATGAAATCATTTATATCCATATGTGCCATCATCTCATTCTGCTTAAGTACCATCAAAAATGACTCCCATTTTGGAGGTAGAGCATCTGCCAAACACTGAATCTTTTCCTGAGTAGTAGTCTTGACTTCATGATTGAATAGTTCACTCAAGAGATGATAGAATCTAGCAATCAAATCATCCAAAGATTCATTTCCAACATACATAAAACTGTTGAACTCCTTCCTCAAAGCCTTTGACTTGATGTTCTTCAAAACATCATTTCCCTCATACCGTTGCTGCAAAGCATCCCACAAATACTTAGAAGATGTAAACTGTCTGAACTGATGGAAAATATCAGTAGAAATGGATTGAGATAGAATAGCATAAGCTTTCTTCTCATAATCATATAGCTTCCTCTGTGGCTCAGTCATCCGTGTGACTAGCATAGGAGTTCCATCTTCATTCAGAGGTCTCAGATAACCTCCCTCCATCATCATCCATAAGTTAGTATCCACTCCATTGATGTGAATCTCAAATCTGTATTTCCAGTGCGGATAATCATCTAAGGATAGCAACTTGGGAGCTTTATTGGAGTTCCCTGTCTCAGTCTCAGTAAGCAACAAAGTCTGAATGCGATGATTCTGATTAGCCATCAATGCTAAATCTTCCATTTAATCAAGAACAACAAGATTCAACACTTAGAAAAATTTTCAGACTGATGGCCGAATGAAGATGCTTAAGGCAAATGTCGGGCCCCGAATGAACTAATTCTAGCGAATGAGAAGCTGAGTATGACTATTGGGCGAAAGAACCTATTCGGCGAATGAGAGACCTAGAAAAGCTATTCGCCGAATGAATTGATCGAATGAAGGCTATTCGCCGAATGACTTGTCGAATGAACCTATTCGGCCGCCATGCTCATTCGGTGATCTGGGGTTTTTCAGCAACAAAAATCGCAATAACTTTCGATTTAGACCAGATCTAAGTACCAAATTTGGTACAGAACACCATGATATGATTATGAACCAATTGGGATAACAGTTTTGACAAAAACACCACAAAAATCCACGGATTTTGAATGAAACAGTAACTTTGTGGCCAAGGAAATCAGGGTTTTGCAGATTTCGAACAAACAATCTGAGATCTGATGATTTTGAATGGAAATCGAGTAGAATCAAGAGCTAAAGCTCCGATACCACTTTGTAGGACCAAATGGGAGCTCGAAAACAAACCGATTCCAACGGAGATCTACTCGACAGCCTCTGGAATAGTGCGGAATCCTATTCCAGGGTTTTCCTATCGAAAACAACTACAACCGTGGTGATCCGAGTGCGTAGGAAGGACGTGTGAGTGATAATCGAACACCAAGGGTTGAGAATCGAACTTGGACAATCAATGGCCGCTCATATCTTCTAGGGTTTGACACTAGGTGCTCTGGGAAGAAGGAGGGCTCTTAGTCGTTTTTCTTTTAAATGATTTGAACATCTATTTATATGATGTAGTCATTCGTCCGAATGAGTGGCCGAAACAGCTCATTCAGTGAATGACCACATCGAATGGACAATCGATAGAATGAGTCATTTGGCGAATGACTCATTCTCTCGCCAGTCATTCTCTATTTCGTTCATTCGGCGAATGACCACATTCGTTAGAGTCATTCGCCCGAATGTGCAACATTCATACTCAAATATTAATAAATCAAATCAAACACTTATATAATCAAAATTAAACATTAAGAATAATATATAAAGACAACTTCCATTAATATAATCTTGAACTTTACATGATGGATAATACAAAATCGAACTACGGACATTTAGTGCATCTACAGTGGCCAATCGAAAGGGTTACAAAAACCCTAAAAACCGAAAAGAAACTTTGATTCTACCTCGAATCTGGTGGATCCAAGCCCCGATCTGTTGTACTTCTATGATCTACAAGCTATGGTGGTCGTTTAGACACCAAGATCAAAGAAATTTGGTGGAGGAATGGGGAAGAAATCTTAGAGATAAGGGGAGGATTCTAGAGAGAGTAGGGAGAAAGTGGAGAACGAATTTGGGATAAAATCTGGTTGGTGGTGGTGGTTGTGGCATTGAATGTCCCATTAAATGGATTCAAATTACCCGGGTGCGGTCGGATTTGTTCGGTTTCACCCGGTTTCGCGTAAAGACGTCCTTTTCCTTTCGTTTTCGAAACGGAACTTCACGATGTTAAAAGTAGAGTTTAAAAATTTATTTTAGGTGGTAATTCCTAGTAAATTAAGTAAATATCTTCTATTTATTTTAAATTTACGAAAATATTTAATTTGTTGTTTAAAATCGAATCGTACGGTCGTCGCGATTATTCGTTCGAATCGTCACCCGTACGAACACAGCGATAACTATACTTTTCAATATGGTTTTCTAATTATCGGATATCATTCAGAACGTTAAACTTTTAGATGTATTCGTACAGATCGTCACCTATACGAATAATCCGTCGATTTAGCATTCACATAACGACATCCGTGTTGTTTTGTTCTGTAAAGCCTCACATACGTTTATACGTAATAAAATCCTAACAATTAATCATATGATGGTTCTGTAACGCCAGATGATTATCTGATAGATAAACCATGTTTTCTGAGTTTTGTTTATCTGAATTGATTCTGAATTAACTGTTTGATAACACCAACTGATAATGATATATGATATGAATATGAATCACACTGAAATACATATAGTTCATACCTGATTACTGTTCATGGTTCTGTTGAGATCACTGTTCCGGTACAATTCTGGCACTGATGTTACACCAAGAAATGAAGGAGATCTTGAGGTTTTTGTGTGTTGATTCTATTGAGAGAGTCAAAACCGGAAATAGAGAGAGAGAATGGGTAGATAGAAGAATAAATGAAGAATTAAATGTATTTTAGGGTTTTTATTGTCACACCCCGAGCCGGCGGGCTGGATCAACTATCCCGTCGGGCGGAAGGTTCTCGGGGCGCGTTATCGTTGTGATAATCAAAATGCTCAGATTGTTTACATGTCACATGATACATAATGAGAAATGCTATCATGACATTGTTATAGAATTACAAAGTTAAATTACATTGTCATGTTCATAATTTAACTAAGTAAATCTATCCAAAAGAATCATAAGTAGCTATCTTGTATCTGCACAAGATTTACAAAAGATGATTCAAAGTTTTGTCATTCAAAAATATGCACAACACAAAATGAAGCTAGGTCTTCTAAAAGTCCTCTATCTTAAGTCCTGAATGCTTGGTGACTAAACCTGTTCGTCACCTGAGAAAACATGCATTTAAACAAAGTCAACACAAGGTTGGTGAGTTCATAAGTTTAGTGATTGAAAACAATTGATTTTTTGTCATGCACAATCACAATATCATACACAAGTCTGATTGATAACTGTGTCATCTGTCTCACACAATGTCCTCTACATATTTACACTTACAATTAGTATTTTATCCAAATCAAGCATGTTTATATATAGGGCATACCTAGGGGACAAGCCCGAGCCGACATCCCACCACATACTTAACTGAATTCAACATCACTCGCAATACAACTATGGATGCCCATCTCTATCTCACATGTGTTCACCTCATTTGATATTCACCCATAAATTGTGTTCATCACCCGTAGTGTTATATGTATAGAATAAAAGAGTATGAGGGAAGTAAGTTATCAAAACCTACGTGATGATAAACCCTCAGTATTTTAAGGAAAAATAGATTTGTAAAATCTTATCCTTATTATTAATCTCTCAATTGTAGGGTTAACTGTAATTCACTTCTAATAATAGGAGTGACAGTTAACTTATTGAAATTGTTCTCAATCTTGAATGTATAGAGCTTAAATGGAATCCATTGTGGTCCTCATGTAATCAGACCCTAGTGCATCCAATTTACCTCTATCCCAATTGTAATCTCAGTGCCTTCAACAAAACTATTACCAGTAATATGACATTAGAGAAAATCAATTCCTCAGTCTACCAATTAATAGAATCGAAGGTTTTAATTACAATTAGTTTCTGTAGATTATTATCACCATGTGTCGTTTACCAAACCTGACTGATGCCGCCCTGTTACCGGTCATACGATACCGGTCAATGATATAAATACAATCAGCGTACATGCCTCACTCGCCGGCGGTTTGTCAAACTTATGGTACCACTACTCTATCGTCGGTATAGTCGCACTAAATCAATGGTAAATGATTCACTTGTAAGGGACTTACGACTGGACATGATCTCATGAACACATGATTGTTGTGACATAATACAAACAGTCTTAATAATAATTATTGATTGTGTTCCCCGATTTTATTGTCTCAATGTAACATTTTCTCAGTGTTATATAATCTCATAGTTTTAACAATATGTTATAAGAACTTGTCTTATTACACAGTGCTAACGAATATGATGAATGATATTATCATCATGAAATTATGTTGTCATGATTATCATTCTTGATGTCATTTGTAAATGTCTTAGTGTTATCTCCTGTTTATCTTGGTAATAACAACAAGTGTTATAAGATTTGATCTTATAACTTGCGTTATTTTATTGTGTTGATGAAATCCTGAAACTCTGTTTCATGGTTCATCCTTGATTTCTCAAACATGCCATAACACACAAGCATACATGAAATGATATGTGATAATAAAATATAAATCAATATTATCTAAATCATATAATAATTGAAATATTGTACTAAAACTTTTAAGTAATTAAAGGTTTTAGCATGTTTCTCAGCCCCACTATTTAAAATTAAACGATTAGAAAAGTGGCGTATGAACTCACCTGGTAGTTTATGTGGTCGACTAAGAATCACGAAATGCACGCGCTCGTTGTTGTTGTTATGTTGTTGAGTTCACGATCCTGTATTTAATTTCATGTTGTTTGTAACTTGTAAGTGTGAGTTGTGGATTTTTAAGCTAACCCTAAATTGGGTTAACCCTTGTGGACTTTTGTTATTTGGCCACTCTTGAATTTATATGATGATCTACTATACCGAGGCTTACCCTTTTGAGGCTAGACTTAGCATGTTACCCCTTCTTGATGTACTCTTATCGTGACTTAAAACCATGACATGTTGTCAAAGTTTGGAATTCAAAATAGTCCCTAAGTATAAACTTAGGTTTGTTGGTTTTAATCTCTTTATTGTACTTATGTAAATCTTGAAGTGATCCTCTTTATTTGAAGGTGCTAATATAAGAAATAAGTTATAAAGCTTAGTTACTTAACACTTTATGAAAAGGATTTTAGGTGATATTAAGTTGGTTTAATAAGAACACTTCACCAACTTTGTAGTAAACTTGTCATCATCCTTTTCACTTGATATATATGTTGCTACATGGGATTGGCTCAAGGTTATTGCTTTCAAACTTTAGGACGAAAGTATCATGTTGCCCGAATGAACATCACGATTCGAATGAGAGCTCGAGTTTTGACCGAATGATCATTTAGTATGAATGAAGGATATTCATACGAATGGAGCCCACTACAAATAAATTGCCATTTAGTGGCACACGTTTTTAACGACATTTAATTTTTGTGCCACTACTATAAGATTTAGTGGCATTTTGAGTGTGCCACATTTATTTGATCCATACTTTTAGTGACACTTATTATTTATGCCTCTATATTTTATTTTTAGTGGCACTTTAAATATGTCACACTTAATTAACATGTATTTTTATGGCACTTAATTATGCCACTAAATTAATTTAGCATTTTTCAAACTTATCATTTTCTCATAAAATTCACCAAAACAAATTTTAGTAAATTTCCCTCCTAAAGTTTTATCATTTCCTGAAATTCCCTCCACCTGTTTTACCCTAATCAACATTCATGAACAAGCTTTGGCTTTCATTTCAGCCCTACTTCCTAACAAAACATCAGGCTCCACTATTTCAACCCTAGTTTCATAAAACGACATTCACAACATCAAAGTGAAAGCAACGAAATGGGAAGCATGTAGACGCTGACTCAGAGAAAGAGAGAGACGAATTAAAATTGAAGGTTCTTCATTTTCAATTTTTTATAACTGCAAATCATTTTACCCCCTTTCTCATTTGATTTCAGTAATTTAGTAACCAATCAACACCTACATATGACGGTGTTCGACGATTATACCGATGCCGGCCCTAAAGCCGGCCGCCGTCGGTGGGTTTTGCAGCTGCATTTACTATAACATGGCAATTGCATTTACAGATTGGATAACATGGTAATTTCCTATAACATGATGAGAATAACATGGCAATTGCATTTACTTATTCTGTATCATATCGATTTTCACTTGAGGTAAGTCACTGTCCTTGATTTGCTTTGTTTTAAATAGGGATTATGGCTTACTGAGAAATCAAAATATATTGCTCTGTACATTTGAGTTATGGTTAATTTTGTAGTAAATAAAAGTCCTAATCATACTTGATAAACTAGACATGATTCGAATGGTTCCTGCTACTAATTTTCTTCCCTGTTGTTGCTTCTATTTTCTCCCATGTTGGTTTGGGTATTTACTATTCAGTTTCAAAACTATAAATTGATGTTCTATACCTTTATTCTTTGGCTTCAAAACGGTGATACCCTGTTCTAAAACAAAAATAAATAAATAAAACTCGTCTACTCCTGTTGTTCATTCCTTCTTATTGCTTTCTAGACATTTTATATCTTGAACAAATCAATGATCTTAAACTGAGTGGGTTTAAGCACCACCATCAAATTGAACTATATGATATTGATCAAATGTATATAAACCAATTATATGTAAATTAAATACGAGATGTTAATGAAATAATGGTTAGCAAATGCTTCAAAATAAATTGAAGTAAATAAATAACAGGTCATTAATCTTCTCTGTTGAGTCAACTCATGGTTGAAGGTGGATTTAGAACCAACTTTGAGAGCTGTAAAAGACATGCTTATGCTAAGAATGTGGTATGTTGTGTTTACCTTCCAAATATAAAAAACCTCTTTTAATATTATTTTCTTTTGATAAAGTGTGGAGATATTGACAGCTTCAACTTCTGAGTTTACTGTATGTCATAGGTTGAAAAAATTGCTGAGAAGCTTTGCAAGTATGTAACCAGCAAGCCTCGAGGGTAAAAAGCTTGCTCCATTTACTAGGATATCATCAACAATGCAGGTAAGTGGATTTGATCAAATTATATAGAGTTTTAACTGTTTATATTATTTTCTTTTGTATCTTGTTTCAGTGTTTGTCACATTGATTAAATTTGTGATGTAAATTAATATGTACTTAATTGAACTAACTACTTCAAGCTCCAATATTGGAAGCATTGGTTGGCAATGATGTTGTGTATCAACTATCAAAAATTCAATCAGGTCATGAACTTTTTATGATAATCATAACTAAAATGGTAGATAACTTTTGTTATACATTTAGTTTAACAACATTTTCATCCCTGGTTTTACAGAAACTAGGTGACCTCTCCCCCTCACTGAGCCCTAGATTGATTGATGGGATTTTGCTAATCATGTTTGACACCATATATTATAATGTAAAACTCATATTATTGATATAATTTCCTTTGTCTTACATTTTCTTGCATCTTGACACATTTTAAACATCCTCCGGGTTGTTGGATTGACGACAAATGTAACTCCTAATCAATTGAAGAATTTGCTTTGTCAGCCTTAAAGGAACGTTTGTACTACAATTTTAGCAGTGACTTTGTTTGGATTGACTTTCATCAATGTAAGGAACATGTTTTGCTTTATGCTTATCAAGTTTCTAGGACTGAAACCAGAATGATTTGATAATTGTTGTAACCCTTGCTGACCTAAAGAGGCATCTAACTCTCTTTCATCAAAATAAATATATTCAAAAAATTTGATTATTATTAAATTACTTTAATTTGGTTAATTATATCTAATTGTGTTGGCACGAGCCATATTAAGATGGTTCATTTTTTTCCATTTAATCCAGTTGACAAGAAGACTCAGACTTACATTGATGACAATAACACTTTGCATAGAACAAGCAAAGGTGATCATTTGAATGTTTTAATTTTTGTATCTATGTTCTATACTTTTTAAATGATTTGATAGGCTTGTAAGGCTCTTGGCATTGATAAATTAACAGAAAACAATTACCGATTGTAAATTTTTAACGTCGCCGCATTGCGTGGGTTCCGGACTAGCATATATATGTATATGTATATGTATATGTATATGTATATGTATATGTATATGTATATGTATATGTATATGTATATGTATCGCGAGAGCTTTTAATATGGTTAAATAACCAATGGTTTTTTATATGTATGATGATGACAGGGTTGATATCATGAGAAGTTTTTGAGCTAAGTCATATGGCGGTGAAATTTCCATCAATGGTTAAATTAAGTGTGAAGTGTAAACATTTGAAAACCGAAAATGTTACTTATTGCATTGCTTTTGACATATTTTGTATTATGTAGGGAATCAAACCTTTTAATGGTATTATTTTCATTCTTATTCAACTTTTATTTTATATTTATATTGTAAAGAATGTGTCTTTGTGATAATATGTTATACAACGAACTATAGGTAGTTTTACCGACACAAAATTTGAGCCTTTAAAGGTGTTTTCATATTGTGGCAAAACAAAAGTGCCGCTAAAACCAACATGTATATGTGACTAAAATTAAGTTTTAGTGGAACAAAAGTTGTGCTACAAAAGTTTTTTTTTTTTATTTTGTGGCACAAAAAAAAGTGCCACTAAAAGTTTGAAAACTTTGTGCAACACATAGAAAAAGTGCCACTAAAAGGCTTTAGTGTCACCACTTCTAGCGGCACTTTTTGTGTGTGCCACACAATTTTTAAGGGGTTTCTAGTGGCACTTTTTGGGTCTTTTGAGGCGCTTTTTGTATGCCATTAAATGGCCTTTTATTTGTAGTGGGCCCACGAATGGGCCATTCGGCTAGTATTTCATTCGGTTGTTGAGTCCATGTGACCAAGAGTTACATTCGTCCCTAGCATCATTCGGGTGGTTTCATTCGTATGACTGCTGTCGAGTATGTTCATGGCATCCTTTTTCGAGATCATGAGCTCTTGAAGGTGTTCCCCCATGGTTATGGTTCATTTCTGTAATATTCTCATGAGTTCTTGATGGTCTTACACTCGTGTAAACCTCGGGTAGGTCGGGTTCATAAAAACCCTAAAATTCAGAAACTTGTAGCTAGATTTACCTTCGATTCGGTGAACTTTGAAGCCAATCGTCTGTACGTTATTGTAGAGGAGGTTCCTAGCTTCGATATGATACCAAATTTGCGCGATTTGGACAAGAATTGAGAGTTATGAGTGTTTTTGTGATGTTTTCTAAAGAGAGAAAGGGGAATCCGGAAATGGTGGTTAGAGAGAGAGTGGGAAGGTATTACTTGTGAAGAAGAAGATCATTTAGGGTTTATATATCCCACTTAAGTTCGGGTTCGTTCGGTTTGCTAGGTTTTCATTTTCGTTACATTTACGAAACGTAAAATGCGTATTTTACGTAATTTAAATAAATAGTTTTCTAATTCTTTCTGAGGTGGTAATTCCTGATAAATATTTCCTTTTCATTTTGATTATTTTTATTATTTTCAAAACGTTTATTAATTACATTTTGTAAGATCGTATTACCTTCATACGTATTCGTTCGAATCGTTACCCGGACGAACACGACGATGGTTTTACTTTTTGATTTTTGTTTTCTACTTTTCAGTTATCATTCGGAACGTTAAACTCACAGATATGTTTGTGTGAATCGTCACCCACGCAAACACGATGCCAGTTTATCATTCTGAAACGATACTGAACTTCTGTTTTGAATTAAATTTCCTCACTGGCGGACTCAATTAAACTTACCTATTTTCACATTTTTATAACCGGACGAACACGACGATGGTTTTACTTTTTGATTTTTGTTTTCTACTTTTCAGTTATCATTCGGAACGTTAAACTCACAGATATGTTTGTGTGAATCGTCACCCACGCAAACACGATGCCAGTTTATCATTCTGAAACGATACTGAACTTCTGTTTTGAATTAAATTTCCTCACTGGCGGACTCAATTAAACTTACCTATTTTCACATTTTTATAACTGTTTTCACACCATTTTCTCATGAAATTTTCGGCTATTTGATTCCTGTTATTTCTGGACATCAGATCACAACCGATATGTCTTTGTCATTTGTTTTCCTTGTTGTTATTTCTCGTGTGTTGTTGTATATTTATATTTCAATTTTCATTGACATGTATACAACTGTTAATTGTTTTCATAGTCCTATTGTCACGCAACTGTTTGCACATTGTATTTACACATAGTAAATAGTGAAAGTACACGTACCGTACGGACTTGCCGGACGATCTGGTACTGGTTGTCACAGTTATACCTCTTGAGTGCTCAAGGTTCATTTCGGATGCTCGGTTATCGTTTACGTTACGTTTACGGAACGTAACGCGGAATATTACATTCGTTTAATAAAATAGTTTTCTTCAAATTTTTCTAAGGTTATAATTCCAAATAAATATTTTAAATTTCTTTTCAAGGTTAAATTTCAAAAACGTCTCGTCAAATCATATTACCATCACGCGTATTCGTTCGAACCGTCACCCGAATGAACACGACGATAGTTTTACTTTCTGATTTTGTTTTCTAGTCCTCAGTTATCGTTCATAACGTTAAACCCATAGATATGTTTATGTGAAACGTCATCCACGCAAACACACTGTGAATTTACTGTTCGCAAACGATACTGAAATATCGTTTTGATTTAGATATTCTCACAGACGGACTCAACTATACTTACCTATTGGCACATTATTATAACTGTTTTCACATTGTTTTCACACTGTATTTATCGGCCATATGATATCTGTTATTTGTGGAAATCAGATTGCAACCGATAAGTTTCTCTCATTTGTTCTCACACTTGTTATTTCCCATGATTTGTTGTAATTCTGTATTTGAATTTTCATTCAAATACATAACACTGTTATATTGTTTTATAACGCTATTGTCACACAACTATTTTACACATAGTTATTTAAACATAGTCATTATGAAAGTACACATACCGTACAGATTGCCGAACGATCTGGTACTAGTTGTCACAGTCTCCGCTTGTTAAAGAAATTACGTCCCGAAATTTAAGCATCATTGTCTGGTAATACTTTTTCTTCAAACAGGTGGGGATACTTTGTCTTCTTGTGATCCTCACGCTCCCAAGTAAATTCTGGTCCGCGCTTGGAGTTCCAACGATCCAGCGAACCTTCACGATAGGGATACGGCTTCGTTTCAGTCTCTTGACTTCACGATCCATAATCTCTACAGGTTCTTCAATGAAATGTAATTGCTCATCAACTTGTATTTCATCCAGTGGTATGACTAACGATTCGTCAGCAAGACATCTCTTGAGATTGGATACATGAAACACATCGTGTACCCCCCTAAGCTCATCAGGAAGTCTGAGTCTGTATGCCACACGACCAATCTGCTGAGTTATCTCAAACGGTCTGACATATCTTGGTGCTAACTTGCCCTTAGCTCCAAAATGAACCACGCCTTTCCACAGGGACACTTTCAACATGACTCGGTCACCCACCTGGAATTCCAAAGGCATTCGCCGTTTGCCTGCATAACTCTTTTGGCGGCTACGTGTTGCTTGTAATCTCTGTTGAATCTAGGCAATCTTATCAGTTGTCTCCTAAATAAGTTCAGGCCCAGTTATTCTGTTATCTCCCACTTCGGTCCAACAAATTAGAGACTGACATTTTATAACCATATAATGCTTCGAACGAAGCACATCCGATACTTGTAACACCCCGACCGATGGCGGAAACGTCGGGATGCCACGACGGATGTGTAGATTGTTGATAAGCTCGTGGGCATCTAATTTGAATCATCACATATCAATTAATCAACCAAATTAATTACACAAAAATCATGTTCATCATGAATTAGTTACATCAAATACACAAAAGATTTAGCTATCTAACTAAATTCTAGTCTTCAGAATTTCAGTTATTTAGCTAAGTCCAAGATCCTACGTGATGATGTCCCAAAAGAATGTAGAGCTATCCTGCCCTACTTACTTGTCTTCATTCCCTGAAACATGTGAAAATCAAGTGTCAACTACGAAGTAGTTGGTGAGTAACCATAAGTTTTATATTTAAAAATGTTTATCAAAATAATTATAAAAGTTTAAAGTTTCTTGAAAAATCCACATGAGCACCTGTGAGATAATCCATCACATAACCCAAACACACAATCACAAACACATTATCACATATCTCAAATAATCGTAGATAATCACAGACAACCAATCACATAACATTCAACCAAATTCAATCATCAATATTCTCAAATAGTATACGTGACTGTACATGAAATCAATGTAATTAACTGAAGTTAAAAACAATGATTCATGGAGTGGTAATAAACCACGTGACAATACATGCAATCATTGCAGATGACCGAAGTCAACCACCACGATCCACGGAATAGTGACAATACATGCAGTCGTTGCGAATGACCGAAGTCATCAACTACAACTCATGGAATAGTGACAATACATGCAGTCGTTGCAAATGACCGAAGTCATCAGCTACAACTCATGGAATAGTGACAATACATGCAGTCGTTGCGAATGACCGAAGCATCAGCTACAACTCATGGAATAGTGACAATACATGCTGTCGTTGCGAATGACCAAAGCCATCAGCTGCAACTCATGGAATAGTGACAATACATGCAGTCGTTGCGAATGACCAAAGCCATTAGTAATAACTCATGGAATATGATAATCCATAAACAATGACAATCCCATAAATGAATATCAAAATGATAGACCATGTGTCACCCATGTGTTATCAAAATAATATTTAAATTTGTATACAAGATCCACCTCCGAGTTTAAAATAAAACAGTATAAAAGGGAGGTTATGAGAACTCACCTGAGTCCTTAGATTCTGTGTTTTTAGTAGAATGCGCGCTCGCGTATGAGATTCATAATAACTCAATCAACCTGTAATTATCGTGTGTTTGTATCTGTAAGTACGTGTGTTTCTTTTTAATTTAGCGACCATAATCGTTCACTTTTATTTCAAGAAGTGTTTCACTTTCTTAGTTCATTTTACCTAAATTAAGTAAAACACTAGGGATTTTTATAGATAATTGATATTTAAATTTAATCTAACTTGTTAGTTTTAAATTATCTAATAACAATAATAGGTTATGACACATAAGTTTTAATTACCCTAGATACGTTTACTTAGAGATAATAACCCTCGTCATAAACGTATCTAAAATTATAATTCCATGCATGTTCAATCAAGGTAACCACCATAGTTTAGGTTGTTGAAATTCTAAATTAGGTTTAGAAGAAAATAATTATGTTATTCATATAAAATGTTCAAATTATGTAAGTTCATATTTTAAAACCAATTCTCCTTATAAAAAGGTGGTGGTGGTTTATATGGCTAATGCATGCATAATCATATCCTCCCACATATCAATTGTTTATCACCATTTATATGTATTGAGATAGCTCTTTCCTTAGCCCGTTAAGATTTACTTTTACAATCCTAGGTTCGGCCCTAGTTGCCCTTAGCCCAGTCCAGGTTCGGCCAGGCCCAATGGGGTTCGGCCCATGATAGTTCGTGGCGCATGGCATTCACCACAAGAGGTTCGGTCACTGCTTGTTCCAGTTCAGCTAAAAGAATAAATTATGGCCAAACGTTCGTTGGTTTCCCACTCCAAACCCTAGGGTTCGTTCCCCATAGGTTCAGCCAACACATGGTTTCTTTTAACACAAGGCTCGCTGCATGCTGTCCACGAACCATTTGGTTCGGCTGAGTTGTAGGGGTTCGCCAACCAGGAGCAGGTTCGTGAGTCCCCTGGGTTCGCCACTTCAAGGAAGGTTCGTTCGGGCGTAGGTTCGTCCCATAAGGATGGTTCGTAGCTTCCAATTCTGGCCCAACAAGGTTCAGTGGCCCTAGTCAAGGTTCGCGCAGCATGGTTTGATTCTACCCAGGTTCGGCTAATGGTTCGCTGGCCAAGGGTGTAGGGTTCGGCTGATGAAAAGGTTTGGCCGATACACTAGGGTTCGTGTATGGGAAAAAGGTTCGGCCACCCTTGTTCTTCCCGCCCATACAGGTTCGTGAGGCCAAGGTTCGGCCACCTGGTTCGTGTCTAGCATCACCTGTTACTATTCATCGCCATCTCCCCTTGAACCTCACTTGTTGCAGCCCGTTACCCTCACCAACTCCGGCTCGTATATGTACAATTTAGTGTTCCTAGGGTAATAGAGATTCGGTTGACAACAAGAACCCAACCCGTTTAGTGTTCAAAGAAGGAAAGCAAGAAAAAGTTCAAGATTTACCTCGAAATATTGACCCAACGTTGGGTTTCTTCGTGCAGCCTTGATCTACTCAGTTAGGTGGACGATTTGAGACAAGAATCATCAAAAATGGTTGAGAAATGGTGAAGAAATCCTAGTGAGAAGTTTTAGAGAGAGAGAGTGACGGTTTAGGTATTTTAGTGAGAAAAAGTTCTTGTTAAAAATGAAGAAGAAGAAATTTTCCTTCACTCTTATACCCCGTATCGTTCCCACGTGCTCGGTCTCGTTTAATACGCGAAAAGAATAATTAGGTGCTCGGTTTATATTCGTAACACATTTAAAACATATAACATATAAATAAATATGTTTCTTTTTTAATAAAAATGATTTTAAATAAGTTTGTTTAAATAAAATGCCTCGTTTGCTTTCGTTAAATTAACTATTTAAATAAAATGTTTTACTCGGATTTGTTTTAGGTTGTGATTCCTAATAAACGTTTTTAATTTCCTTTTCCTTATTTTATTATCGTTAAATATTATTATATTATCTCATCGAAACGCGTTACTTACGTATGTATTTGTAAAGATCGTCACCTTTGCGAATCCGACGTTCGTATCTCTTTTCGATTCGATTTTACAATTTATGGAATATCGTTTCAGATTATTATTCCTAATAATTATATTCGTGTGAATCGTCACCCACTCGAATATATTATCAAGTTAATATTTCTGAAATAACATTCGCGTTTAAGTTATGTTCGTAACCTCACCGTTGCGTATATTATCTTTAATGAAACTTCCATTATTTTATTAACTTTGATATTATAAATCCCAATCCAAACCCACTAAACCAAATCACTGACACATCCGTGATAGACCGAAATACGCATATGTATAGGGCATATGTAGGGGTCAGTCGCAACTGCCCCAGCCACCGTCCCACCGCTATTTCGATAAACCATGACCATTTGTCCTTGACTATGTTTAGTAACCAAACCATAACACACTCCAACTTCCTTTCCATTAAAAACCATAAACCATAATCTGTGTATTCAACTGCGATAAACTCTCTGGTTCTGTTTAGTTGGGTTACAACTAAACTTCCCATGGTTTACGCGTATACTAATATATTCTCAATGTATACCAATTATCAATAATACCATCCAATAATTCATAATCATTAATAGTTAACACATCATGTCGTAACAGTATAATCGTACATATGTACGGACAACCTGAAATACAGTGATGTTACAGTCTCCCCTAGTTAAGAGAATTTTGTCCCGAAATTCAACTTGGAGTGACCGTAGTGAATAAATGTGGGTACTTAAGATTCATCCGATCTTCCCGCTCCCAGGTGAATTCCGGACCACGCTTCGACTCCCAACGTACTTTGACAATTGCAATTCTACTGCGTTTGAGCTTTTTAACCTCACGATCCATTATCTCAACTGGTTTTTCAACAAAGTGCATGGTATCATCGACGCGAATGTCATCGAGTGGTACCTGAAGATCTTGATCAGCTAAGCACTTTCTCAAATTGGACACGTGAAACGTTGGGTGCACGTTACTAAGTTCAGGAGGAAGTTCCAACTTGTAGGCAACCTTCCCGATCCGTTCAAGGATCTTAAAAGGGCCAACAACACGTGGAGCAAGCTTACCCTTCTTCCCGAATCGTACAACGCCCTTCCAATGCGACACTTTAAGTAATACTGTATCGTTAACTTCAAACTCCAACGGTTTTCGTCGTTTATCCGCGTAGCTCTTCTGTCGACTGCGAGCAGCTAACAGATTGTCGCGAATCTGGCGAATCTTGTCAGTCATTTCTTGAATAATCTCGGGACCAGTGATCTGCGATTCGCCGACCTCAGTCCATCAAATAGGTGACCGACATTTTCTGCCATAAAGAGCTTCAAACGGCGCCATACCAATGCTCGCGTGATAACTGTTGTTATACGAGAACTAGACTAATGGTAGATGGCTATCCCAATTGCCCCCGAAATCAATGACACAAGCTCTCAACATGTCTTCCAATGTCTGAATCGTTCGCTCCGTCTGTCCATCCGTTTGAGGATGATAGGCGGTGCTAATATCCAGTCTTGTTCCAAAAGCTTCATGAAGTGATTCCCAAAATCGTGCCGTGAAACGAGCATCACGATCCGATTTTATGCTTAAGGGAATTCCATGTCGGCTAACGATCTCATCAACATATATACGAGCTAATTTCCGCACCGGGTACGTCTCGCGTATCGGTAAGAAATGAGCCGACTTGGTTAATCTATCAATTATCACCCAAATGCTATCTTTACCGCTTGCAGTCCGTGGGAGTTTAGTAATGAAATCCATGGAGATATTCTACCACTTCCACATGGGTATTTCTGGTTGTATCAGCAATCCTGAAGGTCGCTGGTGTTCTGCCTTGACCTTAGCACAGTTAAGGCACTTGGACACATACTCAGCAATATCCTTCTTCATTCCAGGCCACCAGTACAAGGCTCTAAGGTCTTGATACATTTTATCAGCACCCGGATGGATTGAGTAACAAGACTTATGAGCTTCATCCAAAATCATCATTCTAATATCATCCCGGTTTGGTATCCACAACCGATTCAAGTAATACATCAAACCATCATCTTTAGTTTCCAATAGTATTTCAGCCCCGCATGACATCTCATTTTTCAAGTTATCCTGAGTCAATGAGTGTTGTTGGGCTGTGAGAACATCATTGTGGAGGTTAGTGTGCACTCGAACACTATGGATCTGAACTTGACTTTTGCGACTAAGCGCATCTGCTACTACATTCGCTTTGCCAGGATGGTAGCGAATTTCACATTCATAATCATTCAACAGTTCAGCCCATCTCCGTTGTCTCATATTAAGTTCTTTCTGATGCAGAATGTGTTGCAAACTCTTGTGATCTGTAAAGACTACACACTTAGTGCCATAAAGATAATGTCTCCATATCTTCAAGGCAAACACGACTGCACCAAGTTCCAAGTCGTGAGTAGTGTAGTTCTTCTCATGAATTTTCAACTGTCTTGATGCATATGCCACAACCTTTCCCCGTTGCATGAGAACACAACCGAGACCTAAGTTGGATGCATCACAGTAAACCACAAAATCATCATTTCCATCAGGAAGTGTCAAGACAGGAGCTTCACAGAGTTTATGCTTCAAAGTCTGAAACGCCTCTTCTTGCTTCGGTCCCCACTCATATGGTTTATTCTTCTGAGTCAAAGAAGTGAGAGGGACAGCAATTCTGGTGAAATTCGAAATAAACCGCCGATAGTAGCCGGCAAGTCCAAGAAACGATCGAATCTCCGTTGGTGTCTTCGGTGTACTCCAATTCTTCACCGCATCAATCTTTGCAGGATCCACGTGAACACCCTTTTCATTGACTATGTGTCCCAAGAATTGAACTTCCTTAAGCCAAAATTCACATTTAGAGAATTTGGCATACAGTCGCTCCTCTCTTAGGATCTCCAAAACCAACTTAAGGTGTTGCTCGTGTTCTTCTTTAGTCCTTGAGTATATCAAAATATCATCAATGAATACAATTACAAACTTGTCCAAGTATGGCCTAGATCCATGAAAACCGCTGGCGCATTGGTAAGGCCGAAGGGCATTTCCAAAAATTCATAATGGCCATATCTCGTTCTGAAAGCCGTCTTGGGAATATCATCATCATGTATACGAAGCTAATGATACCCAGACCTAAGATCGATCTTTGAAAACCATGCCGAGCCTTGAAGTTGATCGAAAAGATCATCAATACGCGGCAGTGGATATCGATTCTTAATAGTCAGCTTGTTCAACTCGCGATAGTTGATGCACATTCGGAATGACATGTCCTTCTTCTTGACAAACAGTGTAACATCAGTGCCGGAACCGTCGCCGGAACAGTGATCTTAAACAGTATCAAGAACAGTAAACAGGTATGAATCATACACATCTCAGTAATTTTCATATTCATATCATTTATCATTATCATGGTGAGTTGTCATATAACAGTTTCAGACACATTTAACAGAAACACAGTTCAGAACAACGGTTCTTGAGTCGGATAATTATCTGGCAACACAGAACCATTAAGTGATTATTTGTTTAGGATTTATTATGTATGAACGTATGTGAGACTTTATAGAACAAACACACGAATGTCGTTATGTGAATGCTAAATTTACGGGTTATTCGTATAGGTGACGATCTGTACGAATATATCTGAAAGTTTAACGTTCTGAATGATATTCTAAAATTAGAAAACAAGATTGAAAAGTATAGTTATCGTCGTGTTCGTACGGGTGACGATTCGAACGAATACGCGCGACGACTGTACATTTCGATTTAAACAGTTTATTAATATTTTAATTTTAATTAATAAGAAGATATTAGTTAATTTATTAGGAATCACAACCTAGAACAAGTGAAAGATTTCTAATTTTATAACCGTGTCGTTTTGTCGCGAAAACTACGCGATCCGGAAATTTTACACGAAACCGAACGGGACCAAGTAACCGGAATTGGTGGAATCACTTATTATGGCATTAAATGACCATAACCATTTTCACCAACCCACTTCTCTCTCTAAATTCGTCCTACCCTCTCTCTCTCTAGTTCTTCACAAGAAAGCCATCTTCTTTCTAAGATTTGGAGGCTTAAATCTCGTTGGATTCAAGTGTTCTAGGCATCAAGACGTTCCTCTCAACACGTAGATCACGGGAGTACAACTCATTCAAGGTTCCCTCCACGAAATCTAAGGTAAAAGTTTGTTTTATTTTCGGTTTTATTAGGGTTTTCACGACTTAGGAGATTTTGATATCAATATCGATACTCAACACTTAAAAACTACTTAGATGAAAGTGTATATAAGTTAGGTATTGTTAGGAATGGGTTATAACAAATTGTAGCCGCAAACAAGGAGGAAATGTTGCAGGTTCGCGGAGCAAGGGGCTGATCGGAGAAGACAGGTTCGCTGGCCGAACCCTACACGAGCCACATGATACAGCCAAACCCTGCATGGTTCCTGCAACAAACCTATGTAGCTTCTGCAACGAACCCTGCAACGACATAAGGCTCCTGCACCGAACCCTGTAACCTCACGAACCTACGAGCCTGGTTTCACCGAACCTTGCATGACCAAACTCTTAGCATTCTCACGAACCCAGGCGAACGAATCCTCAACCGAACCTTTGCTAAGTCAGTCGAACCCTATGCTACATTTTATTGGAGCCACGAACCCTAAGAGTTCGTTGGATTCAAGGTGTTAGCCGAACCCTACCTGGAACACATAGGTTCGTCTAATTCCATTTGAGCCGAACCCTAGTCAAACATAGCATAGGTTCGCTGCCCTAGCTGCTATGTCGAACATAATTATTGCTCAACTAGGTTAATTCGGAATAAAGAGTCATCAAGGATAGTGATAAGAGCATAAGAGATGGGTAGTTGGTCATTAACCTAAGTTTCTAACAAAGAATGGATCCAATAAGTTGCATGCATGGGTTAAGATGTGTGGGTGTGCATGGCTTAAACAAATGTAGAAGTTGCATGGGAGTATGGAGTAAGGATTTCTATATCAAGATATCTTTCTAACATACAATAACAACTTAAAATGAGATATTTATATGAATAATATGGACATATAGGTCGTATGGTTCCAACAATTTTGATTATGATCAAGAAAGAATCAAAAGGTTGTCATTGGGCTTAAGTTGGGCCCAATGGGATTGGATAAAGTCCATCACGTGTTAACTGTCTATTCAATTTCAAATGATGATGTTCTTAATATAGAATCGGAAGTTGTGAATGTTTTCAATTAAAGTTAATAACTTTCTAAAATCTTGTTTAATTTGAAATGTAAATTATAAATGACACCGGTTTCTTTTAAGTTTATTAAGTTAATTGTAATGTTTTGATTTAAATACTTACTTTGATTTAATTGTTTGAGGACTTGTTGAAAAAGAGACAATATAATTGTCTGGAATTGAGTTAAATACAGAGGAAACTCTGCCGAAATTTTCTAAAATATAAAAGTAAGTTATTATAATTAAACATGGGATTTGGGATCATAAGAAGGGTAATTAAGATAGAGTAGATCTTAGATACACTTAGTATTAAGACACTTAGTTGCACACACAACAAGACTCCAAGTCTTAGGCACAACGACTACTACGCGTACTTATTATATTCGAATTCTTATAAAATAACTCAGGAACCGAAGATACTTAGCTTACATACAGGAGCGCGCATTTTGTGTTAGATCAAATTACATAGCAGCACAGGTGAGTTCATTGCCCCTTTTCTAACATTTTTGTTTTAAAACGCGGGGCTGAGAAGCATGCGTAAACTGTTATTTAAATTGTTTACTTAAATGTTTTTAAAGTTATATGTTTTACATATATATAAATGTTATCCTAGACCATGTCTAGGAAGATTTTATGCAGGTTTACCAATGATTTTACTTATATATTAAGTGAATAATCGAGTTAAACTAAACTTTTCAATAAGTCAAAACATTTCAAAGGAATCAAAACAAACATTTTGACAAAACAAGTGGGTGAATTCAAGGGATCAAAACAAACATTTTGACAAATCAAGTGGGAGAATTCAAGGGATCAAATCAAACATTTTGACAAAACAAGTGGGTGAATTCATGGGATCAAATCAAACATTTTGACAAAACAAGTGTGGGACATCAAGACATCAACAAAACAATCTTTGCAAAGACAACATTCAATGTTCTACAAACCAAGTGTTTGTTGAACAATGAATCAAGTGTACAACCGATCAATGAATCTTGTATTCTATGATCAACACATCAAGTACATCTTGTGACAAAATCAGACGATCATTAAATCATTTTTAAGGGATAGTATGGGAAATATCAGAGATAACATATGCCAACACATTGAATCCAGAAATCCTATATTTCAAGAAGTCCTAGCTAGACTGATTGACTTGTAGGTCTTATGTTTGAGGATATTTACAGAATTCCCTAACTACTAAGTACCTAGATTGACAGACTAGTCTACTCGAGTATGACCACAGGCCCCAATCAATAGGACTTAGATTTTATTAAATGTTTATTTATTTGTTTAATTAAGCATTTATAACTGTTTATACAATTGTGTGGTTGATCACATTGTGTGATGAACTTGTGAAATCAACATGGATTTCAAATGATTGTAATGACAGGGACAACAAACAGAGGAACTTATGGGATTGTGGTAGGGTAAAAATGCCTAATTATCATTAACAACAATGTCCTATGCGGATTAGTATGTGGTGGGATGGCGTCTGGGCGGGGTTGTAGCCTCGACTCAGGGGTATGCCCTATACATAAGCATACCGATCTGGATGATACATGTGGAGTTAATGAGGTTAGGGTCTTTACCAAAGGAGGTTTTCAAATCATTTTCAAATCATGTTCAAATCATTTTCAAATCATTTTCAAATACTAAACTACATGAACTCACCAACCATGTGTTGACTTTTATTTTTTTCATGACTTCTCAGGTGACGAACAGGTCAATTAAGAAGTCATTTCTTTTGGACTAGGACTTCAGATAGAAGACTTAGTATTTTGGACCTGCATACTTTTGAAGACATCATTATACAATTTATTTTGTATATCTTGTGTAAATACAAGATAGTTATTTTATGATGTTTACAATAGATTTACATTGTTAAATTATAAACAATACTGATGTAATTTAACTTTGTAATTCTATTTTAATTAGCATTTCTCATTTATATCATGTGCAATGTAAACAATCTGATCACGTCTGATTATCACTCCCGATGTCGCGCCCCGGGAACCTTCCGCCCGACGGGGACTCCGATCCTACCCCGCCGGCTCGGGGTGTGACAGATTGGTATCAGAGCCATGGTTATAGAGAAATATAGGTCACTTATTTAATTGGTTTGGCCTAGACTATAACCTAGGGACCCTGCATGTAGAGAACATAGGACTTAAGACTTATTTGCATATTGTCTTCTGTATTCGATCATTGCACTAACCGATGACTTTATTGGTTATGATCAGAATGCCTCCACGAAGACAACCTCCCTTGATACAGCTACCACCTCAAGACTTGGCTCCACACTCCTCCACACCGTCACCTAATGACTCTCCACCACCACCTCCTCCACCTCCTCATCCCCCTCCTCCATTGATTACTCAAGCATCTGGTTCAAGCCCAACACCGACTATGGACCCTGCTACTATCGCTCTGGTGACGTTACTGAGTAGCCAGATGACGAATCAGATGAAAGAAGCTATACCGGAGATGTTCCTTCGTCTTCGTAATGAGATCCTCAACACTGGCAACACATCAGGAGAAGCCAGTGGAAATACTGGAGATTCATCTCATTACTCCTACAAGTCCTTCGTAGGATGTAAACCACCCAGTTTTAGTGGGTCTGAAGGCGCCGTTGGATTAATCCAATGGATTGAGAAGATTGAGGCAACATTGGATCTTTGCAGCTGCCTCGAACACCACAAGGTCCGTTACTCAGCGGGAACATTCAACAAACGGGCTCTGACCTGGTGGAACGGTCAGATCAATGCCCGAGGAAGAGAAGAAGCCATGGCCATGCCATGGGAAGATTTCAAGACACTGCTGCGAACAGAGTTCTGTCCGAAGAATGAGCTGCAGAAATTGGAGGTTGAGTTATCTAATCATGTGATGAAAGGGGCTGATCACATGGGGTATACAACTCGTTACCACGAGTTGGTTGCTTTGGTACCTGACATGGTACCAACTCTGGAGAAAAGGATAGACCGTTATGTGGGTGGACTTCCCGCCTGCATTCAGAGCATGGTTGTTTCAGCCAACCCTACTACTGTTGAATCTGTAGTGAGATTGTCTGGGAAACTCACTGACCTCATGGTAGCCTCTGGAGTTCTAAAGAAGGAGCCTGAACCCAGTAAGAACAAAGCTGAATCTTCAAAGAAACCCTCCCATCATCAGAAGAAGAAACAGAAGACCATCAAGAACTACGCGGTGGCCACACCTCTGCAGCAAATAGCAGCAACGCCACAAAACCCCAACCGCAAACCCTACACTGGCACATATCCTCTGTGTGCCAAGTGTCAGTATCACCACACTGCTGACACTCCCTGCAAACATTGCACGGGTTGTGGACGGAAGGGCCATTGGGTCCAATACTGTAGGATGACTCCTAATCAAGTAGTCAACAATGCTGCTCTAGCTCTCCCTCCACCAGCTAATCAGAACCATGGTGGATGTTATAACTGTGGCGAACAAGGCCACTTTGCGAAGAATTGCCCAAAGAAAGCACAACCAACAGTTCAAGCACCACGTGGACGAGCTTTCGCTATTGGAGCACCAGCTGCACGCCAGGACCCAAATGTGGTCACTGGTACGTTTCTCTTACATGATTTTTATGCATCTGTCTTATTTGATACTGGTGCGGATCAGAGTTTTATCTCTACCGATTTTGCATGCCAACTAGATTCAGTAGAGGAACAGTTAGACTCCCCTTACATTATAGAAGTAGCTAACGGGAAACAGATTACAGTTAGTACAGTTTATAGAAATTGCTCATTGACACTTAATGATCATACATTTGCCATCGATTTAATATCGATGGAGTTGGGTAGTTTCGACATCATTGTTGGAATGGATTGGCTTTCCTCTAACCGAGTGGAAGTTGTCTGTTCTGAGAAGCTGCTTCGAATTCCAGTGCCTAGTGATCGTGTATTGGAAGTTAAAGGGGATCAAGCAAAACGAAGTGTCAAAATCATTTCTTGCATAAAGGCGCGTAAGTGTTTACGGAAGCAGTGTGTAGCTTTCCTGGCTCATGTGGTGGAAAAGGAGAAAGACAAGAAGAAGATTCAAGATGTACCAGTAGTGAAAGAATATCCTGAAGTGTTTCCTGAAGACTTACCAGGTTTGCCACCTGTGCGACCGGTAGAGTTTCGTATTGACTTAATTCCTGGAGCAACCCCGGTTGCTAAATCTCCCTACAGGTTAGCACCTTCAGAGATGCAGGAATTGTCTAATCAGTTACAGGAGCTACTTGACAAGGGTTTCATCAGACTGAGCTACTCACCTTGGGGAGCTCCGGTCTTGTTCATGAAAAAGAAGGACGGATAGTTCAGAATGTGCATAGATTACAGAGAGCTGAACAAACTGACCATCAAGAATCGTTATCCATTGCCGAGGATTGATGATCTGTTCGACCAACTGCAAGGAGCTCAATACTTTTCGAAGATTGACTTGCGGTCTGGATACCATCAGCTGAGAGTTCAAGATGAAGACATACCGAAAACGGCCTTCCGAACAAGATACGGGCATTACGAATTCATGGTGATGCCTTTCGGATTGACAAATGCACCAGCGGTTTTCATGGACCTCATGAACCGAGTGTGCAAACCGTACTTGGATCAGTTTGTCATTGTCTTTATTGATGACATACTGATTTATTCCAGGACCAAAACAGAACATGAGCAACACCTTAGAAAGATCTTGGAGCTGTTGAAGGAAAAGAAACTCTATGCCAAATTCTCCAAATGCGAATTCTGGCTAAGAGAAGTTCAATTCCTGGGTCATGTGGTCAACAGCGAGGGAATTCATGTAGACCCTGCCAAGATCGAAGCGATAAAGAATTGGGACACTCCAAAGACACCGACGGAGATACGGTCTTTTCTGGGATTGGCGGGTTATTATAGAAGGTTTATCTCAAACTTTTCTAAAATAGCTTTGCCTCTCACTAAGTTAACCCAGAAAAGTGAACCGTTTGTCTGGGAACAGAAACAAGAAGATGCTTTTCAGACATTGAAACAGAGACTATGTAATGCTCCTATCTTATCACTCCCAGAAGGATGTGATGACTTTGTAGTATACTGCGATGCTTCCCATCAGGGACTCGGTTGCGTGTTAATGCAACGGGACAAAGTTATAGCCTATGCATCAAGACAGTTAAAGATTCATGAGAAGAACTACACTACTCATGATCTTGAACTGGGAGCTGTAATCTTCGCCTTGAAGATTTGGAGACATTACTTATATGGCACCAAGTGTACCATATTCACTGATCACAAAAGTCTGCAGCACATCTTTGATCAGAAGGAGCTCAACATGCGACAGCGCCGTTGGGTTGAACTTCTGAATGATTATGATTGTGTGATCAAATACCATCCAGGAAAGGCGAACGTTGTAGCCGATGCCTTGAGCCGGAAGGAACGGGTCAAACCCCTACGTGTTAGAGCAATGGGGATAACCGTGCAGACCAGTTTAAGTGACAAGATTGTTCAAGCACAGCAAGAAGCACTTGACCGAGGTAATCTGAAGAGGGAACTTGATTGCGGAGCAGAGAAACAGTTTGACACAAAGTCTGATGGTATAATCTACTACAAGGAACGTATATGGATCCCTGCGGTAGATGAATTGAGAAAACTTATCTTCGATGAAGCACACAAGACTAAATACTCTGTTCATCCAGGCGCTGATAAGATGTACCAAGACTTGCGTGGATTTTATTGGTGGCCGGGAATGAAGAAAGACATAGCCGAGTATGTCGGACAGTGTCTTACGTGTGCGAAGGTAAAGGCGGAACACCAAAGACCGTCTGGTCTATTGGAACAGCCTGAGATTCCGCTCTGGAAGTGGGAACAAATAGCTATGGATTTCATTACCAAGCTACCCCGCACTTCCAGCGGTCATGATACAATTTGGGTGATCATTGATCGTTTAACTAAATCTGCTCATTTCTTGCCCATGCGTGAGAACTTCACCATGGATAAACTGGCAAGATTATACATCAATGAGATAGTGGTACGCCACGGTGTGGCATTGTCTATTATTTCTGATAGAGACAGCAGATTTACATCAAGGTTCTGGCAATCATTGCAGAAATCTCTAGGGACACAGTTAAATCTGAGTACAGCTTACCACCCACAAACGGATGGTCAAAGCGAACGTACTATCCAAACCCTAGAGGACATGTTGAGGACCTGTGTTCTAGACTTCGGTGGGAATTGGGATTCCCATTTGCCACTGATTGAGTTCTCCTACAATAACAGTTACCACAGCAGTATCGGATGTGCACCGTTCGAGGCTCTTTATGGCCGGAAATGTCGATCACCGATCTGTTGGACTGAAATTGGAGACAACCGAATAACGGGGCCAGAATTAATTCAAGAAACCACTGACAAGATAGCTCAGATTCAAAGAAGACTACAAGCAACAAGGAGCAGACAAAAGAGCTACGCCGACAAACGGCGCAAGCCGTTGGAATTCCAAGTGGGAGATCGTGTAATGTTAAAGGTATCCCCATGGAAAGGTGTGGTACGCTTTGGAAAGAAAGGCAAATTAGCACCACGATACGTGGGACCATTCGAGATCATCGAACGTATAGGTCCTGTAGCATATCGACTGAGATTACCAGATGAACTCAGTGGTGTGCATGACGTGTTTCACGTCTCAAACCTAAAGAAATGCCTTGCTGACGAGTCTCTCGTCATTCCAATCGAAGAGATTCAAGTCGATGAACAGTTGCATTTCATTGAAGAACCTTTAGAGATTATGGATCGCAAGGTTAAACAACTGAGACGAAGCCGTATTCCTATTGTAAAGGTTCGATGGAATTCAAGACGCGGGCCCGAGTTCACTTGGGAACGTGAAGATCACATGAAGTTAAAGTATCCTCAACTGTTTGAAGAGGAAGCTGTACCCGATAACAACACTTAAATTTCGGGACGAAATTTCTCTAACAAGGGGAGACTGTAACATCAGTGCCGGAACCGTCGCCGGAACAGTGATCTTAAACAGTATCAAGAACAGTAAACATGTATGAATCATACACATCTCAGTAATTTTCATATTCATATCATTTATCATTATCATGGTGAGTTGTCATAGAACAGTTTCAGACACATTTAACAGAAACACAGTTCAGAACAACGGTTCTTGAGTCGGATATTTATCTGGCAACACAGAACCATTAAGTGATTATTTGTTTAGGATTTATTATGTATGAACGTATGTGAGACTTTATAGAACAAACACACGAATGTCGTTATGTGAATGCTAAATTTACGGGTTATTCGTATAGGTGACGATCTGTGTCACACCCCGAGCCGGCGGGGTAGGATCGGAGTCCCCGTCGGGCGGAAGGTTCCCGGGGCGCGATATCGGGAGTGATAATCAGGAGTGATCAGATTGTTACATTGCACATGATATAAATGAGAAATGCTGATTTAAAATAGAATTACAAAGTTAAATTACAGCAGTAACGTTTATAATTTAACAATGTAAATCTATTGCAAAACATCAATAAATGACTATCTTGTATTTACACAAGATATACAAAATAATTTATATCATGATGTCTTCAAAAGTATGCAGGTCCAAAATACTAGTCTTCTATCTGAAGTCCTAGTCCAAAAGAAATGACTTCCTAATTGACCTGTTCGTCACCTGAGAAGTCATGCAAAAATAAAGGTCAACACATGGTTGGTGAGTTCATATAGTTTAGTATTTGAAAATGATTTGAAAATGATTTGAAAACCTTCTTTGGTAAAGACCCTAACCTCATTAACACCACATGTATCATCCAGATCGGTATGCTTATGTATAGGGCATACCCCTGAGTCGAGGCTACAACCCCGCCCAGACGCCGTCCCACCACATACTAATCCGCATAGGACATTGCTGTTAATGATAATTAAGCATCTTTACCTATCACCCACTCTTGTTCACAATGACTCTAATGTTCTCACAAAACCTTTGTTTAACCCACGGGTAACAACCTTAATCTCATTAACATCACATGTATCATCCGGATCGGTATGCTTATGTATAGGGCATACCCCTGAGTCGAGGCTACAACCCCGCCCAGACGCCATCCCACCACATACTAATCCGCATAGGACATTGTTGTTAATGATAATTAAGCATTTTACCCCTACCTTTAACCCAATGATTCTTCTGTTTGTCGTCCCTGTAATTACAATCATTTGAAATCCACGATTGATTTCATAAGTTCATCACATAATATGATCAACCACACAATTGTATAAACAGTTATAAATGCTTAATTAACAAGTAATAAACATTTAATAAAATCTAAGTCCTTATGATTGGGGCCTATGGTCATACTCGAGTAGACTAGTCTGTCAATCTAGGTACTTAGTAGTTAGGGAAACTGTAAATATCCTCAAACATACGACCTACAAGTCAAACGGTCTAGCTAGGACTTCTTGAAATGCAGGATTTTATGTTTCGTCAATGTTTTTGGCGTATGCTATCTCTGATATTTCCCAGATTTTCCCTTAAAAATGATTGTCTGATTTTGTCACAAGATGTACTTGATGTGTTGATCATAGAATACAAGATTCATTGATCGGTTGTACACTTGATTCATTGTTCAACAAACCCTTGGTTTGTAAAACATTGAATGTTGTCTTTGCAAAGATTGTTTTGTTGATGTCTTGATGTCCCACACTTGTTTTGTCAAAATGTTTGTTTTGATCCATTGAACTCACCCACTTGTTTTGTCAAAATGTTTGTTTTGATCCCTTGAACTCACACCCTTGTTTTGTCAAAATGATTGATTTGATTTGTTTGAAATGTTTTGACTGGTTGAAAAGTTAAGTTTAACTTGATTATTCACTTAATAAATAAGTAAATCAGTTAATAACCTGCATAAAATCTTCCTAGATATGATTTAGGATAACATTTATACATATGTAAAACATATAATTTAAAAACATTCAAGTAAACAATTTAAATAAACAGTTTACGCATGCTTCTCAGCCCCGCGTTTTAAAACAAAAATGTTAGAAAAGGGGCAATGAACTCACCTGTGCTGCTATGTAATTTGATCTAACACAAAATGCGCGCTCCTGTATGTAAGCTAAGTTTCTTCGGTTCCTGAGTTATTTTATAAGAATTCGAATATAATAAGTACGCGTAGTAGTCGTTGTGCCTAAGACCTTGAGTTTTGTTGTGTGTGCAACTAAGTGTCTTAGTACTAAGTGTATCTAAGATCTAACCTATCTTAGTTACCCTGTTTGATCCCCAATCCCATAGTTTAGTTACTTAGTTGTAATAAATTACCTTTACATTTTAGAAATTTCGGCAGAGTTTCCTTTGTATTTTGAGCAAATCCAGACAATTATATTGTCTATTTTATAACAAGTTCCCAATTCAATTTTAATAAACAAATTTTAGAAGAAACCAATAACATTTATAAAATGCAACAATGAGCTATTATTTAAAGTCATTTAATTTATTAAAACATAAGTTATTTTCATGAAACATATAAATTAAACATGTTAGAACTTTGAATTAACCCAATCTAGGTCAATTCCAAGTCCTTTGATTGTTCTTTGTTTCCCAACTTGATTCTTGTTCTCCCAAATTTACAACTTAGCTTGGAGTACATAATTGAACAATCCAAATTAGTTGTATACATTTGAATAGGATTTCTAAGTGTTAGGTATAGATGTTGAGATTAACACCAACCCTTTATGCATGATCCTTAGTCCATTTCAAAGCTTTGAGTATTCGCATGGTCATTTCCTTGTTCTTACAACTAATTTCAATAGTCCTAGGTACTGAATTCCCTTAATTGACCAACATTTTGAGTTCAATCTCACACAGGGCAGCGAACCTATTAGGATATGGGTATAGGTTCGGCGAACCTATAAGGCTTAGGTTCGTTGCTATCAGGTTCGTGACCCAAGGTTCGTTCATCCTAGGTTCGTCTCACGTAAGGTTCGTCTAAGGAATCTGGGTTCGTCTCATGTAAGGTTCGGCCCATGAACCAGTCCGGCGAACCTTGAGAGGTTCGGCACCCAAAGGTTCGGTGCAGGCTGGCACAGGGTTCGTCTGCAGGGTGATCAGGTTGACAGGTTCGTTGCAGGGACACAGGGTTCGGCTGCATCGTGGGTTCGCGTAGGGTTCGGCCAGCGAACCTGTCTCCTTCGATCAGCCCTTTGTTCCACGAACCTGCACATTTCTTCTTTGATTTGCAGCTACAATCTGTTATAATCACATTTCTAACAATACCTAAACATGTATACACCCTCGTCTAAGTGTTCTAAGTGCTCCAATTCGGTCATAACATCAAAACCATATGTATTCAAGAAAAACCCTCTAAAACCGAATTTAAAATGGGTGTTTACCTCCAATTTCGTGGATGAAATCTCGAAATACTTGTACTTCCTTGACCTACGTCGTGTAGTGGTCGTTTTGAACCGAGAATCACTTGAATCCGATGCAAGATGGTTGAGAAATCTTAGAGAGATGTTGAATATTTGTAGAGAGAGAGAGAGACGAGATTGAGAGAGAGATGTGAGGTTGGTGATGATGATTATGGCATTTAATTGCCATAATAAATGCTTCACCACACCCGGTTGATCGGTCTCGTTCGGTTTCGCGTATTATGCCGTGTCGCGTAGTTTACGCGACGAAACGACACGGTTATAAAATTAGAAATCTTTTAATTATTCAAGGTTGTAATTCCTAATAAATTAACTAATATCTTCTTATTTATTAAAAATTTAAAACAAAATTAACTGTTTAAATCGAAATGTACGGTCGTCGCGCGTATTCGTTCGAATCGTCACCCGTACGAACACGACGATAACTATACTTTTCAATCTTGTTTTCTAATTAAAGAATATCACTCAGAACGTTAAACTTTCAGATTTATTCGTACAGATCGTCACCTATACGAATAACCCGTCAATTTAGCATTCACATAACAATATTCGTGTGTTTTGTTCTGTAAAGCCTCACATACGTTTATACATAATAAATCCTAAGCAAATAATCATATGAGGGTTCTGTATTGCCAGACAATTGTCTGACTCAAGAACCATTGTTCTGAACTGTGTTTCTGTTAAATGTTTCTGAAACTGTTCTATGACAACTCACTATGATAATGATAATTGATATGAATATGAAAAGTACTGAAATGTATATGATCCGTACCTGTTTTACTGTTCATGTACTGTAGAGATCACTGTTCCGGTGACGGTTCCGGCACTGATGTTACAGTCTCCCCTTGTTAGAGAAATTTCGTCCCGAAATTTAAGAGTTGTTATCAGGTACAGCTTCCTCTTCAAACAGTTGGGGATACTTTAACTTCATGTGATCTTCGCGTTCCCAAGTGAACTCGGGTCCACGTCTTGAATTCCATCGAACCTTTACAATCGGAATACGGCTTCGTCTTAGTTGTTTAACTTTACGATCCATAATCTCTAAAGGTTCTTCAATGAAATGCAACTGTTCATCCACTTGAATTTCTTCAATCGGAATGACAAGACTCTCGTCAGCAAGGCATTTCTTTAGATTTGAGACGTGAAACACGTCATGCACACCACTAAGTTCATCAGGTAATCTCAGTCTATACGCCACAGGACCAATACGCTCGATGATCTCGAACGGTCCCACATATCGTGGTGCTAATTTGCCTTTCTTTCCAAAGCGTACCACGCCTTTCCATGGGGATACCTTTAACATTACACGATCTCCCACTTGGAATTCCAACGGCTTGCGCCGTTTGTCGGCGTAGCTCTTTTGTCTGCTCCTTGTTGCTTGTAGTCTTCTTTGAATCTGAGCTATCTTGTCAGTGGTTTCTTGAATTAATTCTGGCCCCGTTATTCGGTTGTCTCCAATTTCAGTCCAACAGATCGGTGATCGACATTTCCGGCCATAAAGAGCCTCGAATGGTGCACATCCGATACTGCTGTGGTAACTGTTATTGTAGGAGAACTCAATCAGTGGCAAATGGGAATCCCAATTCCCACCGAAGTCTAGAACACAGGTTCTCAACATGTCCTCTAGGGTTTGAATAGTACGTTCGCTTTGACCATCCGTTTGTGGGTGGTAAGCTGTACTCAGATTTAACTGTGTCCCTAGAGATTTCTGTAATGATTGCCAGAACCTTGAAGTAAATCTGCTGTCTCTATCAGAAATAATAGACAATGGCACACCGTGGCGTACCACTATCTCATTGATGTATAATCTTGCCAGTTTATCCATGGTGAAGCTCTCACGCATGGGCAAGAAATGAGCAGATTTGGTTAAACGATCAATGATCACCCATATTGTATCATGACCGCTGGAAGTGCGGGGTAGCTTGGTAATGAAATCCATAGCTATTTGTTCCCACTTCCAGAGCGGAATCTCAGGCTGTTCCAGTAGACCAGACGGTCTCTGGTGTTCCGCCTTTACTTTCGCACACGTAAGACACTGTCCGACATACTCGGCTATGTCTTTCTTCATTCCCGGCCACCAATAAAATCCACGCAAGTCTTGGTACATCTTATCAGCGCCTGGATGAACAGAGTATTTAGTCTTGTGTGCTTCATCGAGGATAAGTTTCCTCAATTCATCTATCGCAGGGATCCATATACGTTCCTTGTAGTAGATCATACCATCAGGCTTCGTGCCAAACTGTTTCTCTGCTCCGCAATCAAGTTCCCTCTTCAGATTACCTCGGTCAAGCGCTTCTTGTTGTGCTTGAATGATCTTGTCACTTAAACTGGTCTGCACGGTTATCCCCATTGCTCTAACACGTAGGGGTTTGACCCGTTCCTTCCGGCTCAAGGCGTCAGCTACAACGTTCGCCTTTCCCGGATGGTACTTGATCACACAATCGTAGTCATTCAGAAGTTCAACTCAACGACGTTGTCGCATGTTGAGCTCCTTCTGATCAAAGATGTGTTGCAGACTTTTGTGATCAGTGAATATAGTACACTTGGTGCCATATAAATAATGTCTCCAAATCTTCAGTGCGAAGATTACAGCTCCCAGTTCAAGATCATGAGTAGTGTAATTCTTCTCATGAATCTTTAACTGTCTTGATGCATAGGCTATGACTTTGTCCCGTTGCATTAACACACAACCGAGTCCCTGATGGGAAGCATCGCAGTACACAACAAAGTCATCACAGCCCTCTGGGAGAGATAGAATTGGAGCATCACACAGTTTCTGTTTCAATGTCTGAAAAGCATCTTCCTGTTTCTGCTCCCAGACAAACGGTTCGCTTTTCTGGGTTAGCTTAGTGAGAGGCAAGGCTATCTTAGAAAAGTTTGAAATAAACCTTCTGTAATAACCCGCCAATCCCAGAAAAGACCGTATCTCCGTCGGTGTCTTCGGAGTGTCCCAATTCTTTATCGCTTCAATCTTGGCAGGGTCTACATGAATTCCCTCACTGTTGACCACATGGCCCAGAAATTGAACTTCTCTTAGCCAAAACTCACATTTGGAGAATTTGGCATAGAGTTTCTCTTCTTTCAACAGCTCCAAGATCTTTCTAAGGTGTTGCTCATGTTCTGTTTTGGTCTTGGAATAAATCAGTATGTCATCGATAAAGACAATGACAAACTGATCCAAGTACGGCTTGCACACTCGGTTCATGAGGTCCATGAAAACCGCTGGTGCATTTGTCAATCCGAAGGGCATCACCATAAATTCGTAATGCCCATATCTGGTTCGGAAAGCCGTCTTCGGTATGTCTTCATCTTGAACTCTCAACTGATGATATCCAGACCGCAAGTCAATCTTAGAGAAGTATTGAGCTCCTTGCAGTTGGTCAAACAAATCATCAATCCTCGGTAATGGATACCGATTCTTGATGGTTAGTTTGTTCAGTTCACGGTAATCTATGCACATTCTGAACGATCCGTCTTTCTTCTTCACGAATAAAACCGGAGCTCCCCAAGGTGAGTAGCTCGGTCTGATGAAACCCTTGTCAAGTAGCTCCTGTAACTGATTAGACAATTCCTGCATCTCTGAAGGTGCTAACCTGTAAGGAGATTTAGCAACAGGAGTTGCTCCAGGAATTAAGTCAATACGAAATTCTACCGGTCGCGCAGGTGGCAAACCAGGTAGGTCTTCGGGGAATACTTCAGGGTATTCTTTCACTACTGGTACATCTTGAATCTTCTTCTTGTCTTTCTCTTTTTCCAACACATGAGCCAGGAATGCTATGCACTGCTTCTGTAGACACTTACGCGCCTTTATGCAAGAAATGATTTTGACACTTCGCTTTGCTTGATCCCCTTTAACTTCCAATACACGATCACTCGGCAATGGAATTCGAAGCAGCTTCTCAGAACAGATGACTTCCACTCGGTTAGATGAGAGCCAATCCATTCCAACAATGATGTCAAAACTACCCAGCTCCATCGGTATCAAATCGATGGTAAATGTAAAATCATTTAGTGTCAATGGGCAGTTCCTATAAACTGTACTAACTGTGATCTGTTTCCCGTTAGCTACTTCTATAATGTAAGGGGAGTCTAACTGTTCCTCTATGGAATCTAGTTGGCATGCAAAGTCGGTAGAGATAAAACTCTGATCCGCACCAGTATCAAATAAGACAGATGCATAAAAGTCATGTAAGAGAAACGTACCAGTGACCACATTTGGGTCCTGGCGTGCAGCTGGTGCTCCGATAGCAAAGGCTCGTCCACGGGGTGCTTGAACTGCTGGTTGAGCCTTCTTTGGGCAGTTCTTCGCAAAGTGGCCTTGTTCGCCACAGTTATAGCATCCACCATGGTTCTGATTAGCTGGTGGAGGAAGAGCCAAAGCAGCATTGTTGACTGCTTGATTAGGAGTCATCCTACAGTGTTGGACCCAATGGCCCTTTCTTCCGCATCCCGTACAATGCTTACAGGGAGTGTCAGCAGTGTGGTGATACTGACACTTGGCACACAAAGGAAACGTGCCAGTGTAGGGTTTGCGGTTGGGGTTTTGTGGTGCTGCTGCTATTTGTTGTAGAGGTGTGGCCACCGCGTAGTTCTTGATGGTCTTCTGTTTCTTCTTTTGATGATGAGAGGGTTTCTTTGAAGACTCAGTCTTGTTCTTGCTGGGTTCAGCCTCTTTCTTTAAAGTTCCAGAGGCTACCATAAGATCAGTGAGTTTCCCAGACAGTCTCACTGCAGATTCAACAGTAGTAGGGTTGGCTGAAACCACCATGCCCTGAATGCAGGCGGGAAGTCCACCCACATAACGGTCTATCCTTTTCTCCAGAGTTGGTACCATGTCTGGCACCAAAGCAACTAACTCGTGGTAACGAGTAGTGTAACCCATGTGATCAGCCCCCTTCATCACATGGTTGGATAGTTCAACCTCCAACTTCTGCAGCTCATTCTTGGGGCAGAATTCTGTTCGTAGCAGTGTCTTGAAGTCTTCCCATGGCATGGCCATGGCTTCTTCTCTTCCCGGGCATTGATCTGACCATTCCACCAGGTCAGAGCCCGTTTGTTGAATGTCCCTGCTGAGTAACGGACCTTGTGATGTTCGGGACAGCTGCAAAGATCCAATGTTGCCTCAATCTTCTCAATCCATTGGATTAATCCAACGGCGCCTTCAGACCCACTGAAACTGGGTGGCTTACATCCTACAAAGGACTTGTAGGAGTAGTGAGATGAATCTCCAGTATTTCCACTGGCTTCTCCTGATGTGTTGCCAGTGTTGAGAATCTCATTACGAAGACGGAGGAACATCTCCGGTATTGCCTCTTTCATCTGATTCGTCATCTGGCTACTCAGTAACGTCACCAGAGCGATAGTAGCCGGGTCCATGGTCGGTGTTGTGCCTGAACCAGATGCTTGAGTAATCAATGGAGGAGGGGGAGGAGGAGGTGGAGGAGGTGGTGGTGGAGAGTCATTCGGAGACGGTGTTGAGGAATGAGGAGCTAAGTCTTGCTGTGGTAGCTGTATCAAGGGAGGCTGTCTCCTTGGCGGCATTCTGATCATAACCAATAAAGTTATCGGTTAGTGAAATGATCAATTATAGGAGACAGTATGCAAGAATTTTCCTAAATCCTGTTTTCTCTACATGCAGGGTCCCTAGGTTATAGTCTAGGCCAAACCATTTAAATAAGTGACCTATATTTCTCTATAACCATGGCTCTGATACCAATCTGTCACACCCCGAGCCGGCGGGGTAGGATCGGAGTCCCCGTCGGGCGGAAGGTTCCCGGGGCGCGATATCGGGAGTGATAATCCTGAGTGATCAGATTGTTACATTGCACATGATATAAATGAGAAATGCTGATTTAAAATAGAATTACAAAGTTAAATTACAGCAGTAACGTTTATAATTTAACAATGTAAATCTATTGCAAAACATCAATAAATGACTATCTTGTATTTACACAAGATATACAAAATAATTTATATCATGATGTCTTCAAAAGTATGCAGGTCCAAAATACTAGTCTTCTATCTGAAGTCCTAGTCCAAAAGAAATGACTTCCTAATTGACCTGTTCGTCACCTGAGAAGTCATGCAAAAATAAAGGTCAACACATGGTTGGTGAGTTCATATAGTTTAGTATTTGAAAATGATTTGAAAATGATTTGAAAACCTTCTTTGGTAAAGACCCTAACCTCATTAACACCACATGTATCATCCAGATCGGTATGCTTATGTATAGGGCATACCCCTGAGTCGAGGCTACAACCCCGCCCAGACGCCGTCCCACCACATACTAATCCGCATAGGACATTGCTGTTAATGATAATTAAGCATCTTTACCTATCACCCACTCTTGTTCACAATGACTCTAATGTTCTCACAAAACCTTTGTTTAACCCACGGGTAACAACCTTAATCTCATTAACATCACATGTATCATCCGGATCGGTATGCTTATGTATAGGGCATACCCCTGAGTCGAGGCTACAACCCCGCCCAGACGCCATCCCACCACATACTAATCCGCATAGGACATTGTTGTTAATGATAATTAAGCATTTTACCCCTACCTTTAACCCAATGATTCTTCTGTTTGTCGTCCCTGTAATTACAATCATTTGAAATCCACGATTGATTTCATAAGTTCATCACATAATATGATCAACCACACAATTGTATAAACAGTTATAAATGCTTAATTAACAAGTAATAAACATTTAATAAAATCTAAGTCCTTATGATTGGGGCCTATGGTCATACTCGAGTAGACTAGTCTGTCAATCTAGGTACTTAGTAGTTAGGGAAACTGTAAATATCCTCAAACATACGACCTACAAGTCAAACGGTCTAGCTAGGACTTCTTGAAATGCAGGATTTTATGTTTCGTCAATGTTTTTGGCGTATGCTATCTCTGATATTTCCCAGATTTTCCCTTAAAAATGATTGTCTGATTTTGTCACAAGATGTACTTGATGTGTTGATCATAGAATACAAGATTCATTGATCGGTTGTACACTTGATTCATTGTTCAACAAACCCTTGGTTTGTAAAACATTGAATGTTGTCTTTGCAAAGATTGTTTTGTTGATGTCTTGATGTCCCACACTTGTTTTGTCAAAATGTTTGTTTTGATCCATTGAACTCACCCACTTGTTTTGTCAAAATGTTTGTTTTGATCCCTTGAACTCACACCCTTGTTTTGTCAAAATGATTGATTTGATTTGTTTGAAATGTTTTGACTGGTTGAAAAGTTAAGTTTAACTTGATTATTCACTTAATAAATAAGTAAATCAGTTAATAACCTGCATAAAATCTTCCTAGATATGATTTAGGATAACATTTATACATATGTAAAACATATAATTTAAAAACATTCAAGTAAACAATTTAAATAAACAGTTTACGCATGCTTCTCAGCCCCGCGTTTTAAAACAAAAATGTTAGAAAAGGGGCAATGAACTCACCTGTGCTGCTATGTAATTTGATCTAACACAAAATGCGCGCTCCTGTATGTAAGCTAAGTTTCTTCGGTTCCTGAGTTATTTTATAAGAATTCGAATATAATAAGTACGCGTAGTAGTCGTTGTGCCTAAGACCTTGAGTTTTGTTGTGTGTGCAACTAAGTGTCTTAGTACTAAGTGTATCTAAGATCTAACCTATCTTAGTTACCCTGTTTGATCCCCAATCCCATAGTTTAGTTACTTAGTTGTAATAAATTACCTTTACATTTTTAGAAATTTCGGCAGAGTTTCCTTTGTATTTTGAGCAAATCCAGACAATTATATTGTCTATTTTATAACAAGTTCCCAATTCAATTTTAATAAACAAATTTTAGAAGAAACCAATAACATTTATAAAATGCAACAATGAGCTATTATTTAAAGTCATTTAATTTATTAAAACATAAGTTATTTTCATGAAACATATAAATTAAACATGTTAGAACTTTGAATTAACCCAATCTAGGTCAATTCCAAGTCCTTTGATTGTTCTTTGTTTCCCAACTTGATTCTTGTTCTCCCAAATTTACAACTTAGCTTGGAGTACATAATTGAACAATCCAAATTAGTTGTATACATTTGAATAGGATTTCTAAGTGTTAGGTATAGATGTTGAGATTAACACCAACCCTTTATGCATGATCCTTAGTCCATTTCAAAGCTTTGAGTATTCGCATGGTCATTTCCTTGTTCTTACAACTAATTTCAATAGTCCTAGGTACTGAATTCCCTTAATTGACCAACATTTTGAGTTCAATCTCACACAGGGCAGCGAACCTATTAGGATATGGGTATAGGTTCGGCGAACCTATAAGGCTTAGGTTCGTTGCTATCAGGTTCGTGACCCAAGGTTCGTTCATCCTAGGTTCGTCTCACGTAAGGTTCGTCTAAGGAATCTGGGTTCGTCTCATGTAAGGTTCGGCCCATGAACCAGTCCGGCGAACCTTGAGAGGTTCGGCACCCAAAGGTTCGGTGCAGGCTGGCACAGGGTTCGTCTGCAGGGTGATCAGGTTGACAGGTTCGTTGCAGGGACACAGGGTTCGGCTGCATCGTGGGTTCGCGTAGGGTTCGGCCAGCGAACCTGTCTCCTTCGATCAGCCCTTTGTTCCACGAACCTGCACATTTCTTCTTTGATTTGCAGCTACAATCTGTTATAATCACATTTCTAACAATACCTAAACATGTATACACCCTCGTCTAAGTGTTCTAAGTGCTCCAATTCGGTCATAACATCAAAACCATATGTATTCAAGAAAAACCCTCTAAAACCGAATTTAAAATGGGTGTTTACCTCCAATTTCGTGGATGAAATCTCGAAATACTTGTACTTCCTTGACCTACGTCGTGTAGTGGTCGTTTTGAACCGAGAATCACTTGAATCCGATGCAAGATGGTTGAGAAATCTTAGAGAGATGTTGAATATTTGTAGAGAGAGAGAGAGACGAGATTGAGAGAGAGATGTGAGGTTGGTGATGATGATTATGGCATTTAATTGCCATAATAAATGCTTCACCACACCCGGTTGATCGGTCTCGTTCGGTTTCGCGTATTATGCCGTGTCGCGTAGTTTACGCGACGAAACGACACGGTTATAAAATTAGAAATCTTTTAATTATTCAAGGTTGTAATTCCTAATAAATTAACTAATATCTTCTTATTTATTAAAAATTTAAAACAAAATTAACTGTTTAAATCGAAATGTACGGTCGTCGCGCGTATTCGTTCGAATCGTCACCCGTACGAACACGACGATAACTATACTTTTCAATCTTGTTTTCTAATTAAAGAATATCACTCAGAACGTTAAACTTTCAGATTTATTCGTACAGATCGTCACCTATACGAATAACCCGTCAATTTAGCATTCACATAACAATATTCGTGTGTTTTGTTCTGTAAAGCCTCACATACGTTTATACATAATAAATCCTAAGCAAATAATCATATGAGGGTTCTGTATTGCCAGACAATTGTCTGACTCAAGAACCATTGTTCTGAACTGTGTTTCTGTTAAATGTTTCTGAAACTGTTCTATGACAACTCACTATGATAATGATAATTGATATGAATATGAAAAGTACTGAAATGTATATGATCCGTACCTGTTTTACTGTTCATGTACTGTAGAGATCACTGTTCCGGTGACGGTTCCGGCACTGATGTTACAATCTGTACGAATATATCTGAAAGTTTAACGTTCTGAATGATATTCTAAAATTAGAAAACAAGATTGAAAAGTATAGTTATCGTCGTGTTCGTACGGGTGACGATTCGAACGAATACGCGCGACGACTGTACATTTCGATTTAAACAGTTTATTAATATTTTAATTTTAATTAATAAGAAGATATTAGTTAATTTATTAGGAATCACAACCTAGAACAAGTGAAAGATTTCTAATTTTATAACCGTGTCGTTTTGTCGCGAAAACTACGCGATCCGGAAATTTTACGCGAAACCGAACGGGACCAAGTAACCGGAATTGGTGGAATCACTTATTATGGCATTAAATGACCATAACCATTTTCACCAACCCACTTCTCTCTCTAAATTCGTCCTACCCTCTCTCTCTCTAGTTCTTCACAAGAAAGCCATCTTCTTTCTAAGATTTGGAGGCTTAAATCTCGTTGGATTCAAGTGTTCTAGGCATCAAGACGTTCCTCTCAACACGTAGATCACGGGAGTACAACTCATTCAAGGTTCCCTCCACGAAATCTAAGGTAAAAGTTTGTTTTATTTTCGGTTTTATTAGGGTTTTCACGACTTAGGAGATTTTGATATCAAGATCGATACTCAACACTTAAAAACTACTTAGATGAAAGTGTATATAAGTTAGGTATTGTTAGGAATGGGTTATAACAAATTGTAGCCGCAAACAAGGAGGAAATGTTGCAGGTTCGCGGAGCAAGGGGCTGATCGGAGAAGACAGGTTCGCTGGCCGAACCCTACACGAGCCACATGATACAGCCGAACCCTGCATGGTTCCTGCAACGAACCTATGTAGCTTCTGCAACGAATCCTGCAACGACATAAGGCTCCTGCACCGAACCCTGTAACCTCACGAACCTACGAGCCTGGTTTCACCGAACCTTGCATGACCAAACTCTTAGCATTCTCACGAACCCAGGCGAACGAATCCTCAACCGAACCTTTGCTAAGTCAGCCGAACCCTATGCTACATTTTATTGGAGCCACGAACCCTAAGAGTTCGTTGGATTCAAGGTGTTAGCCGAACCCTACCTGGAACACATAGGTTCGTCTAATTCCATTTGAGCCGAACCCTAGTCAAACATAGCATAGGTTCGCTGCCCTAGCTGCTATGTCGAACATAATTATTGCTCAACTAGGTTAATTCGGAATAAAGAGTCATCAAGGATAGTGATAAGAGCATAAGAGATGGGTAGTTGGTCATTAACCTAAGTTTCTAACAAAGAATGGATCCAATAAGTTGCATGCATGGGTTAAGATGTGTGGGTGTGCATGGCTTAAACAAATGTAGAAGTTGCATGGGAGTATGGAGTAAGGATTTCTATATCAAGATATCTTTCTAACATACAATAACAACTTAAAATGAGATATTTATATGAATAACATGGACATATAGGTCGTATGGTTCCAACAATTTTGATTATGATCAAGAAAGAATCAAAAGGTTGTCATTGGGCTTAAGTTGGGCCCAATGGGATTGGATAAAGTCCATCACATGTTAACTGTCTATTCAATTTCAAATGATGATGTTCTTAATATAGAATCGGAAGTTGTGAATGTTTTCAATTAAAGTTAATAACTTTCTAAAATCTTGTTTAATTTGAAATGTAAATTATAAATGACACCGGTTTCTTTTAAGTTTATTAAGTTAATTGTAATGTTTTGATTTAAATACTTACTTTGATTTAATTGTTTGAGGACTTGTTGAAAAAGAGACAATATAATTGTCTAGAATTGAGTTAAATACAGAGGAAACTCTGCCGAAATTTTCTAAAATATAAAAGTAAGTTATTATAATTAAACATGGGATTTGGGATCATAAGAAGGGTAATTAAGATAGAGTAGATCTTAGATACACTTAGTATTAAGACACTTAGTTGCACACACAACAAGACTCCAAGTCTTAGGCACAACGACTACTACGCGTACTTATTATATTCGAATTCTTATAAAATAACTCAGGAACCGAAGATACTTAGCTTACATACAGGAGCGCGCATTTTGTGTTAGATCAAATTACATAGCAGCACAGGTGAGTTCATTGCCCCTTTTCTAACATTTTTGTTTTAAAACGCGGGGCTGAGAAGCATGCGTAAACTGTTATTTAAATTGTTTACTTAAATCCTTTTAAAGTTATATGTTTTACATATATATAAATGTTATCCTAGACCATGTCTAGGAAGATTTTATGCAGGTTTACCAATGATTTTACTTATATATTAAGTGAATAATCGAGTTAAACTAAACTTTTCAATAAGTCAAAACATTTCAAAGGAATCAAAACAAACATTTTGACAAAACAAGTGGGTGAATTCAAGGGATCAAAACAAACATTTTGACAAATCAAGTGGGTGAATTCAAGGGATCAAATCAAACATTTTGACAAAACAAGTGGGTGAATTCAAGGGATCAAATCAAACATTTTGACAAAACAAGTGTGGGACATCAAGACATCAACAAAACAATCTTTGCAAAGACAACATTCAATGTTCTACAAACCAAGTGTTTGTTGAACAATGAATCAAGTGTACAACCGATCAATGAATCTTGTATTCTATGATCAACACATCAAGTACATCTTGTGACAAAATCAGACGATCATTAAATCATTTTTAAGGGATAGTATGGGAAATATCAGAGATAACATATGCCAACACATTGAATCCAGAAATCCTATATTTCAAGAAGTCCTAGCTAGACTGATTGACTTGTAGGTCTTATGTTTGAGGATATTTACAGAATTCCCTAACTACTAAGTACCTAGATTGACAGACTAGTATACTCGAGTATGACCACAGGCCCCAATCAATAGGACTTAGATTTTATTAAATGTTTATTTATTTGTTTAATTAAGCATTTATAACTGTTTATACAATTGTGTGGTTGATCATATTGTGTGATGAACTTGTGAAATCAACATGGATTTCAAATGATTGTAATGACAGGGACAACAAACAGAGGAACTTATGGGATTGTGGTAGGGTAAAAATGCCTAATTATCATTAACAACAATGTCCTATGCGGATTAGTATGTGGTGGGATGGCGTCTGGGCGGGGTTGTAGCCTCGACTCAGGGGTATGCCCTATACATAAGCATACCGATCTGGATGATACATGTGGAGTTAATGAGGTTAGGGTCTTTACCAAAGGAGGTTTTCAAATCATTTTCAAATCATGTTCAAATCATTTTCAAATCATTTTCAAATACTAAACTACATGAACTCACCAACCATGTGTTGACTTTTATTTTTGCATGACTTCTCAGGTGACGAACAGGTCAATTAAGAAGTCATTTCTTTTGGACTAGGACTTCAGATAAAAGACTTAGTATTTTGGACCTGCATACTTTTGAAGACATCATTATACAATTTATTTTGTATATCTTGTGTAAATACAAGATAGTTATTTTATGATGTTTACAATAGATTTACATTGTTAAATTATAAACAATACTGATGTAATTTAACTTTGTAATTCTATTTTAATTAGCATTTCTCATTTATATCATGTGCAATGTAAACAATCTGATCACGTCTGATTATCACTCCCGATATCGCGCCCCGGGAACCTTCCGCCCGACGGGGACTCCGATCCTACCCCGCCGGCTCGGGGTGTGACAAACAGGACCGGTGCACCCCATGGTGAATGGCTCGGGCGAATGAATCCTTTACCAGTCAATTCTTGCAACTCCGAAGGCGCAAGTCTGTAGGGAGCTTTGGCGACAGGGTTCGCACCAGGTACTAAGTCAATTCGAAACTCTACTTGACGTTTTGGTGGAAGACCCGGCAAATCATCTGGAAATACTTCGGGAAAATCTCTTATTACAGGAACGTCTTCAATGCTCTTTCCTTTCTTCCTTTTCTCCACAATGTGCGCTAAAAATGCTATACATTTCTACCTAAGGTACTTGTGTGCTTTAGTGCATGACATCAACTTAAGACCTTTACTAGAAGTTTCCCCGAAAACTCTTAAAGTTTCACCCGAAGGTAAGGGAATACGAATGTACTTTTCATGACAAACAATCTCCGCTTTGTGGGTGGCTAACCAATCCATGCCTATGATAACATCAAAGCTACCAAGATGCATAGGTATAAGATCAATTGGGAAAACGTGATCACTTAAGTTCACAGTACATCCAATAATAACAGTGTCTATATCAATAGTGTTTCCGTCAGCCACTTCCACGTTAAACGGTTTATCTAATTGTGTACGTGTTCTACCAAGCATGCATTCAAAATCATATGAAACGAAACTCCAATCAGCACCAGAATCAAATAAGACAGATGCATAAGAGTTGTTGATCAGAAATGTACCATTGACCACATCCTGGTTGGCTTGAGCAGCTGGAGCATTCAGTTGAAAGGCTCTGCCTCGAGCCACCCGTTGATTATTTCCATTCAATTTTGGGCACTGGTTTCTGAAGTGACCCACTTCACCACACTCGTAACAGGCTCTTGCCTGTACAGGTACCTGGCGAACGCGTACAGCAGGAATAGGGTGTGCGTGTGGAGCTGGTAGTGCAAGCGGAGCAGGTTGCATCCTTTGTGCTTGCGGTGCACTCCGACAAACATTTGCAAAATGACCAAACTTGCCACAGATGTTGCAGACGCGACAAGGCAAGTTGGGCATGTAGTGATATCTGCTAGTATTACATTGGGGGTATTCCCAATGTAATTTCTGGCAATGGTGTTGTTGGATGATTGTTGCACTGACTTAGCAGCAGGAGTAGTGACAACAAAAGTCATGGTTTTTCTCTTCTTGTTGTTGCTTTTTGAAGAACTAGCAGCCTCAGTCTTGACTTCTGTTTTTGTTTCCTTTGTAGCAGTCTTCTTTGTTCCCTTTCTTGTGAGTGTTCCAGCCTTCACATGGTTATCAGTCAATGTTGCAGATAAACGGATTGCAACCTCCAAGGTTTTTGGGTTGCTTCCATAGACGGTATCTTGAATCTGCATAGGCAAACCGCCTATATACTTTTCAATTGCTCTCTCAAGTGGTGTAACAAGGTGAGGTACCAGCAGACTATACTCGTGAAAACGAATATTGTAGATGACATTCTCGCCACTATCTTGTTTGAGTTCCCAGAACTCAGTCTCCAGTTTCCTCATTTCGCTACGAGGACAGAATTCAGTGGTCATCAAGTTCTTGACCTCTGTCCATGTCAGTGCTAGGGCAGCATCAACTCCCCTAGTTCGCTTTTCGCCATTCCACCATGTTAGTGCTCTCTTTTGGAAAACACTGGTGGCATATCGCACCTTCAGATTCTCGGGACAATCACTGTTGATGAAAGTGTTCTCCATGCTCTCAGACCACTGCAGTAGACCAGTGGTTGTCTCAAAACCCGTAAACTTCAGTGGATTACAGGAGTTGAAGTGTTTGAATGTGCAAGCTGGTGGGTTTGCACCACCTCTGTTCTGATTGAGTATTTGATGGCTTGAGTCAGTTGATTCACCAATCCAGTGATGAGGTTTGCTAGCTCTTGCATGCCGGAGTTGGCATTACCATTAGCATCCTCTGATTTTGTATCATCCCCGTTGTGATGGCGTGGCGGCATGTTTCTGAGGATATTAGAAACTTGTTACTACCGTTTACAACGTAAGTCATACAAACTATGGTCAAATGAGTTCATTTCAACAGTTAGGATTACATATAGGAACTATATTTTTCTCCCATGTGTCATTAGACTCATATTAAAGTATTAATTTCCTAATATTATACTAACGCATCCTAGTTGGTCATATCTAATATTACTAAATATTCCTAAGTACTAAACATTCTCCACCCTATACCAACACTGACAACCTCCCGATGAAATGCAACAAGCTTATATATAGGGCATATTCAGGGGTAGATCGCAACCTCCCTAACACGGTCCCACCACCGTTGCATTGCACCACGATTATGACCTTGTTAGAATTTAGGGTGTATCATGCATCTTACCATAATCTCACTTCACAACCCTTATCCTATGTAGGATAGTCTTGAGTGAATTGATCTCTAGTTCCCTTGGACAATTAGGTTCGCCTAATGTCTAAGTTCACATGACATGTAGGTTTGCCTATTTCTAAGTTCACCTAATGTCTAAGTTCACCTGACATTTAAAGTTCCCCTAATGTCTAAGTTCACTAAAAATCCATACCAAATCCCAATGTCTATAATCATCAATGAGGGTTCATATCACCACTGAGTGCTCTTATTGTCACTAAGTGTTCATATTCTCCCTATAATTTATTCTCATCAAGTGTTCATACCATCACTAAGTGTTAGTATCATCACTATGCGTTCATATGTTCACCAAGTGTCTATATCATCCTCCAACTCTTCAGTCTATTACTAAGTGTTCGTATCGCTCATTGATCCTATACACCCCACGTGTCCAATAAGTGTGTTCATAAAAGATTATATAAGTGTTCATCAAATATTATTGTCCAATATGTCAATCCAAACCAACCTTAACCACATTCCATCAACATCAACCTTACCACATTTCCTAGTAATATCCTAAGTTCCTAAAACTGACAGACCCCCAATATACTACAAATGGTATATGTATAGGGCATATGTAGGGGTCAGTCGCAACTACCCCAGCCACCGTCCCACCACCTTTGTAGTATACCACGAGTGTGTCCTTGTCCGGTGATCCTAGATCAAACAATTAATTCCTAAAGCAGATAGTTTCTAAGCAGTTAATTTCCTAAGCAATTAGTTTCCCAAACAGGTAGTTCCCTTATTCTTCAATACTGACATCCACCTAATGTACCGTAATTGGTATATATATAGGGCATATGTAGGGGTCAGTCGCAACTTCCCCAGCCAACGTCCCACCACCTTTACGATACACCACGTGTATGTCCTTATCGAATCATGCGGGCACAGTCAATCAAATATAATCAACAAGTATCATATGCATGGCAGATATATATCAGGAGTTCAAATAACATATAGTAAACACATAAGCATGAAATCCTGAATATAATAACTAGTGTATGAAATAGTTCATACTAGGGTATCCTACGGTTATAGACTAGGTCAACCATTTCTAGTAACCTAATTCCCTATAACCCAGGCTCTGATACCAATCTGTAACACCCCGACCGATGGCGGAAATGTCGGGATGCTATGAGGGACGTGTAGATTGTTCATAAGCTCGTGGGCATCTAATTTGAATCATCACATATCAATTAATCAACCAAATTAATTACACAAAAATCATGTTCATCATTAATTAGTTACATCAAATACACAAAAGATTCAGCTATCTAACTAAATTCTACTCTTCAGAATTTCAGTTATTTAGCTAAGTCCAAGATCCTACGTGATGATGTCCCAAAAGAATGTAGAGCTATCCTGCCCTATTTACTTGTCTTCATTCCCTGAAACATATGAAAATCAAGTGTCAACTACGAAGTAGTTGGTGAGTAACCATAAGTTTTATATTTAAAAATGTTTATCAAAATAATTATAAAAGTTTCTTGAGAAATCCACATAAGCACCTGCGAGATAATCTATCACATAACCCAAACACACAATCACAAACACATTATCACATATCTCAAATAATCATAGATAATCGTAGATAATCATAGACAATCAATCACATAACATTCAACCAACCTCAATCATCAATATTCTCAAATAGTATAAGTGAATGTACATGAAATCAATGTAATTAACCAAAGTTAAAAACAATGATTCATGGAGTGGTAACAAACCACGTGACAATACATGCAATCATTGCGGATGACCAAAGTCAACCACCACGATCCACGTAATAGTGACAATACATGCAGTCGTTGCGAATGACCGAAGTCATCAGCTACAACTCATGGAATAGTGACAATACATGCAGTCGTTGCGAATGACCGAAGTCATCAGCTACAACTCATGGAATAGTGACAATACATGCATTCGTTGCGAATGACCGAAGCCATTAGCAACAACTCATGGAATATGATAATCCATAAACAATGATTATCCCATAATATGAATATCATAATGATAGACTAGGTGTCACCCATGTGTTATCAAAATAATATTTAAATTGGTATACATGTTCCACCTCCGAGTTTAAAATAAAACAGTATAAAAGGGAGGTTATGAGAACTCACATGAGTCCTTAGATTCGGTGTTTTTAGTAGAATGCGCGCTCGCGTATGAGATTCATAATAACTCAATCAACCTGTAATTATCGTGTGTTTGTATCTGTAAGTATGTGTGTTTCTTTTTAATTTAGCGACCATAATCGTTCACTTTTATTTCATGAAGTGTTTCACTTTCTTAGTTCATTTTACCTAAATTAAGTAAAACACTAGGGATTTTTATAGATAATTGTTATTAAAATTTAATCTAACTTGTTAGTTTTAAATTATCTAATAAAAATAATAGGTTATGACACATAAGTTGTAATTACCCTAGATACGTTTACTTAGAGATAATAACCCTCGTCATAAACGTATCTAAAATTATAATTCCATGCATGTTCAATCAAGGTAACCACCATAGTTTAGGTTGTTGAAATTCTAAATTAGGTTTAGAAGATAATAATTATGTTATTCATATAAAATGTTCAAATTATGTAAGTTCCTATTTTAAAACCAATTCTCCTTATAAAAAGGTGTTGGTGGTTTATATGGCTAATGCATGCATAATCATATCCTCCCACATATCAATTGTTTATCACCATTTATATGTATTGAGATAGCTCTTTCCTTAGCCCGTTAAGATTTAGTTTTACAATCCTAGGTTCGGCCCTAGTTGCCCTTAGCCTAGTCCAGGTTCGGCCAGGCCCAATGGGGTTCGGCCCATGATAGTTCGTGGCGCATGGCATTCACCACAAGAGGTTCGGTCACTGCTTGTTCCAGTTCAGCTAAAAGAATAAATTATGGCCAAAGGTTCGCTGGTTTCCCACTCCAATCCCTAGGGTTCGTTCCCCACAGGTTCAGCCAACACATGGTTTCTTTTAACACAAGGTTCGCTGCATGCTGTCCACGAACCATTTGGTTCGGCTGAGTTGTAGGGGTTCGCCAACCAGGAGCAGGTTCGTGAGTCCCCTGGGTTCGCCACTTCAAGGAAGGTTCGTTCGGGCGTAGGTTCGTCCCATAAGGATGGTTCGTAGCTTCCAATTCTGGCCCATCAAGGTTCAATGGCCCTAGTCTAGGTTCGCACAGAATGGTTTGATTCTACCCAGGTTCGGCTAATGGTTCGCTGGCCAAGGGTGTAGGGTTCGGCTGATGAAAAGGTTTGGCCGATACACTAGGGTTCGTGTATGGGTAAAAGGTTTGGCCACCCTTGTTCTTCCCGCCCATACAGGTTCGTGAGGCCAAGGTTCGGCCACCTGGTTCGTGTCTAGCAACACATGTTACTGTTCATCGCCATCTCCCCTTGAACCTCACTTGTTGCAGCCCGTGACCCTCACCAACTCCAGCTCGTATATGTACAATTTAGTGTTCCTAGGGTAATATAGATTCGGTTGACAACAAGAACCCAACCCGTTTAGTGTTCAAAGAAGGAAAGCAAGAAAAAGTTCAAGATTTACCTCGAAATATTGACCCAACGTTGGGTTCCTTCGTGCAGCCTTGATCTACTCAGTTAGGTGGACGATTTGAGACAATAATCATCAAAAATGGTTGAGAAATGGTGAAGAAATCCTAGTGAGAAGTTTTAGAGAGAGAGAGTGACGGTTTTGGTATTTTAGTGAGAGAAAGTTCTTGTTAAAAATGAAGAAGAAGAAGTGTTCCTTCACTCTTATACCCCGTATCGTTCCCACGTGCTCGGTCTCGTTTAATACGCGAAAAGAATAATTAGGTGCTCGGTTTTTATTCGTAACACATTTAAAACATATAACATATAAATAAATATGTTTCTTTTTAATAAAAATGATTTTAAATAAGTTTGTTTAAATAAAATGCCTCGTTTGCTTTCGTTAAATTAACTATTTAAGTAAAACGTTTTACTCGGATTTGTTTTAGGTTGTGATTCCTAATAAACGTTTTTAATTTCCTTTTTCTTATTTTATTATCGTTAAATATTATTATATTATCTCATCGAAACGCGTTACTTACGTACGTATTCGTAAAGATCGTCACCTTTGCGAATCCGACGTTCGTATCGCTTTTCGATTCGATTTTACAATTTATGGAATTTTGTTTTGAGATTATTATTCCTAATAATTATATTCGTGTGAATCGTCACCCACTCGAATATATTATCAAGTTAATATTTCTGAAATAACATTCGCATTTAAGTTATGTTCGTAACCTCACCGTTGCGTATATTATCTTTAATGAAACTTCCATTATTTTATTAACTTTGATATTATAAATCCCAATCCAAACCCACTAAACCAAATCACTGACACATCCGTGATAGACCGAAATACGCATATGTATAGGGCATATGTAGGGGTCAGTCGCAACTGCCCCAGCCACCGTCCCACCGCTATTTCGATAAACCATGACCATTTGTCCTTGACTATGTTTAGTAACCAAACCATAACACACTCCAACTTCCTTTCCATTAAAAACCATAAACCATAATCTGTGTATTCAACTGCGATAAACTCTCTGGTTCTGTTTAGTTGGGTTACAACTAAACTTCCCATGGTTTACGCGTATACTAATATATTCTCAATGTATACCAATTATCAATAATACCATCCAATAATTCATAATCATTAATAGTTAACACATCATGTCGTAACAGTACAATCGTACATATGTACGGACAACCTGAAATACAGTGATGTTACAACACTGCTGTGGTAGCTATTATTGTAGGAGAACTCAATGAGTGGTAAATGATTGTCCCAACTTCCACCGAAGTCTAGGACACATGTCCTCAACATATCCTTTCGCTCCCTTTACCGTCCGTTTGTCGATGGTACGCAGTGCTCAAGTTTACACTTGTCCCTAAGGATTGTTGCAATGATTGCCTGAATTCGCGATGTAAATCAATTGTCCCGGTTAGAAATAATAGATAGTGGCACACCGTGCCGCACTACTATTTCGTTGACATAGAGTTTTTCTAGCTTTTCCATCTTATAGTCTCTCGGATCGGCAAGAAATGAGCGAACTTGGTCAATCGATCAATGATGACCATATGGAATCATGTCCACTGGAAGTACGGGGTAGCATGGTAATAAAATCCATAGATATCTGTTCCCACTTCCATTGTGGTATTTCTGGTTGTTCCAGCAAACCTGACGGTTTATGGTGTTCAGCTTTGACTTTGGCATAAGAGAGGCACTTACTAACATAAGTAGCCACATCCTTCTTCATACATGGCCACCAATAAAATGACCTAAGATCTTGATACATCTTATCGACACCCAGATGAACGAAATAACGTGTTTTGTGTGCCTCATCAAGAATGGGTTTTCGAATTTCATCTACTGCTGGGATCCATACACGATCCTGGAAATAGATAACTCCATCCTGTTTTATCTCAAATTGCTTCTCGGCTCCACAATCGAGCTCGTTTCTCAAGTTGTTCATGGCCACCGCTTCTTTTTGTGATTGTAGAATTTGATCTCTCAGGCTTGTTTGCATAGTCATTCCCATTGCCCTAATGCGCAAAGGTTTAACACTTTCCTTCCGGCTCAAAGTGTCAGCTACGACATTAACTTTACCCAGATAGTATTTGATCACACAATCGTAATCGTTCAGGAGCTCAACCCAACTTCTCTATCTCGTGTTAAGCTCCTTCTGATCAAATATGTGCTATAAACTCTTGTGATCTGTGAAGATTGTGCATTTAGTACCATACAGGTAATGCCTCCAAATCTTAAAGGTTCGCTGATTAGGGAGGGTTTTAACAGCCTAAGGTTTGGCCAAAATAAGAACTTCGACTGGCCAAGGTTCGACCCTATGTTCGGCTAGGTCAGGTTTGCATGGCTTGGGTTCGGCTGTATAGGTTCGCAGCCATAAGGTGGGTTTGGCTGGTCTAAGATTAGCAGCCATAGCTTCGCTCAAGCATGGTTCGTGTCCCTCCCCTGGTTCGGCTATTAGTGGTTCAGCCATGCAAGGTTTGATTGTGCATGGGTTCGTTGGATAGGAACTTCAACCACCATAGGTTCGCATCACTGGGTTCGTTCATCACTGGTTCGTCTCCCTGGGTTCGGCCAAGGGTGGTTCGCATAGCACCAGGTTCGTGAGCCAGAAGGTTCGGCCCTGCACATGTTTGCGGCTGTGTACGGTTCGGCCAACCCAGCCTTGTCACGAACCATTGCTCACCCTCTTCATCTTTGCATCAAATCCGTTACAGGTTTGTTTATCGAAAAGTCGACCAACCGTTGGATTTCTTCGTGGGTTCTTGTTCTCCTCGATTATACGGTCGTTTAGACACCAAGATCTTGCAAAACCGTGGAGAGATGGAGGAGATATTGTAGAGAGAAGTTAGAGAGAGAGAAAATGGGGAAAATTGAGTTCTAGAGAGAGAAGGAAGTGTGGGAAAAATGAAGAAGAAGAGTAGGTTCCACCATTTATATCCCGCGCCTTTCCCGTGTGCTCGGTCTCGTTTATTTCGCGATAAAAATTATAAGATGCTCGATTTTGCTCGTAACTTATATTTAAAATATTACACATTTAAATAATGTTGTTCCGTTTTAATAAAATAATTATAATTAAAGTTGTTTCGTAAAAAGATTTCGTTTGCTTTCGTTAAATCATTTATTTTATAAAATGATTTGTTTGGATCCGTCTTAGATTGTAATTCTTAATAAACATTTTTAAATTCTTTTTCTTATTTTAATATCGTTAGATATTATTTCGTTATCTCGTCGAAACGCGTTACTTACGTACGTATTCGTAAAGATCGTCACCTTTTCGAATCCAACACTCGTATCGTATTTCGATTCGATTTACGATTTATGGAATATCGTTTCAGTATATTATTCCTAATAATTATATTCGTGTGAATCGTCACCCACGCGAATACATTATTAAGTTAATATTTCTGAAATAACATTCGCGTTTAAGTTGTATTCGTAACCTCACCATCGCGTAGTTATTCTCAATATTGTTTCCATTATTTTATTATCTTGAATATTATAATTTCCCAATCCAAATTCCACTAAACCATATCACTGACACATCCATGATAGGCCGAAATAAGCTTATGTATAGGGCATATGTAGGAGTAGGTCGCAACCTATCCAGCCACCGTCCTACCACCATTTCGATAAACCATGACCATGTGTCCTTGACTATGTTTAGTAACCAAACAATAACCAACTCATAACTCTTTATCATTCAAAACCAAAACCTCGGATTCTCCTCACCAAAGCCTTAACACTGATATAATCATGATAAACCAAAGATGGTTTATGTATAGGGCATACGTAGAGGCCAGTCGCAACTGCCTCAGCCGCCATCCCACCACCTGTTCGATAGACCATGATTATATCCTTGCCTATCCTTGGTTATAGAATCCTATACTACTACCAATCCCAGTCAAACAACCATATCGTATTAATTCAATTGCAATAAGCTCTCCGGTTCTGTTTAGTTGTGTTTCAAACTAGACTTCCCATGGTTTATGCTCATTGTGATAATATACGTTCTCAATATGTATACCAGTGATAATATCATCAAATAATTCATAGTAATTATCAATTATCATATCAGGCTTTAACAATACAAATGTTTATGTAATGAAATGCCTGAAATATAGTGATGTTACAGTCTCCCCTAGTTAAGGGAATTTCGTCCCGAAATTCAACTTGGAGTGACCTTAGTGAAAATAGTCCTGAAATACAGTGATGTTACGCGCTCGTTACTTGTAGATTAAGTATCTTCAGTACCTGAGTTGTTTAAGAGGATTCGAATACTATAAGTATTTATAATAGACGTATCTAGGGTTTTGGTCTCGGCGTGCAACTATGTGTCCTAGGTGTTACTAATGTGTAGCTATGATTTTCTATAACTATTCTAAGTGTCTTACCCTCTCATAACCCTTATCCCGTAGATAATGACTATTAAACCTTAGTTAGGTAAGGTTTATGTTACTTCCATTCATGACTATTTTTAAGGAAAACATTTTTAATAAAACCCATTTTAAGTTAAATATTTAGGTTAGAAATCATTTCATTTATTTTAAAACATTTTAATTAAAGTAGTTCATAAATCATTTCCTTTTTGTTAAACATAAGTCAATTTAAGAAAATTATAAGTTAAATTGTTAGACTCGAGTTGATCTCACTCGATTAACTCTAAGTCCGTTGTTAGATCTTTGTTTCCTCATGGTTCTTTGATCAACTCTTGTGTATAACTTTCTTAGAAAGTTCAATTGAACGATCTAACTTAGTTATACGTTTGTGTAGAATTTCTAAGTATTGAGTTTTAATAATGTGATTAACACTTAGATACTTAGATTGTTTCCTTGATTCTTGATTAACCATCAACTTGTTCTTATTTAATTTCTTTAATCTCATTGATAAAGATAATGTTACTTTCAGTAACCCATGATTTGAATTAAACCCTCTTTACTCATTAAACTCATGTTTACACATCTTTGAAATTTAGGGAACTCTAGTGTTAAACCTTTGCATGTATAGTTTACAAAATCGTTTAACACCCTCGTAAAACCCTAATAGATTCTTAAAACTCATGTTTAGATGCTAGGAAAATCTAAAAAGGTTTGGATGTTGAAATTTTTATCACCCAAGTTCACAGAACCCGGTTAATCTAATGAAAACCCTAATGGCCTTCCCATGCATGCAATTTACATAAAATCCCCATGCATGCATGTAATGGGTGTAATTTGTTAATCCCTTGGTTTTCGGTACCCTTTCCCGGACCCATTTCAGGCCATCCGAATATGATACCATACGAATGGAAAGACTAGGCCGAACTAAAGGTCATGCGAATAGGATGGCCGAATGTGATGGCCATACAAAGGTGGTGGTTCGGCCGAATAAAAGTGATCCTAGCCGAAACTAGCTCCTCATGCGACTGAGCCTATGTGGTGCGAATGGGGTTGATAACCGAATGGGTGTGGCCTGCAAATGTGTTGGCCGAATAGGAGGGAGGCATTCGAATGAGATTACCTGACCGAAAGGGCTACCATGCGAATAGGGCCTCATTTGGCCTTGAGGCCATTCGGCTTAGGGAACGGCTCATGCGGCCTGTGGCCTTTCGGCCCACCTGATGAATCTTCATTTGGCCGTTCGAATCTCAACCTTCTCTTTGCTGCCATTTCCATGTTTTAAGCCTAAGCAAAGTTTTCCCCATGTTCCTAACTCATCCTAATATGTTTTTGTGTGGTTCCTAGGGTTTTATGATGCCTAGAACTGGTTATAGTGTGGTTCGAACAAAGGGGTAAGAAAACCCTAAAACCGAGATTTTAAACTCATTTTTTACCTCGATTCTGGTGGTTCTTGGCTCCAATCATTTGTACTTTCAAGATCTACGTGTTGTTGTGGTCGTTTTGACAGCAAAATGGGTCGATTTGGTGAAGGAATGAGAGATCTAGGGTTTGTGGTTCTTAGAGAGAGAAAGTAGAGAGAGTGGGAAACGAGATTGATGGTGCTGAAGATGGTAGGTGGCGGAAGATATGGAGTTTAATGCCATATTAAAGTCTTTCAAACACCCGGTGTGTTTCAAACACCCGGTGTGTTCGGTCTCGTTCGGTTTTGCTCGGTTTCGCTCGGTTTCGCGGTGAAGCGTCGGTTTCGTTTGTTTTCGAAATAAAATGATACGGTTTTAAAAATAAAATTTATAAATTTCATTTAAGTGGTAATTCCTAGTAAATTAACCAGATATCTTCTGTTTGTTTTAAATTTCTGAAAATATTAAATTTACCTGTTTAAATCGAATCGTACAGTCGCGCGTATTCGTTCGGATCATGACCTGTACGAATACGTCGATAACTACATTCTTCAATATGGTTTTCTAATTATTAGACATCATTTAGAACGTTAAACTTTCAGATAAATTCGTACAGATCGTCACCTATACGAATAATCCGTCCATTTAGCATTCACGTAACGACATCCGTTGTTATATTGTTCTGTTAAACCTCACATACGTTTATACGTAATAATGTCCTAACTAACAATCACATGATGGTTCTGTGTTGTGAGATAAATTTCTGACTGTTGAACCATGATTTATGAGTCATGTTTCTGATATCAATGCGAACTAGTTTCGTGTCAAGCATCAAATGATAACAGTATATAGATGACACATGAAAGTTGTACCTGATTTACTGTGCATGTTACTGTGTAGATCACAATTCCGGTTAAATTTCCGGCACTGATGTTACAGTCTCCCCTTGTTAGAGAAATTTCGTCCCGAAATTTAAGAATCGTTATCAGGTACGGCTTCCTCGGTAAACAGATGGGGATACTTGGACTTCATGTGATCCTCGCGTTCCCAAGTAAACTGGGTCCGCGCTTTGAATTCCATCGAACCTTGACAATTGGAATATGGCTTCGCTTTAGTTATTTAACTTCGCGATCCATAATCTCTAAAGGTTCTTCGATAAAATGTAATTGTTCGTCCACTTGAATTTCTTCGATTGGTATGATGAGTGATTCGTCTGCAAGGCATTTCTTTAAATTTGAGACGTGAAACACGTCATGCACACCACTGAGTTCATCTGGTAGTCCCAGCCTATACGCCACAGGACCAATTCGTTCAACGATTTCGAACGGTCCGACGTATCGTGGTGCTAATTTTCCTTTCTTTCCAAAACGAACTACACCTTTCCATGGGGATACCTTCAACATGACACGATCTCCCACTTGGAATTCCAACGGCTTGCGCCGTTTGTCGGCATAGGTCTTTTGTCTGCTTCTGGTTGCTTGTAACCTTTGTTGAATTTGAGCAATCTTATCTGTAGTTTCCTGAATAAGCTCTGGCCCAGTTATACGGTTATCTCCTACTTCAGTCCAACAACTTGGTGACCGACATTTTCGACCATACAGAGCCTCGAATGGTGCGCATCCAATGCTACTATGGTAACTGTTGTTATAGGAGAATTCGATCAATGGCAAATGAGAGTCCCAATTTCCACCGAAATCCAAAACACATGTTCTCAACATGTCCTCTAGGGTATGTATCGTACGTTTGCTTTGACCGTCCGTTTGAGGATGGTAAGCTGTATTCAGATTTAAATGCGTTCCTAGAGATTTCTGCAATGATTGTCAGAACCTTGATGTGAATCTGCTGTCTCTATCTGAAATGATTGACAATGGCACACCGTGACGTACCACTATCTTGTTGATGTACAGTCTTGCTAGTTTATCCATCATAAAGGTTTCACGCATCGAAAAGAAGTGAGCAGATTTGGTTAATCGATTGATGATAACCCAAATCGTATCATGACCACTAGAAGTGCGGGGTAGCTTGGTAATGAAATCCATAGCTATTTGTTCCCACTTCTAGAGCGGAATCTCAGGCTGTTCTAGTAACCCTGACGGTTTCTGGTGTTCCGCCTTTACTTTTGCACACGTAAGGCATCGACCGACGTTCTCGGCTATGTCTTTCTTCATTCCCGGCCAAGACTGGAAGCTCATAGATGCCGGATAAACTCCCGCCCAAGAAATAGAAGGAGGTCAGAAACTTTGCTGCGACCACTCATGCTACAACAACCGCACAACCACCACCACTGCATATCAAGAAGCTGTATACTAGCACGGCTCCTCAATGCAACAATTGTCAGTTTCACGATCACCTTGGAATCCCGTGCAGGCAATGCACTGGGTGTGGAAAATTGGGTCACTAGGTGATTCACTACAGAAACCCAACTCTCTAGAACAGGAGCAACAACGCAGCAGTGATGGCTGCTGCTACTGATAAAAGGTCTTGCTACAACTGTGGCGAATGTTGACATTTCTTGAGAGATTGCCCCGAGATAAATCCACAAAGGGCTCCGGCAGCTAGAGGACGGGCCTTTCAAGTTGGAGCTGCTGCTGCACGACAAGACCCTAATGTGGTCACTGGTACGTTTCTTTTACATGACTTTTATGCATCTATATTATTTGACACTGGTGCGGATCCGAGTTTTATCTCTTCCGACTTTGCACATAAACTTAATTGTATGGAGGAATCATTAGACTCCCCTTACACTATTGATGTAGTAAATGGCAAGCAAATAATCGTTAGTACAGTACTTAGGAACTGTCCATTGACACTTGATGAGCACAAATTTTCCATTGATTTAATACCAATGGAACTGGGCAGTTTCGATATCATTGTCGGGATGGATTGGTTATCCCTTAACAGGGTTCAAGTCTTCTGTTCCAAAAAACTATTACGTATTCCAGTAGAGAACAATCGTGTGTTGGAGATTCATGGAGATCAAGCAAATAGCAGTGTAAAAATAATATCATGCATGAAGGCACGCAAGTGCTTAAAGAAACGGTGTGCAGCATTTCTCGCTCATGATATACCGGTTGTGAAAGACAGACAAGAAGGCGATCAAGATTCAAGATGTACCGGTTGTGAAAGACTTTACGGACGTGTTTCCGGATGATCTATCGGGATTGCCACCCGAACAATCGGCGCAATTCCGAATCGATTTAATTCCGGGAATGGTTCCTGTGGCTAAGTCTCCTTATAGGCTTGCACCATCAGAAATGCAGGAACTGTCCAACCAATTGCAAGAATTATTAGACAAGGGGTTCATTCGACCGAGTTTCTCACCGTGGGGAGCTCCGGTTTTGTTTGTCAAGAAAAAGGATGGATCCTTCAGAATGTGCATTGATTACAGAGAGCTTAGCAAGCTCACTAACAAGAATAGGTACCCATCACCGAGGATTGATGATCTATTTGAGCAATTGAGAGAGCTCAGTACTTCTCAAAGATAGACCTGCGATCAGGTTATCACCAGCTCCGGATTCAGGAGGAGGACATACCCAAGACGACCTTTCGTACTCGATATGGACATTATGAGTTTATAGTGATGCCATTTGGGTTGACGAACGCACCGGCTGTGTTCATGGATCTTATGAACCGGGTGTGTAAGCCGTATTTAGATCAGTTCGTTATCGTCTTTATTGATGATATATTAATCTATTCAAAGAATGAGAAAGAACATGAACAACGCCTCAAAACAATCTTGGAACTTCTAAAGAATGAACAAATTTATGCCAAATTCTCCAAGTGTGAATTTTGGCTAAGAGAAGTTCAGTTCTTGGGTCATGTGATTAACAACAATGGGATTCATGTGGACCCTGCCAAGATCGAAGCAATCAAGAATTGGGACGTGCCCACAACACCTACTGAGATCAGATCATCTCTTGGACTGGCTGGTTATTATAAGAGATTTATTTCGAATTTCTCCAAGATAGCCTTGCCACTCACAAAGCTAACCCAGAAAAGCGAACCATTCGTGTGGACGCAGAAACAAGAAGACGCGTTTCAAACATTAAAACAAAGGTTGTGCAATGCTCCAATCTTAACACTCCTAGTAGGCATTGATGACTTTGTGGTATATTGTGATGCTTCCCATCAGGGACTCGGTTGTGTATTAATGCAACGAGACAAACTCATTGCCTACGCGTAACGACAGTTGAAGATCCAAGAGAAGAATTACACGACACATGAGTTAGAATTGGGAGCTTTTGTCATTTAGGTTTAAGGAAGTTATATTCAAGTTATTCTTAAAAATGTTCACACACATTATTTATAATCCCATAATTCAATAACTCATGTTATTAAAGAAAAAGGTGGTAGTTCTTTAAAACATCCATGCATGCATGTTCCTTCATTTACCCTTAACCCTAATTCAAAAACCCCGGTTCGGAAAACCCCTTGGCTTCACAATGGTTCTAGGTTCGGTCGTGCCAAGGCTTACAGCCCAAATTTTTATAACTTAGACTATGGTGGTGGAGTTAAATTAATCATGCATGTAAGTATAGGTGTGTATGAATAAGGCTATCATCCTTAGCATACATATCTATGGGGAGTAACACACAAAAATTCACAATTTGTTATCGTCATTGGATAATTAAAACTAGAAAGTTCTAAATTTATCCTTTTATGATAAATTAGGAAGTCTTGATGTGTAACATTTCAACTTAGGTAATAAACCTAGGTAACTCGCGCATCTAATAACAAAAGGGCAAACAAGTACGAAGAACTTAATTATGATCAAACATAGATACTTATGAATATGAAACACACGATAATTACAGGTTGTTGAGTTGATTTTGATTTCACATACGTGAGGGCACATACTACAAGAACACTGAATCTAAGGAATTCAAGTGAGTTCTCATAACCTCCTTTTTAAACCATTTTGCTTTTAAACTCGGAGGTGGAACATGTATATCAGATTTAAATATTATTTTGATAACACATGGGTGACACCTGGATTATCAATATGATATTCATATTATTGAATTATTATTGATTATGGATTGACATGGATTATCACACTCCGTGAGTCATTGTTGGTTGAGTTGACTTCCGTCCTCCGCAATGACTGAGTTACTGTTGGTGAGTTGACTTCGATCCTCCTCAGTGATTCCACTGTTGGTTGAGTTGAATAAGGTCCTCCGCAGTGCATGTATTGACACTTATATTATTAGGGATGTCGTTGGTTGAGTTGACTGAGGTCCTTCGCGATGATTCCGCCGTTGATTGAGTTGACTGAGGTCATCCACGGTAACTTATATTGATATGATTATGGTGAATGTTGATTATTGATTTGATGTGTTTAGTTGAGATTGGTTGACTATATGTGGATGATTAATTGTGATTATTTGAATTATGTGATTGTTGGATTATGTGATTGTTGTGGTTGTGGTTTTACAGAGTTGGATTATCTCACAGGTGCCCATGTGAATTTTCTTAAACTATAAATTTTAAATGGAGGTTTATAAATGTTTTGAAGAATGAAAAACTTATGATTACTCACCAACTACTTCGTAGTTGACACTTGATTTTCTACATGTTTCAGGAAATGAAGAAAAGCAAGTAGAGAAGGGTAGCTCTACATCTTTTGGACTCATCACATAGGGTCTCAGACTTAGCTCAATTAACTGGATCATTGAAGATTAGGATTTAGTTAATTTACCTACATCTTTTGAGTAATCATTGTAATTCAAAATATGACAAACATGGTTTTTGTGTAATTATTTTGGTTGATTAAATTGATATGTGATGATTTATGTTAGATGCCCACGAGCTTATGAACAATCTACACATCCCTCGTGGCATCCCGACGTTTCCGCCATCGGTCAGGGTGTTACATAACCGAAACTGATGTAATTTAACTTTGTAATTCTATTTCATTTAGCATTTTCTCATTATATATCATGTGCAATGTAAACAATCTGATCACCACGATTATCATTTCCGATATCGCGCCCCGGGACCTTTCCGCCCGACGGGACACACGATCCGGCCCGCCGGCTCGGGGTGTGATAGATTGGTATAAGAGCCATGGTTATAGAGAAATATAGGTCATTTATTTAAACATTTTGGCCTAGACTATAACCTAGGGACCCTTCATGTAGAGAACACAGGACTTAGAAATTTCTTGCATTGTGTCTTCTGCATTCGATCATTGCACTAACTGATATTCTATTGGTTGTGATCAGAATGCAGCCAAGAAGACCACCTACTATTATGCCTCCACCACCACCGCCACCTCCTCCTCCCCCAGAAACTCCACCTGTTGACCCGAATGCAACTCAGAATCTGGATCCTGCTACCGTTACCCTAGCAACTATACTGAGCAGCTAGCTGACTAATCAGCTGAAAGAGGTGATCCCGGATATGATCAACAGCATTCGGAACGACAACAACAACTATGGGAAATCATCAGGAGAGGCCAGTAGAAATATTGGCGGTGCATCTCATTACTCCTACAAGTCATTTGTAGGATGTAAGCCGCCTAGTTTCAGCGGGACTGAAGGAGCTGTTGGTCTAATCCAATGGATTGAAAAGATGGAGACTACTCTAGACATCAGTAGCTGTCCAGAACATCACAAGGTTCGCTACTCTGCAGGATCTTTTAACAAGCGAGCTTTGACCTGGTGGAACTCACAGATTCAGGCCAGAGGAAGGGAAGAAGCTATGGCGATGCCATGGAAAGAATTCAAGACATTGCTGAGAAATGATTTTTCCCCAAGAACGAGCTGCAGAGACTGGAGATCGAGCTGTCAAACCATGTGATGAAAGGGGCAGACCACGTGGGTTATACCACTAGTTATCACGAGTTGGTTGCATTGGTGCGAGATATGGTACCAACTTTGGAGAAACAGACTGACAGGTATGTATGTGGATTACCCGCCTGCAGACAGAGTTTGGTCGTTGCAGCAAACCCTATAACCTTGGAGTCAGCTGTTAGCCTGTCAGGGAAACTCACTAACCTCATGGTAGCCTTTGGAACTCTGAAGAAAGAGGCCGACTCCAACAAGCACAAAGAAGAGTCATCTAAGAAACCCCACCATCACCCAAAGAAGAAGCAAAAGGTCATCAAGAACTACACGATGGCCACTCCACTCAACCAAGTAGCAGCTGCACCGCAGAACCTTAACAGAAGACCCTACACTGGTACATATCCTTTGTGTGCCAAGTGTCAATATTATCATGCTGCTAATAGTCCCTGCAAGCACTATACGGGATGTGGACAAAAGGACCATTGGATCCAACACTGCAGAATGGCACCTAACCAAGTAGTCAACAATGCTGCTTTAGTTCTGCCTCCACCCAACAATCAGAACCAGAACAATGGTGGATGCTATAACTATGGTGAAGTTGGCCACTTTTCAAAGAACTGCCCAAAGAAAGTTCAGCCAGCAGTTCAAGCACCACGTGGAAGAGCTTTTGCTATAGGAGCTCCAGCTGCTCATCAAGACCCAAACGTGGTCACTTGTACATTTCTCTTACATGACTTTTATGCATCTATACTATTTGACACTGGTGCGGATCAGAGTTTTATCTCGACCGATTTTGCATGCCAACTTAATCATATTGAGGAACTTTTAGACTCCCCTTACATTATTGAAGTAGCGAACGGAAAACAAATCACAGGTAGTACAATACTTAGAAATTGCCCATTAACACTTAACGGTCAAACATTTACCATCAATTTGATATCGATGGAGTTGGGTAGTTTCGAAATCATTGTAGGGATGGATTGGCTATCTCTCAATAGAGTGGAAGTCATCTGTTCTGAAAAGCTGCTTTGAATTCCATTGACGAACGATCATGTGTTGGAAGTTTGAGGGGATCAAGCAAAACGAAGTGTCAAAATCATATCTTGCATAAAGGCGCGTAAGTGTTTACAGAAGCAGTGTGTAGCTTTTCTGGCTCATGTGGTGGATAAAGAGAAAGACAAGATCAAGATTCAAGACGTGCCAGTAGTAAAAGAGTATCCCGAAGTATTTCCTGAAGACCTACCGGGTTTACCACCCGTACGACCGGTAGAGTTTCGTATTGTCTTAGTTCCTGGAGCAACTCCTGTTGCTAAATCTCCTTACAGGTAAGCACCCTTAGAGATGCAAGAACTGTCAAATCAACTACAGGAGCTACTTGATAAAGATTTCATCCGACCGAGCTACTCACCATGGGGAGCTCCGGTTCTGTTCGTGAAAAAGAACGACAGATCTTTTCGGATGTGTATAGACTACAGAGAGCTGAACAAATTAACCATCAAGAATCGGTATCCCTTACCGAGGATTGATGATCTATTTGACCAACTACAAGGAGCGCGGTATTTCTCGAATATTGATTTACGGTCCGAATATCATCAACTCAGAGTTCAAGACGCAGACATACCAAAGACGGCATTCCGAACCGGATATGGGCATTAGGAGTTTATGGTGATGCATTTCGGGTTGACAAATGCACCTGCAATTTTCATGGACCTCATGAACCGAGTGTGCAAGTCGTATCTAGATCAGTTTGTTATTGTCTTCATTGATGACATACTGATTTATTCCAAGAGCAAAACAAAACACGAGCAACATCTCAGGAAGATCTTGGAGCTGTTGAAGAAAGAGCAACTCTATGCTAAATTCTCTAAGTGTGAATTTTGGCTGAGAGAGGTTCAGTTGTTGGGTCATGTAGTCAACAGTGAAAGAATACATGTACACCCTGCCAAGATCAAAGCAATAAAGAACTGGGATACTCCGAAGACACCGACGGAGATACGGTCTTTTCTGGGACTAGCAGGTTATTATAGAAGGTTTATCTCAAACTTTTCTAAGATAGCTCTGCCTCTTACCAAGTTAACTCAGAAAAGTGAACCGTTTGTTTGGGAGCAGAGACAAGAAGATGCTTTCCAGACATTGAAGAAGAAGTTATGTGATACTCCAATCTTATCTCTCCCAGAAGGCTATGATGACTTTGTAGTATACTATGAAAAGAACTACACTAATCATGATCTAGAACTGGGAGTAGTTGTATTCGCGTTAAAGATCTGGAGACATTACTTATATGGCACTAAGTGTACCATATTTACTGATCACAAGAGTCTACAGCATATCTTTGATCAGAAGGAACTCAACATGCGACAACGTCGTTGGGTCGAACTTCTGAATGATTATGACTGTGTGATTAAGTACCATCCGGGTAAGGCGAACGTTGTGGCGGATGCCTTGAGCCGGAAGGAACGGGTCAAACCCTTGCGAGTCAGAGAAATGGGGATGAATGTGCAGACAAGTTTACGCGGCAAGATTATTCAGGCACAAAGAGAATCAGTAGAACGAGGAAATCTGAAGAAAGAACTTGACTGTGGAGCAGAACGACAGTTTGAAACAAAACCAGATGGAATCATCTACTACCAGGATCGTGTATGGATTCCTGCGATAGAGGAATTGAGAAAACTCATCTTTGATGAAATACACAAGAGCAAGTACTCAGTGCATCCAGGCGCCGATAAAATGTACCAAGACTTACGGGGATATTATTGGTGGCCGGAAATGAAGAAAGACATAGCCGAGTACGTCGATCGATGTCTTACGTGTGCGAAAGTAAAGGCGGAACACCAGAAACCGTCAGGGTTACTAGAACAGCCTGAGATTCCGCTCTGGAAGTGGGAACATATAGCTATGGATTTAATTACGAAGCTACCCCGCACTTCTTGCCGATGCGTGAAACCTTTACGATGGATAAACTAGCAAGGCTGTACATCAACGAGAAAGTGGTACGTCACGGTGTGCCATTGTCAATCATTTCAGATAGAGACAGCAGATTCACATCAAGGTTCTGGCAATCATTGCAGAAATCTCTAGGGACGCATTTAAATCCGAGTACAGCTTACCATCCTCAAACGGACGGTCAAAGCGAACGTACGATACAGACCTTAGAGGACATGTGTTTTGGATTTCGGTGGAAATTGGGACTCTCATTTGCCACTGATCGAATTCTCCTATAACAACAGTTACCATAGTAGCATCGGATGCGCACCATTCGAGGCTCTGTATGGTCGAAAATGTCGGTCACCAATTTGTTGGACTGAAGTAGGAGATAACCGTATAAGTGAGCCAGAGCTTATTCAGGAAACTACAGATAAGATTGCTCAGATTCAACAAAGGTTACAAGCAACCAGAAGCAAACAAAAGAGCTATGCCAACAAACGGTGCAAGCCGTTGGAATTCCAAGCGGGAGATCGTGTCATGTTGAAGGTATCCCCATGGAAAGGTGTAGTTCGTTTCGGAAAGAAAGGCAAATTAGCACCACGATACGTCGGACTGTTCGAAATCGTTAAACGAATTGGTTCTGTGGCGTATAGGCTGGGACTACCAGATGAACTCAGTGGTGTGCATGACGTGTTTCACGTCTCAAATTTAAAGAAATACCTTGCAGACGTATCACTCGTCATACCAATCGAAGAAATTCAAGTGGACGAACAATTACATTTTATCGAAGAATCTTTAGAGATTATGGATCGCGAAGTTAAACAACTAACGCGAAGCCGTATTCCAATTGTCAAGGTTCGATGGAATTCAAAACGCGGACCCGAGTTTACTTGGGAACGCGAGGATCACATGAAGTCCAACTATCCTTATATGTTTACAGAGGAAGCCGTACCTGATAACGATTCTTAAATTTCGGGACGAAATTTCTCTAACAAGGGGAGACTGTAACATCAGTGCCGGAAACGTAACCGGAACAGTGATCTAGACAGTAACATGCACAGTAAATCAGGTACAACTTTCATGTGTTATCTATATACTGTTATCATTTGATGCTTGACACGAAACTAGTACGCATTGATATTAAAAACATAACTCATAATCATGGTTCAACAGTCAGAAATTTATCTGACAACACATAACCATCATGTGATTGTTAGTTAGGACATTATTACGTATAAACGTATGTGACGTTTAACAGAACAAGATAACAACGGATGTCGTTACGTGAATGCTAAATGGACGGATTATTCGTATAGTTGACGATCTGTACGAATATATCTGAAAGTTTAACATTCTGAATGATGTCTAAAAACTAGAAAACCATATTGAAGAGTGTAGTTATCATCGTATTCGTACGGGTGACGATCCGAACGAATACGCGCGACGACTGTACGATTCGATTTAAACAGGTAAATTTAATATTTTCATAAATTTAAAAAAACAGAAGATATATATTTAATTAACTAGGAATTACCACCTAAATGAAATTTATAAATTCTATTTTTAAAACCATATCGTTTTATTTCGAAAACAAACGAAACCGACGCCTCTACGCGAAACCGAGCAAGATCGAACACACCGGGTGTTTGAAAGACTTTAATATGACATTAAATGCCGCATCTTCCCCCACCTACCATCTTCATCACCATCAATCTGGTTTCTCTCTCTCTACTTTCTCTCTCTAAGAACCACAAACCCTAGATCTCTCATTCCTTCACCAAATCGACCCATTTTGGTGTCAAAACGACCACAACAACACGTAGATCTTGAAAGTACAAACGATCGGAGCCAAGAACCACCTGAATCGAGGTAAAAATGAGTTTAAAATCTCGGTTTTAGGGTTTTCTTACCCCTTTGTTCGAACCACACTATAACCGGTTCTAGACATCATAAAACCCTAGGAACCACACAAAAACATGTTAGGATGAGTTAGGAACTTGAGGAAAACTTTTCTTAGGATTAGAACTTGGAATTGGCAGCAAAGAGAAGGCTGAGATTCGAACGGCCGAAGAAGATTCATCAGGTGGGCCGAAAGGCCACAGGCCGCATGAGCCGTTCCCTAAGCCGAATGGCCTCAAGGCCGAATGAGGCTCTATTCGCATGGTAGCCCTTTCGGTCGGGTAATCTCATTCGCATGCCTCCCTCCTATTCGGCCAACACATTTGCAGGCCACACACATTCGGTTATCAACCCCATTCACACCACATAGGCTCAGTCGCATGAGGAGCTTGTTTCGGTTAGGATCACTCTTATTCGGCCTAACCACCACCTTTGTATGGCCATCACATTCGGCCATCCTATTCACATGACCTTTAGTCCGGCCTAGTTTTTCCATTCGTATGGTATCACATTCGGATGGCCTGAAATAGGTCCGGGAAAGGGTACCGAAAACCAAGGGATTAACAAATTACACCCATTACATGCATGCATGGGGATTTTACGTAAATTGCATGCATGGGAAGGCCATTAGGATTTTCATGAGATTAACTGGGTTCTATGAACTTTGGTGATAAAAATTTCAACATCCAAACCTTTTTAGATTTTCCTAGAATCTAAACATGAGTTTTAAGAATCTATTAGGGTTTTACGAGGGTGTTAAACGGTTTTGTAAACTATACATGCAAAGGTTTAACACTAGAGTTCCCTAAGTTTCAAAGATGTGTAAACATGAGTTTAATGAGTAAAGAGGGTTTAATTCAAATCATGGGTTACTAAAAGTAACATTATCTTTATCAATGAGATTAAAGAAATTAAATAAGAACAAGTTGATGGTTAATCAAGAATCAAGGAAACAATCTAAGTATCTAAGTGTTAATCACATTATTAACACTCAATACTTAGAAATTATACACAAACGTATAACTAAGTTAGATCGTTCAATTGAACTTTCTAAGCAATTTACACAAGAGTTGATCAAAGAACCATGAGGAAACAAAGATCTAACAACGGACTTAGAGTTAATCGAGTGAGATTAACTCGAGTCTAACAATTTAACTTATAATTTTCTTAAATTGACTTATGTTTAACAAAAAGGAAATGATTTATGAACTACTTTAATTAAAATGTTTTAAAATAAATGAAATGATTTCTAACCTAAATATTTAACTTAAAATGGGTTTTATTAAAAAAATTTTCCTTAAAAAGAGTCATGAATGGAAGTAATATAAACCTTACCTAACTAAGGTTTAATAGTCATTATCTACGGGATAAGGGTTATGAGAGGGTAATACACTTAGAATAGTTAGAGAAAATCATAGCTACACATTAGTAACATCTAGGACATATAGTTGCACGCCGAGACCAAAACCCTAGATACGTCTATTATAAATACTTATAGTATTCGAATCCTCTTAAAACAACTTAGGTACTGAAGATACTTATTCTACAAGTAACGAGCGCGCATTTTGTTGAGATTCAATACATAGCAACACAGGTGAGTTCATCACCCCTTTTCTAAACATTTTTGTTTTATAAACGCGTGGCTGAGAAGCGTGCGTAAATTATTTTCTTTGGATTATATTTACTTAAATGCTTTTACTTAACATAGTTTATATATGTATAATTGTTATCCTAGATTCTGTTTAGGTAAACTATATACAGGATTTCAAAATAAGTTATCTATTCATTATGAGCAGATAACTATTTATTTCAAAATCAAAGAACTAAGTACAAAGAACTATTTTCGGTGGTGTGTTGTCAAAGAACTAAAGATCTATTTTCAAAGAACTAACGATCTACTCAAAGAGCTATTTTCGGTGGTGTGTTGTCAAAGAACTAACGATCTACTCAAAGAGCTATTTTCGGTGGTGTGTTGTCAAAGAACTAACGATCTATTTCAACTAACTATGTACAAAGAACTATTTTCAAGGGTCTGTCTGGGAAATATCAAATATAGCATGTGCCAATCTCAGGTTTGAAAGATGTCCAAGCTAGACTGATCGAATATGAGACGCATGTTTGATGATATTTACAGCATTCCCTAACCAGCTTTGAGGAACATCTGGGAAATACTCAAAGATAACATGTGCCAAAGAACTAAAGAGCTATACGAACTACGAACGATCTAGACGAACTATAAATTCCTATACATCAAAAGATGTCCTAGCTAGACTGATTGATTATAAGTAGCATGTTTGACGAGATTTACAGATCTCCTTTACTACTAAGAACCATGATTGCTAGACTACTCATTTATCGTTCAGAACGTTAAACCCACAGATATGTTTGTGTGAATCGTCATCCACGCAAACACATTGTCAATTTACTGTTCGCAGACGATACTGAAATATCGTTTTGATTTAGACATTCTCACAGACGGACTCAACTATACTTACCTATTTGCACATTATTATAACTGTTTTCACACTGTATTTATCGGCCAACTGATTTCTGTTATTTGTGGAAATCAGATCGCAACCAATAAGTTTCTGTCATTTGTTCTCACACATGTTATTTCTCATGATTTGTTGTATTTCTTAATTTGAATTTTCATTCTAATACATACAACTGTTATAGCCCTGTTGTCACACAACTGTTTTACCCATAGTTATTGTGACATCCAGTACCTGATCGTCCGGCAAGTCCGTACGGTATGTGTACTTTCACTATTTACTGTGTGTAAATACAATGTATGAACAGTGTGTGTAACAACAGAACTCAGATAACAAGCAAAAGTTGTACGTGTTTAAGTGAAAACTTAAAGGCAATAAGTACAAAAACTCACGATAAACAACAAGTTGTTTGCATTTAGGTGAAAAACCTAAGTACACTTAATACAACGACTCAAGAGAAACAACAGTGTACAAACAAATGACAAGAACATATCGGTTGCGATCTGATATCCATAGATGATAGGAATTAGATGGCCGATAACTCATTATGAAAACAATGTGAATTCAGGATTATCAACGTGAAAACAGGAAGTTTAGTTGAGTACGTCAGTGAGGAAACACAATTCAAAACCTAAGGGCAGTGTTGTTTTAGAATAATGAACTGCCAGTGTGATTGCGTGGGTGACGATTCTCACAAACATATTTGCGAGTTTATAGTTCTGAATGACTGAAAAGTAGAAAACAAGAGTCAGAAAGTAAAACCATCGTCGTGTTCGTTCGGGTGACGATTCGAACGAATACGCGCGAAGGTGACGCGATCTGGCGAAACAATGTAAAATAAACGTTTTCGATGAGGTAATTTAAGAAAAAAAATTTAGAAGATTTACTAGGAATAACCACTTTCCAAATATTAAAAACAAATCCTTTTTATTTGAAATCCGTAAATACGGGCGTAACGTTCCGGAAACGCAACGAAGACAAGAACCGAGCAAACGAAACAAACCCGAACACCCTCGGGGTATAAATACCCTAAATGAACCAACAACCACATTTAATTCTCTCATCCACTCTCTCTAAAACCTTTTTTCCGGTTCTCTCTCTACCATTTTCAAGCTTCACAACACCATAACTCCTTCAATACTCAACCAAATCACTCCATTTTTGAGCCTAAACGAAGCTCTTGATCTCCTCTACCTAGAAGTACAACCGATCTGAGGATTTATCCATCAAAACTTGAGGTATGAAGCTGCAAAGAAAGCGAAAATTGGGTTTTGTGCACCCTTTGTTCGAACCTAACCCTAACCGGTTTGAAAACCCTTCCCACGAACCCTATGACCACGAAAACTAGTCCTAACATACACCATCTCTGAAAACACCATCGAACCTTGAATGGGGACGGTTCTAGATAAGCCTAGCTGCGGCCGAAGGAGGCACCCAGATTGCCGAAAGGCTGGGGCCGAAAGGGATTGGGCGAAGGAGCCACGGCCGCATGGCTAACCTCATTCGGACACCCACATTTGAACCCTCTCATTCGGCCAAAGCCTGAGCCACATTCGGATGGTAGCCATTCGTTCGGCCTAAGTCATCATCTCATTCGATCAGACCATGTAGATTCGGCCAACCCACCTATTCGGCCACTCATTCGACTGAGTATCTTTCAATCGGCCAGGAACCCTACGCCAAACAATTTCATTCGGCCCACTGATTCGGTCAAGTCATTTTGTTCGGCCCACTGTGGCATATTTGGCCCATTCATTCGGTCCATACAATGGATTCAGCCCATGGTCTATTGGATCGGCCCACGTCACAAATATCGAAAACAAACACATTATGTTGACAAATTGCATGGGATTATTAACTTAACTTACTACAAAGATGGTCATGGGTTGGTTTAATGAACTTCACAAACTCTAAACATCAAGTTTTAACAAGAGTTGTTGCCTAGTTATCTAATAACTTTGTAACGATTGTTCCAAGTTAACAAGGACAACATGTGGAATCTTAAATTACAAACCTAAGTTTATTCTTAGGTTGGGTTACAAAGATCCTATCAATACAAGTAACGAACATATCATGTAAAAGTTTTGGATTTTCAAGAATGAGTTAAAGGCAAGCAAAGGTAATAAGACCAAGTCTTTAATCATAGACTACAATGACATACTAAGCTCAATCTAAATTGATTAAGTATTAGTATGATCTATAACAATAGAACCGAGGCCGAATGACGACCAAGACCGATAAGGGTTAACTAACACATACACGCGCACAAATCATCTATAACTTATACTTATAAGTTACAAACAACGTGAAATCAATACAGGATCGTAAAAACAACATCAAGAACAACAAAGAGCGCGTGCACTTCTTGTTTAGACATTGTCAACTACATCAACTACGAGGTGAGTTCATACGCCCCTTTTTCTAATCTTAATTGATTTTAAACTCTCGGGGCTGAGAAACATGCTAAACCTTTTATTTCCTTAAAAGCTTTAGTACAACATATTGTTTATACTCTGATTTAGATAATATTTCTTGACTTATTATCGCTTATCATTGTATGCATGCTTGTATGATCATAACATGACTAAGACAACTAGGATGAAACATGATAATGTATCTTCATGAACCATCAACACAACAGAATAATGTAGTTCTAAGATTTTATCTTATAACACTTACTTATTCTTCCATGAACAAACAATGAGATTATCACAGGTGAACAAAAGGACAATAACGACAACAAACAAGAATGATATGAAGACAACATATCTTCATAATATCATTCACCACTGGAGTTAACTAAGTGTAATAAGACAATTTCTTATAACACTATGCTTACCACACGGTGAAGACTATGAGATCACATGAAACAAATATCATCCACCACCTGAGCCAACTAAGTGTAGTAAGACTAGCTCTTACAATACTATAGTGGCAACAGGGTGACCATATGGAACAACAAGAATGATAATCATGATAACGTAACTTCATGATAACAACAACATTCTCACAACAGTTAACATTGTATAATAAGACAACTTCTTATATAACTTTGTTAGAAACAACAGGAACATACAACCATGAGAACAACAATTGATTACTATTGAATTGTCTGTATTATATCACGACAATCATGTGCCAGGTATTCAAGTTTATCATCGTAAGTCCCTTACAGAAATCGTTTACCAGTTAGTTTAACGTGACTAAACCGACGATAGCATAGTGGTACCATAGGTTTGACAAACCTCCGGCTTGTAGGGCTGGTATGTTGATCGTATTGAACATATGGCCGGTAACGTATGACCGGTGACAGGGCGACAACAAGTCTGGGTCTGGTAAGCGACACAAGGTGATATTATGTGATAACAAGTACCTGACCGTCCAGCAAATCCGTATGGTGTGTGGCTACTTACACCTAAACTATGTGTGAACACTATGTGATGAACAGTATGTGATAACAATTTAGTGGAAACAATTAACAGTTGTATTCATTTCGATGAGAATTGAAATATAAATATGCAACAATACAAAGGGAATAACAGTTGTGTGACAACAGGACTAAGAAAACAAATAACAGTTGTACGTGTTTAAGTGAAAATTTAAATACAGTAAATACAACAATCCGAATGAAACAACAGTGTGAGAACAAGTAACGAAACCATATCGGTTGCGATCTGATCTTCACAAATAACAGAAATCAGATGGCCGATAATTCTATGAGTAAACAAGGTGAAACAAGTGTGATTATGTGCAAGTAGGTGTGTTTAGTCGAGTCCGTCAGTGAGGAAATTCAATGCAAAACCGAAATTCAGTATTGTTTCGGAATAATAAACTGACAGCGTGTTTGCGTGGGTGACGATTCACACAAAGATATCTGTGGGTTTAACGTTCTGAACGACATCTGAAAAATAGAAAACCAAATCAGAAAGTGAAACGTACGATCGTATTCGTACAGTAAGCGCTCTGTACGAAAACGCGCTTAAGTTACGTTTTCTAACGAAACGGCGAAAACAAACGATTTCGATCGTTAAAATAATTAAAATAAAAATAATATTTATTAGAAATTACCACCTAAAAAGAACTTTATAAAGATATTTTAGTAAAGTTACACGTAATTAACGTTACGTAACGAAATAACGAGGTTTAACGGTCTGATCGCGAACGAAACAGTAAAAATAAGTAAAATATAATATTTTACGTTTTACAATCTTGAAACTCATCAAAAATAATCCAAGAATTAAATTTCGATTTAAAATGCTTAATTGCGTAACCGGAATAACGAGCGCGTAAAAATACGCGAAAACCACACCGAGCGAGACCGAACACGCGGGTAAACACCCGGGGTATAAAACCCCATTTCTTTCTCCTTCTTCTTCATTTTGGCTGATCACAATCTCTCTCTCCACTCAAGATCTCTTCTTTCTCTCTCTACTCTCTCTCTAAGCTTCACCAACACTCCACCATAGCAAACCACCACCAAATTTCGTGTTCTTGGTGCCTAAACGACCCTCTCGACGAGTAGATCAAGGAAGTATAGAAGATCTAACCCGAAACAAGCTCGGTTGGAAGAAATTCTAGAGAGAAGGTTCGGATTTTAGGGTTTTATACAAACCCGACCCAACCACGGTTTTAACAGGTTTTAAAAATCTCTTTTTCGACCCATACACCTTCTAAACGACTTTACTCACATAAACCCACTCAAAACGACTATATATACGACCATAACCCGAAGTCATCTTCTCCCATGGCTGAAAACCCGTTCGGGCGAATGACCGGGAGAATGAGTCGGGAGAATGAGTCGGGAGAATGAGCGGGAAATGAGTCGGGAGAATGAGCCATTCGGGCGAATGACTCATTCGGGCGAAGGACTCATTCGGGTGAACACTCATTAGCATGAGCCATTCTTATGAAAATCACAAGAATGAGTCATTTTCACTACACCAACTCAATTAACAACTCAGATTTCAAAAAGAACAATCAAATATGGGATCATAACTCAAATAATGTTTAATCAAACACAGGAATGGGAATACAACATCAGTACGACAACAGTGAGCACGTGCATTTCTTGAGTCTTAGTCAACCACTTCAGCTACAAGGTGAGTTCATATGCCCCTTTTCTAATCTTCTGATTTTAACTTCGGGGCTAAGAAACATGCTAACTCTTTTAACTATTTAAAAGCTTTAGTATTCTATTTAAATCATCAGATGATATAGATAATACTGATTTTATCTTAATTATCATATCATGACCTAATTATATAATTATGTGTGCTTGAGTGTGAAATAACATGTAAAGCATAACATGGACAATATCATGATAACACAACTTCATGATATTAACTTATTGAAAGGAATGACACAATGCATCAAAGCTGGATCTCACAACAACGAGCTTATAAAACTAACATGAATGATAATCATGATAACATAACTTCATGATGATAATATCATTCACTACATTTATTAACACTGGGTAATAAGACGAGCTCTTATCTCACCCTGTTAAAAACATTGAGTATACATAACATTGAGTATACATAACATTGAGACCACATGAGGACAATCACTGGGGATATCGATGTTGATAATCATGATAACATGGTTACAAGATATCACCCTTCACATATGCTAACATTGTATGAAAGATGAGATATTACGCATCAATGTTAAAGACTAGAGATCATAGCATTGTGTACATTTTATTTTGATTATAACAATATAACACATCAAGGATGATGTCAAGATAACATAAATTCCTGATATCATCCTATCACTGAAATAACAATAGTGTATTAGGATTTAATCTTATGACACTTCGTTATTTACAACAAGATAACAATGTGGTAACATGAAACAAACACTAATGAGAACATGAATGATGATCATGCCCACATGACTTCATGACATCATTCACCACCTGAACTAGCTAAGTGTAGTAAGACTAGTTCCTACAACACTGTAGTTACAATCGGGTGAAGGCTATGGGATAACCAGAATGATAATTATGATAACGTAATTGCATGATAACAACATCATTCACACAACTACTAACATTGTATAATAAGACAAGTTCTTATAACACATTGGTAAAGACTTAGAGAATAGATAACGCAGAAATGATGACTATGGGATGCGGAACACAAGAACACTTTTGATTTTTAGCCAGCATATTCCAACTCTATCACTGATGACACGGGTGATAAGAGTAGATAGTGTCTGCTAATTATTGCACCATTTCTATTCTGTGGACTGGGAGACTGGCCTCTCTCGAGTCACAGGCTGGTGGTAGATAGTTGTTAGGTCTCGGAAAACTAATGAATCGGGATTTAAATGAGGACATTGTGGTTTGCCTCTGTGGTGGCTGCAATGTGGTCAATTAAATCCTGATCACCAAGGGGAACATGACAACGTGTTGGACTTACTCTCGCTTCCTAAACAGATGTGAATAATAGTAAGTCAAAGAGTATACCACCATTCATAACTGTGGTAATCCACCATTCAAAACTGTGGATATCAATACTCTTCACAACATGGAAGTAATACCGCCATTCATAACTGTGGATATGATTACTCTCTACAACGTAAAAGTACATGCCACCATTCATAACTGTGGAGAAATGTACTAATTGGATATCTAATATGCCAGTTTGAAATCAGGGTAATGTGATGGATATCCATAGTTGTATTGCATGTGGTGTCGAATTTCGTTGAGCATGTGGTGGGATGGCATCTAGGCGGGTTGTAGGCTCGACCCTTTCGTATGCCCTATATATAAGCATGCTTGATCGAGTAACACACTATTTGTAAGTATAACTATGGAGAGGACATTGGGTGAAACGGATGAGACCTGAATACATATGGGTAGAACATCAATTGGGTTGGACACATGTGAGAAAGAAATGGATATCCATAGTTGTATTTCAAGTGATGTCGAATTCTGTTGAGCATGTGGTGGGATGGCGTCTGGGCGGGTTGTAGGCTCGACCCTTTCGTATGCCCTATATATAAGCATGCTTAGTAGGAGTAAACATTACTTGTACATATAACTATGGAGAGGCCATTGTGTGAGACGGATGAATCAAACATTAACAAAACTCTTGTATGACATTGTGATTGGGAATGTTAACAAATCAATGGTTTTAAATTACTAAACTTATGAACTCACCAACCTCGTGTTGACTTTGTTTAAATGCATGTTTTTCTCAGGTGACGAACAGGTTTAGTCACCAGATTCAGGATGCATTAGCTAGTGGACTTTTATAGTGGACCTAGCTACATTTTGTGTGCATAACCTTTGATGACATATTTTGGTGAATCACTTTTGTAAATCTTGTGAAATACAAGAGAGAAAACTCAATGATTCCTTCGAATGGATTACTTGGTTAAATTATGAACATGACTATGTAATTTAACTTTGTAATTCTTTATCAATGTCATATTAGTATTTCTCATTTATATATCATGTGCCGTGTAAACAATCTAATCACTATGATTATCAAACGATATCGCACCCCGAGAACCTTCCACCCGACGGGAAAGTCGATCCAGCCCGCCGGCTCGGGGTGTGACATATTAATCTACAGTAATAATTGTAATTAATCCTTCGATCCTATGGACTAGTAGACTGAGGAATTGATTTTCTCTCATGTCACATTACTAGTAATAGTTTCGTTGAAGTCTATGGGAACACAAGGTGGTAGAGGTAAATCGGATGCATTGGAATCTGATTACGTGAGGATTGCAATGGATTCCTTTTAGGCTCTATGCACTTCAAGCAAAGAATAAATATCAATTGGTTAACTAACACTTCTATTATTAGTAGTGACTAACAGTTAACACCACAAGCGTGAGAATAATAACAAGGATAAGATTATATTAATCTATTTTCCTTAACACTCTGAGGGTTTATCAATACTTCGGTTTGATAACTAAACCCCTCTTACTATATTATTCTACATATAACACACTGGGTGATGAACACAAACAGACGGGTGAATGTCAAATATATTGAACATGTGAGTTGAAAATGGGTATCTATAGTTGTATTGCAAGTGGTGTTGAGTTCTATTAGGTGTGTGGTGGGATGTCGGCTGGAGATTGTTCCCCTACGTATGCCCTATATATAAGCATATCTAATAGGATGAGATACTACTTGTAAATATAACTATGGAAAGGCCATTGTGCGAACAGGTGAATCAAACATTAACAAGTATCATGTATGACATTGTGACTATGCGTCACACCCCGAGCCGGCGGGACGGATCGACTTCCCCGCCGGGCGGAAGGTTCCCGGGGCGCGATATCGTGAGTGATAATCGTGATGATCAGATTGTTTACATAGCATCAATGTTAAGAATAACTAAGCACAATATAACATTAAACTAGGATTACAAAGTTAAATTACAAATGTCAACGTTCAGTAATTTAACTAAGTAAACCTATCAAAAGAATCAAATGTTACTATCTTGTATCTATACAAGATATCAAAAGTGATTTGTATCAATGACAAAATATGTGCTTTCCAAAAGTCTACTAGGTCCTCTATCTGGGCATCCTAGCATGCAATCTTGAGCCTTAGCTTAAACATGTGCATCACCTGAGAAAGCATGTAAGAAAACAAAGTCAACACAATGGTTGGTGAGTTCATATAGTTTAAAAGTTTAAAATAGCTTTAGCAAACCTCTTTCGGTAACAACCTTAATCTCATTAACATCACCTGTAATATCCAATTCGGTATGCTTATATATAGGGCATATGTGGGGTCGAACTTACCGCCCGCCCAGCCAACATCCCACCACATACTAAATCACATATGACATTGTTGTTAATGATAATTAAGCGTTTTACCTACAATCAATCCCGACTTCATCATAGATTTAGTATAATGTTTCAAAGTTTACAAGTTTATAGCATTCATGTAGATTAGCTTTAGCATAAGTTGTCCAAACACCATTGTTCCACACATCATAGTTTAGCATTCACCAATCTCATGCGTGGGTACAAGCTTTGCTCTAGCAATGTTTAGCATTTACGTAGCCCAAGGCTAGATACAAGCTCTGCTCTAGCAGTGTTTAGCCATTACGTATCTCATGAATTGGTTTAAGCTTAGCATCCAAATAGACTAGCAATTACGTGTCTCCTATATAAAGATACAAGCCTTGCTCTAGGAATGTTTGGCAATTACGTATCTTATACATAGACACAAGCTGTGCACACACAAATAGTTTAGCATTTACATTTCTCATATATAGACACAAGCCTTGCTCTAGCAATGTTTGGCATTTACGTATCTCATATATAGATAAAAGCTTAGCATGCTCATAGTTTAGCTTCCACGTATCTCAATGCATGGGTACAAGCTTTGCTCTAGCAATGTTTAGCAATTACGTAGTCCATGAATAGATACAAGCTTAGCATTTCGCACACACAATCATAGCTTTGAGCATTTAGTTTCAAGCATTAGCATATAGTTTGAGCATAGAGTTTATAGCATAAGCATCAAGCATATAGTTTAAGCTTCAAGTTTGTAGCATAAGCATCAAGCATCTAGTTCAAGCTTCAAGTTTGTAGCATAAGCATCAAGCATATAGTTTAAGTCTTAGTCTTTAGCTTCCCAAATAAGAGTTTCAAGCATAAGCATTAGTATAAGCATCATGAATAAGTGTAAAAGCATTTTATAAACATTTCAATAATTGTTTAAAATGTATAACATGCTTCTCAGTCCCGAGGTAAAAACAAATATGTTTGAAAAGGGACAAATGAACTCACCTTGTGTTTGAAGTGGTTGACTAAGTTTAAACAAGAAATGCACGCGCTCTTTGTTGTACTTGAGTTTGTTTTCACGATCCTGTATTGATTTCACGTTGTTGTAATTTTATAAGTATAAGTCGTAGGAATTCATGTGCGTGTACGTGTCATCCTTAACTTGGTTATCACCCCTTGATCTTGGTCACCATTCGGCCCAATTCAATTTCAGTAAAATTTATTACCACTTAATAAGTTTAGTTTGAGTTTAGTGTATGATTGTTTTAATCCAATAACCAACACCTTTGAAATAAATCATGATTACCAATCCCATTTCCCATAAATGTCATTCCTATCACTTTAATTAAAATGCTAGATTTCATTTCAACCCGTTGGGCTTTTTAAAAGAATCATGGGCCGAGTGTTAGATATGTGAGCCCAAATAAACAAAGTGGTCTGAATAAGTTTATTGGGCCAAAAAGGGGTGTGGGCCGAATCCAAGGTTTGATCCAATCTTATTAGGCCTCGAGTTGGATTAAATGGTTATGTCCCAATTATAGTCGTTATGGGCCGTCAACATGCTATCGGGCCGGATAATTATGTACAAATTAAGTGGGCCGAATGTATACTATTTGCCCAAGGAATTTAACTGGTATATTAGATACATGGCTGAACAAGGTTTGATGTTTGGGCTCTAACAAGGGAGGTGGGCCAACTGACTCAAGATGTGGGCTGCTTGTATCTCGATTCTGCCCAGCGAACCTTAGGGTTCGTGGGGTTGCATGGTGTGGCCGAGGTTCGTGGCTTTGCATGATTAGGCCATGATGGTTCGTTAGTTTCCTAGGTTTGGCGACTGTAGGGAGTGCATGGTAGGAAAGGTTCGCTGCCAAGATGGTTCGGTGATGCTAGGTTCGTGGCTAGATAGCTTCGACTAGGGATTCGTATCACTGGTTCGCAACCAACCAGAAGGTTCGTGACTCATGTAATAGCAGTCGTAGGTTCAGCCATGATACGAGCATCAAGGTTCGGCTGACTTAGCTACGCATGGAAGGTTCGTCGGTGGTTAAGAGGGTTTGGTAATGGTGAAGGGTCGGTGGTGCAGGGATTCGGCCGAGGTTCGGCCATCTGCACACCCCACGAACCCTGAGATTTCGGTTGAGCTCCATCACTATCACCATCGATCATTAGCCTCTCCCGATTGCTTCCAAGGTGGTGGTATCCTCTCATGGACTCTCGAAGGTGTGCAACTCGATTAGGTTATTTCATAACCGGCCAAAGTAAATGGGTTGAACTAAGGGTTGTAAAACCCTAGTTTTCATGCTATTCAAGCTCGATTACCTCATAAATGGCTGGATATCTTTGTAGATCTGCTGTACTTCTAGGTAGAGGGCATCAAGAGCTTCAAGTGGACACCAAGAACACGTGATTTCATCAACGATTGAAGAAGTTATGGTGATTTGAAGGTTGGATCTTGTAGAGAGAGAGAAAACGGTTTGGTGGTTTTAGAGAGAGAAGGAAAGTGAAATAAATGGAGAATTTGACTCATTTAGGGTTTATATACCCCGTGGGTGTTCGGGTTCGTTTCAGTTGCTCAGTTCTCGTTTTCGTCGCGAATCCGGCACGTTACGCGCGTTTTTAGTAAATTAAATAAAAAGAGTTTGTTTCTAAATGTTTGGAAGGTGATTATTCATAGTAAATATTTTAATATCATTTTCCTTTGAATTATTTATCGAAATTTTTTATTTTAAGCGTTTCAGTTAATTCGTTCGTGTATTAATTAAAACAGTTTCTTTAAATTTATTTCTGATGAGTTTCAAAATTGTAAAACAGGATATATTGTATTTCCTTAAATTTATTATCGTTCCTATCGTTTTCGTTTTCGTTTCGTCAGAACGCGTCACCATCGAGCGTATTCGTTCGAATCGTCATTCGAACGAACACGACGATGGTTTGGCTTTCTGATTCTTGTTTTCTACTTTTCAGTCATTATTTCAGAACTTTAAACTTTCAGATTTATACGTACAGATCGTCACCTATACGAATAATCCGTCGGTTTAGTATTCTTTAACAACAACCGTTATGGTTTCGTTCTATTTAACCTCGCATACGTTTATACATAATAACATCAAATCAAGCATCTGTGTGTCAGTTCTGTGTTGTCCGAGGTGTTTCTGACTGTTAAACCCTAAGGTTTTAATCAGATTTCAGACAATCGCATAATAGTTTAGTGTTAAGGATTATGGGTCAATAGCATAAACATAGTTTCACGTAATGTGTACCTGAGTTACTGTACGAGTTACTGTAGCGATCACTGTTCCGGCAATGCTTCCGGCACTGATGTTACAGTCTCCCCTTGTTAGAGAAATTTCGTCCTGAAATTTAAGAATCGTTATCTGGTACGACTTCCTCTGTAAAGAGTTGGGGATACTTGAGCTTCATGTGGTCTTCGCGTTCCCAAGTAAACTCAGGTCCGCGCTTTGAGTTTCCATCGAACCTTGACAATAGGGATACGGCTTCGCCTTAGTTGCTTAACCTTGCGATCCATAATCTCTAAAGGTTCTTCAATAAATTTCAAATGTTCGTCCACTTGAATTTCTTCGAGTGGTATAACGTGTGATTCGTCAACAAGGCATTTCTTTAAGTTTGAGACGTGAAACACGTTGTGCACACCACTAAGTTCATCTGGTAATCTTAGTCTGTACGCCACAGGACCAATGCGCTCGATGATCTCGAACAGTCCCACGTATCGTGGTGTTATTTTGCCTTTCTTTGCAAAACAGACTACGCCTTTCCATGGGGATACCTTAAGCATGACTCGGTCTCCCACTTGGAATTCCAACGCCTTGCGCCGTTTGTCGGCATAGCTCTTTTGTCGGCTTCGGGTTGCTTGTAGTCTTTGTTGTATCTGAGCAATTTTGTCTGTAGTTTCTTGAATGAGTTCTGGCCCTGTTATACGATTATCTCCCACTTCAGACCAACAGATCGGCGATCGACACTTACGACCATAGAGAGCCTCGAACGGTGCACATCCGATACTGCTATGATAGCTGTTGTTGTAGGAGAATTCGATCAGTGGCAAATGAGAATCCCAATACCCACCGAAGTCTAGAACACAAGTCCTTAACATGTCCTCCAGGGTCTGTATAGTACGTTCACTTTGACCATCCGTTTGTGGATGATAAGTTGTACTCAGGTTTAAGTGTGTCCCCAGAGATTTCTGCAATGATTGCCAGAACCTTGATGTGAATCTGTTATCACGATCTAAGATGATAGACAATGGCACACCATGGCGTACCACTATCTCGTTGATGTAGAGCTTTGCTAGTTTATCCATCGTGTAAGTTTCTCGCATCGGCAAGAAATGAGCAGATTTTGTTAATCAATCAATGATAACCCAAATAGTGTCATGTCCACTGGAAGTGCGGGGTAGCTTGGTGACAAAGTCCATAGCTATCTGTTCCCACTTCCAAAGTGGAATTTCAGGTTGTTTCGGTAAACCTGACGGTTTCTGGTGTTCCGCCTTCACTTTGGCACACGTAAGGCATCGACCAACATACTCATCTATGTCTTTCTTCATACCCGGCCACCAATAAAATGCCCATAAGTCTTGGTACATTTTATCTGCACCGGGATGCACGGAGTACTTGGTCTTGTGTGCTTCATCGAAAATAAGCTTTCTCAACTTATTTACTGCAGGAATCCATAAACGATCCCTGTAGTAAACGAGTCCATCAGGTTTTGTTTCCAGTTTTTTTCTGCTCCACAATCTAGTTCCTTCTTCAAGTTTCCTCGTTCAACCGCTTCTTGTTGTGCTTGCATAATGTTGTCGTGTAAGCTTGTTTGCACAATCATTCCCATCGCTCTGACGCGCAAGGGTTTGACCCGTTCCTTCTGACTCAAGGCATCAGCTATAACGTTTGCCTTTCCCGGATGGTACTTGATTACATAGTCGTAATCATTCAGAAGCTCAAACCAACGTCGCTGTCGCATGTTGAGTTCCTTCTAATCAAATATGTGTTGCAGACTCTTGTGTTCGGTGTATATGGTACATTTGGTGCCATATAAGTAATGCCTCTAAATCTTCAAGGCGAATATCACAGCTCCAAGTTCCAGATCTTGAGTAGTGTAATTCTTCTCATGAATCTTCAGTTGTCTCGACGCATACGCGATAACTTTATCTCGTTGCATCAGTACACAGCCGAGTCCCTGATGGGATGCATCAAAATACACTACAAAGTCATCACAACCATCTGGGAGAGATAAGATTGGAGCATCACATAGCTTTTTCTTCAAAGTTTGAAAGGCATCTTCTTGCTTCAATTCCCAAACAAACGGCTCGCTTTTCTGTGTTAGCTTTGTAAATGGCAGGGCTGTCTTAGAAAAGTTTGAAATAAACCTTCTGTAATAGCCTGCTAAGCCTAGAAAGGAACGTATCTCCGTCGGTGTCTTCGGAGTGTCCCAGTCCTTTATTGCTTCGATCTTGGCAGGGTCAACATGTATTCCTTCACTGTTGACTACATGACCCAGAAATTGAACCTCTTTCAACCAAAATTCACATTTAGAAAATTTGGTGTTCGGGTTTTAGAGAGAGAAGGAAAGTGAAATAAATGGAGAATTTGACTCATTTAGGGTTTATATACCCCGTGGGTGTTCGGGTTCGTTTCGGTTGCTCAGTTCTCTTTTTCGTCGCGTTTTCGGCACGTTACGCGCGTTTTTAGTAAATTAAATAAAAAGAGTTTGTTTTTAAATGTTTGGAAGGTGATTATTCATAGTAAATATTTTAATATCATTTTCCTTTGAATTATTTATCGAAATTTGTTATTTTAAGCGTTTCGTTAATTCGTTCGTGTATTAATTAAAACAGTTTCTTTAAATTTATTTCTGATGAGTTTCAAAATTGTAAAACAGGAAATATTGTATTTCCTTAAATTTATTATCGTTCGTATCGTTTTCGTTTTCGTTTCGTCAGAACGCGTCACCATCGCGCGTATTCGTTCGAATCGTCATTCGAAGGAACACGACGATGGTTTGGCTTTCTGATTCTTGTTTTCTACTTTCCAGTCATTATTTCAGAACTTTAAACTTTCAGATTTATTCGTACAGATCGTCACCTATACGAATAATCCGTCGGTTTAGTATTATGTAACAACAACCGTTATGGTTTCGTTCTGTTTAACCTCGCATACGTTTATACATAATAACATCAAATCAAGCATCTGTGTGTCAGTTCTGTGTTGTCCGAGGTGTTTCTGACTGTTAAACCCTAAGGTTTTAATCAAATTTCAGACAATCGCATAATAGTTTAGTGTCAAGCATTATGTGTCAATAGCATAAACATAGTTTCACGTAATGTGCACCTGAGTTACTGTAGCGATCACTGTTCCGGTAATGCTTCCGGCACTGATGTTACACTGTGTATGTGAACAAATCAATGTTTTCAATTATCAACTTATGAACTCACCAACCTAGTTTTGACTTTGTTTAAATGCATGTTTTCTCATGTGACAAACAGGTTTAGTCACCAGACATTCAGGAACATAGCTAGTGGACTTTTAGAAGACCTAGCTACATTTTGTATCGTGCATACTTTTGACTGACAAAACAATAAATCATCTTTTGTATATCTTGTACAGTTACAAGATAGAAACTCATTGATTCTTTTGGATATATTTACTTGGTTAAATTATGAACATAACATTGTAATTTAACTTGTAATTCTATATCATTGTCATGATTAGCATTTCTCATTTATATATCATGTGCTATGTAAACAATCTGATCAGTTCGATTATCAAACGATATCGCGTCCCGAGAACCTTCTGCCCTACGGGAAAGTCGATCCAGCCCGCCGGCTCGGTGTGTGACAGTTATTCACGCACAGTTATTTACACATAGTTATTTGCACATAGTTATTTAAACATAGTCATTGTGAAAGTACACATACCGTACGGAATGCCGAACGATCTGGTACTAGTTGTCACAACCGATTATCGTTTTTGTTCGTCTTTACGAAATGTTTGCACACTTGATTAATCATAATCAATGTGTAATGTACGATTCGATAATTCCCCGAACTATCGTTTCACAATGAATTGTGTTAACTCACTTAATTAAACCTAATTAAATGAAATGCAAGAAGTATGAATGTGAAATAAGGAATTGTAAGTGTTGCAATTTACCTGAAATTGCAGGGTGTCACACAAAAATCCTCAGCCACCGAACTCATTACAATTCGTTTCATATTATGTTATACTTCTTTCTTTTAATTTAAATTTAAAAACTTGTTTCATCTTGTGCTATACTTTTTTCTTGTAATTTTAGTTTTAGCACTTTCATATTTCTTGTAATAATTTTATTTACATTTTGTATTTCCCTGAATTGTAATTCGAGTAATTGAACAATTAAAGTATTTGTTTATTTTGTGAACGGTATTCATACAGATAATACTAGTAATGACCATGGCACTTCAGGTTGCCTGATGGTGAAGGTGGTGACGATGAGAATGGAAGCAACTTCGTATTTGGTTAGAAGATGGTGCTCCAAACTTGGTTTCCGGTCTTGGTTTATGGGAACAAGCAATGTATTCGGTGATAAGGAGAATTGTAGGAAACAATCTTTGGTTATGGAAGTAACGACCTTGGCTTGGTGAGTGGCAACAATTTGACTCCAGCGATGCTCGTGATCATTATTGATTTTTCTTTGGTATACTACCTTGATTAGTGTAACATCAGTGTCGGGACCGTCACCGGAATAGTGGTCTTAAACAGTAACATGAACAGTAAACAGTTACTAACTATATACATTTCAGTGCATTTTCCTATTCATATCATTTGTCATTATCATTTTGTGTTATCAAACAACAAGTTCATAAACATTTAACAGAAACAAAGTTCAGAACTATGGTTCTTGAGTCAGAAAATTTTCTAGCAACACAGAACCATCATGAGATTATTTGTTAGAACTTATTATGTATAAACGTATGTGAGGCTTTATAGAACAAAACAACACGGATGTCGTTACGTGAATGCTAAACCGACAGATTATTCGTATAGGTGACGATCTGTACGAATAAACCTGAAAGTTTAACGTTCTGAATGATATCCGATAATTAGAAAACAATATTGAAAAGTATAGTTATCGTCGTGTTCGAACGAGTGACGATTCAAACGAACACGCGCGACGACCGTACGATTCGATTTAAACAGTAAATTTAATAAATTCTTAAAATAAATAAAAGATATTAGTTAATTTACTAGGAATAACCACTTAAATTAAATTCATAAATCTTATTTTATAAACCGGCTCGTTTCATTGCGAAAATCACGAGAAATCGAAGTTGTACGCGAAACCGAACGAGAGCGAACTACCTGGTGTTTTGAAACAAATAAATGTGGCATTAATTGCCACAACCACCACCATTACTCTCTCTCTCCCCCTCTCAATCTCGTTTTCTCTCTCTCACTAGAAGATCATCCTTCTCTCTAAAAGTTCGAGCTCGTTTCTTGTCGGATTCAAGAGTGTTTGGCGTCAAAACGATCCTCTCTTCACGTAGATCACGAAAGTACAAGTTATTTGAGTATTCATCCACAAAATCTGAGGTAAATCTACAATTTTATTTCGGTTTTAGTGGTTACCACGAACCCTTGTAGATTCTTGTAATTTTAATCACATTGAACACTTAGAAACACTTAGATAAGCACATATGAATGACTAGGAAGTGGTAGGAACTGATTTGTAACAGATTGGGGTTGAAAAATGAAGAAGAAAGTGCAGGTTCGTCACTGGATACGACCAGGCGAACCTATTACAGGACACCGAACCTTCTTGCTGGGACCCGAACCTGTCACGAACCTGCATACCTGCACCGAACCTGTTAGATGCTCTGCAACGAACCTGTGGCTGCTCTGACAGCCGAACCTGTCGATCCTGATCGAACCCTTGAGGGCGACGAACCTAAGGGCGACAAACCTAAGTGAGACGAACCTAGGATGGACGAACCTTAGATCACGAACCTAATAGCAACGAACCCTAAAGGTTCGCCGAACCTAATCCTTAAAGGTTCGCCGAACCTATCCTTATTACCAAGAAGGTTCGCCGAACCTATGCTCATATTCCAATAGGTTCGCTGCCCAAGGAGGACCAAAACCCAAAGTGTTAACTAATCAAGGAAATTCAGTACCTAGGGCTATTGAATTTAGTTGTAAGAACAAGGAAATGAATATACGAGTACTCAAAGTTTAGAACAAACTAAGAAACATACATTAGTGGATTACTAGAACTTAAGGTGTTAGTGTTAATTGCAACATTTACATCTAACACTTAGAAAGTTTCATATGATTGTATAACTAAATTGGATTGTCAATTGGACACTCTAAGCTAAGTTATATACACGGACAAACAACGGATTATGGGAAACAAAGATCAAGTAATGGGTTAAGGTTTATTGAATGTGATTAACCTAAGCCTAACATGTTGAACATAGATTCTTAAAGTGAATTACAAGTTTTCATTTAAAACCATCTTTCAATTAAATAAAATGAATTCTAACTTAATGATGTAAAAATAAAGTGTTAAATGTTTTAATTTATAAATTGTGAAATGTGAACCACACATCACTAAGGTGTAATGGACATTGCTTATGGATTGGGATTACGATTGGGTAAGAGGTTAGAACAAGATAGATTAGATCATAGAAGCACTTAGTAAACTAGGACATTTAGTTACACACACTAAGACCAAACCTTAGGTGCGACGACTGTTGCGTATACTTATCATATTCAAACTCTTATAAAACAACTCAGGTTCTGAAGAAACTTAAGCTACAACAAGAGCGTGCTTTTGTGATAGATCATTTACATAGCAACACAGGTGAGTTCATTGCCCCTTTTCTAAACATTTTGTTTTCAAACGCGGGGCTGAGAAGCATGCGTAAACTGTTTATTTAAATTGTTTACTTAAATGCTTTTAAATTCTATATGTTTTACATGTATGATTGATAAATTTTATGCAGGTTTTTACTAAGGTTATCTACTTATACATTAAGTGGATAATTGGGTTAAACTAAACATTTCAACGAATCAAACGAAACTATTTTGACGAATCAAGTGTGTGATTTCAACGAATCAAACGAAACTATTTTGACGAATCAAGTGTGTGATTTCAACGAATCAAACGAAACTATTTTGACGAAACAAGTGCATGAGTTCAACGAATCAAACGAATCAACAAATCATTTCAGAGGAAAGTTTGGGAAATATCAAAGATAACATATGCCAACGAAACAATACGAAACAAGGGACGAATCAAGTACGAATCAAGAAATCCTACATTTCAAGAAGTCCTAGCTAGACCGATTGATTTGTAGGTCATATGTTTGATGATATTTACAGAATTCCCGAACTACTAAGAACCTTCATTGACAGACTAGTCTACTCGAGTTGACCAAGGCCCAATCATTAGGACTTAGATTTTAGTAATTGTTTATTTATTTATTTAATTAAGCATTTATGACTGTTCCTACAATTACTGTGGTTGATCATTTTTGTGATGAACTTAAGGAATCAACATAGATTCCAAATTGTTGCATTTACAGGAACAAAGAACTGAAGAATCAATGAGTTATTGGTAGGGTAAAATGCTTAATTTTCATTATGTAACATCAGTGCCGGAACCCTCACCGGAACAGTGATCTCTACAGTACATGAACAGTAAAACAGGTACGAATCATATACATTTCAGTACGTTTCAGATTCATATCATTTATCATTGTCATTTTGTGTTATCATAGAACAAATTCAGAAACATTTAACAGAAACAAGTTCAGAAACAATGGTTCTTGAGTCAGATAATTATCAGACAATACAGAGCCATCATGTGATTATATTTAGGATTTGTTAGGTATAAACGTATGTAAGGCTTTAAAGAACAAAACACACGAATATTGTTACGTGGATGCTAAATTTACGGGTTATTCGTATAGGTGACGATCTGTACGAATATATCTGAAAGTTTAATGTTCTGAATGATAATTCTATAATTAGAAAACAAGATTGAAAAGTATAGTTATCGTCGTATTTGTACGAGTGACGATTCGAACGAATACGCGCGACGACCGTACCTTTCGATTTAAACAGTAAATGAATATTTTAAATTTAATAAATAAGAAGATATTAGTTAATTTATTAGGAATCAAAACTTAAAATAATTAAAAGATTTCTAATTTTATAATAGTATCGTTTCGTCGCGAAAACTACGCGAACCGGCACTTTACGCGAAACCGAACGAGACCAAACGACCGGGTAAATGAAACAATTAATATGGTGAGTAAATGCACCACCAACCATCATCAACCCCACCCTCTCTCTCATAATTCGTTTTTCACTCTCTCTCTAAAACGAGTTTATCCACCTTCTCTCTACGATTGTGTGAAGAATTCTTCGCGGATTCAAGCTTTCAAGGAGTCAAGACGTTCATCTCAAAACGTAGATCGCGGAAGTACAAGTTTTTCGAGAATTTAACCATCTATTTTGAGGTAAAAACCCTATATTATGTTCGGTTTTGTGTGTCAAACTCGATCCTCACGCCTTACACGAATTAAATAGTTATACTCACTAGTAAGACACATAGATACACGCATAGATACATTGGGATATATAGACAACTGAACTTTAGCAGGTATAGATTGGGAAAGGAGGTGAAATTATGCAGGTTCGTGAAGGGTTGAGGGCTGGCCGAACTACACAGCAAGTCCACGAACCCTGGTCTCACAGCCGAACCCTTACTCACTTTGGCGAACCCTGCAAGGTCTGGGCGCCGAACCCTGCAAGAACTGGGTGCCGAACCTGCTAACTCTGACCACCAACTGCAACGAACCTGTATGAGCTGCATGTGTTGACCAGCCGAACCCTGCAGCTCCCATACAAACTCCTGAACCCCCACCTAGTTGGAACGAACCCTCTTAGAGGCGAACCTAGGACACACTTGGCCGAACCATGCTTATTCAACTGAACCCTTAGGTGAACAAACTCGGGGACTCAAGAACCTTTGTGTGTCGAACCTTTAACTCCCGCACCTTGGAGGCCGAACCTTGAAGGTTCGTGGTATGGGTTGATGTAGCCGAACCCTATATGAAACCATAGGTTCGCTGATAGGGGGCTTATGGGATTAGGTTTTTGACAAAATAGAAGTATTATAAGGCATATAAGTGCTTAGGATACACCATGTGTGTGCATGGATATGTGGGTGTGCATGGGCATGGTTAGGAGGGATAGAATTCATGCAAACGTATGTTAAATCAAACTAGGGTATTTTAGTGAATCCAAAGAAATTCTAAAGTGGGGCATTGGACGATCAATCCTAACGAAGTGATTAGCAAAACACATTATTTAAGGATGTTGAGTTAGTGATTATGTCAAATTAGCGCAAAGAACTTGAATTGGGGAACCATGGGAATTCAAAGACCATCAATTGGGCCTAAGTGAACCCAATGGGGCTTAACTAAGCCCATCATGTATTAAATGATAACGTAAACTCAAGTAATGATGTTTTGATCAAATGTAAAGCTTGAGGATTTATTTAATTAAAGTTAATAATTTATAAAGTCTTGTTTAAATTTGATATATGGATTATTAAATGGTATTGGTTTCTTAAAAGCTACTTAGTTGTAAAAGTTTGTTTGTAATATCATTGATTTGGGATTTTGTGGTAAAATAGACAATGAAATTGTCTGGATTTTTAAACATAAAACAAAGGAAACTCTGCCGAAATTTTCTAAAATTTAAAAGTAAGTATTGTAACTCAATATGGGATTGGGATCAAAAAGGGTAACTAGGATAGATTAGATCTTAGTTACACTTAGTACTAAGACACTTAGTTGCGCACACACAAAGACCAAGTCTTAGGCACGACGACTACTATGCGTACTTATTACATTCGAATTCTTATAAAATAACTCAGGAACTGAAGAAATCTAAGTTACAAACAAGAGCGCGCATTTGTGTTATAACATTTACATAGCAGCACAGGTGAGTTCATTGCCCCTTTTCTAACATTTTTGTTTTAAAACGCGGGGCTGAGAAGCATGCGTAAACTGTTTATTTAAATTGTTTACTTAAATGCTTTTAAATTATATGTTTTACATATATAAATGTTATCCTAGACCATGTCTAGGAAGATTTTATGCAGGTTTTACTAAGCTTGTTTACTTATAAATTAAGTGAATAATCAAGTTAAACTAAACATTTCAACAAATCAAAACATTTCAAACGAATCAAACTAGATATTTTGACAAGACAAGTGTGTGAGTTCAAGGGATCAAATGAAACATTTTGACGGATCAAATGGGTGTTTTCAACGAATCAAACGGAACATTTTTGACAAATCAAGTGGGTGAGTTCAACGAATCATACGAAACATTTTGACGAAACAAGTGTGGGATTTCAAACGAATCAAACGAAACAATCTTTGCAAAGACAATATTCAATGTTCTACAAATCAAGTGTTTGTTGAACAATGAATCAAGTGTACAATTGATCAATGAATCTAGTATTCTGTGATCAACGAATCAAGTACATCTTGTAACAATCAGACGAATCAATAAATCATTTTCAAGGGAAAGCCTGGGAAATATCAGAGATAGCATACGCCAAAAACAGACGAAACATAAAATCCTGCATTTCAAGAAGTCCTAGCTAGACCGTTTGACTTGTAGGTCGTATGTTTGAGGATGTTTACAGATTCCCTAACTACTAAGTACCTAGATTGACAGACTAGTCTACTCGAGTATGACCAAAGGCCCCAATCATTAGGACTTAGATTTTATTAAATGTTTATTTATTTATTTAACTAAGCATTTATAACTGTTTATACAATTATTGTGGTTGATCATATTGTATGATGAACTTATGAAGTCAACATAGATTTCAAATGATTGTAACTACAGGGACAACAAACAGAAGAACTTATGGGATTATGTTAAGGGTAAAAATGCTTAATTATCATTAACAACAATGTCCTATGCAGATTAGTATGTGGTGGGATGGCGTCTGGGCGGGGTTGTAGCCTCGACTCAGGGGTATGCCCTATACATAAGCATACCGATCTGGATGATACATGTGTTGTTAATGAGGTTAGGGTCTTTACTAAAAGAGGTTCAAATCATTTTCAAATCATTTTCTAACATTAAACAATATGAACTCACCAACCATGTGTTGACTTTTATTTTTGCATGACTTCTCAGGTGACGAACAGGTTAATTAAGAAGTCATTTCTTTTGGACTAGGACGTCATATAGAAGACTTAGTATTTTGGACCTGCATACTTTTGAAGACATCATTATACAATTTATTTTGTATATCTTGTGTAAATACAAGATAGTCATTTTATGATGTTTACAATAGATTTACATTGTTAAATTATAAACGATACTGATGTAATTTAACTTTGTAATTCTATTTTATTTAGCATTTCTCATTTATATCATGTGCAATGTAAACAATCTGATCACTTTCGATTATCACTCACGATATCGCGCCTCGGGAACCTTCCGCCCGACGGGGATTCCGATCCTACCCCGCCGGCTCGGGGTGTGACAGATTGGTATCAGAGCCATGGTTATAGAGAAATATAGGTCACTTATTTAAATGGTTTGGCCTAGACTATAACCTAGGGACCCTACATATAGAGAAAACAGGACTTAGGAATTAATTGCATACTGTCTTCTGTATTCGATCATTGCACTAACCGATAACTTTATTGGTTATGATCAGAATGCCGCCGAGAAGACAACCTCCTTTGATACAGCTACCACCACAAGATTTGGCTCCACACTCCTCCACACCGTCACCAAATGATTCACCACCACCACCTCCTCCACCTCCTCCTCCTCCTCCATTGATTACTCAAGCATCTGGTTCGGGCACAGCACCGACCATGGATTCTGCTACTATCGCTCTGGTGACGTTACTGAGTAGCCAGATGACAAATCAGATGAAAGAAGCAATACCGGAGATGTTCCTTCGTCTTCGTAATGAAATCCTCAACACTGGCAACACATCAGGAGAAGCCAGTGGAAATACTGGAGATTCATCTCATTACTCCTACAAGTCCTTTGTAGGATGTAAACCACCCAGTTTTAGTGGGTTTGAAGGTGCAGTTGGGTTAATCCAATGGATTGAGAAGATTGAGGCAACCTTGGATCTTTGCAGTTGTCCTGAACACCACAACGTCCGTTACTCAGCTGAAACATTCAACAAAAGGGCTCTGACTTGGTGGAATGGTCTAATCAACGCCCGAGGAAGAGAGGAAGCTATGGCAATGCCATGGGAGGACTTCAAGGCACTGCTGCGAACAGAATTCTTGTAGAGCCCAATCAATGATGAAGACTGACAAAGTCAACACGGAAGAGTCAACACAGAGATTTTGGAAGACTTCAGATAGATTTCGTGTACTCAGGTTCGTGTACACGAACCTGGTTCGAGTACACAAACCTGAACTTCGAATACTGATGTATTTAGTATAAATAGACGTATTTTTGTACAGTGTAAGACACGAATCCCGAGGTGTGCTCTCTAGACGTATTGAGGCACATTTTCGAATACTTACTGAATATACTCAAAGTTTTGATCTTTCTTGTTCTTCTTGTTTCATCTTGCTTCTTATTTCACTCTATTATGGATTCCGCACACAATAGAGGTGATTGATGATGTTTGGCAACAAAAAGCTTGGATCTTGAACAGTTTTCGGACCTACAAGTGGTATCAGAGCTGGAGTGCTCTTTTCATCATCAAGGTAGTGCCTTTTTGAAGTAAGTTTTATGCTTTATTACTCCTCTATACTCTATCTAGCTGCTGTAAAAATTTGGAACTCCAACTCTTAAGAAAAATTTTTATAAAATTTTTTCTTAAGTCTTGTTCAAGTTCTAAAATTTTCGAGTAGTAATATTTCGAGTATAGTCCGAGTACTCGAAGTATAAATATTTTTCGGGTACAAGAAAGAAGTTCGAATACAGAGGTTCGAGTACAGGAAGACTTTCGAGTACAATAGCATTTTCGAGTACAGTAGCACTTTCGAGTACAAGAAAGTTTCGAATACAGAAAGATTTTCGAGTACAAATCTGTCTGTTTAATTTTAAGCAGGATCTACAGGGAGCTACAGGGAATTCGAGTACTGGACTTAGAAAATTTTTGGGTTCATCATGGCATCAAAGAATTTGACTAACTTGTCCAACTTGCTCAATCTGGATAATGAGATTGGCACCGGAACAAAGCCACCAAGGCTCGTGTCAGGAGATAACTTCCAAGATTGGAAGTTCAGATTTCAGTCATTCATCAAGTATACCGATCCAAAGCTTTGGAGATCGATTGAGGAGGGTCCCTATGTACCCTCATACCAGAGTGAGATCAATGGTCCTCTTCTTCCCAAGGATCCGGAATTGTACACCGACAACGAAATACTCATGATGGAAAAGGATGAAAAGGCATATGCTTCGATTACAATGGCCTTATCGACTGATGTTGCTCATGGATTTAAGGAGCACAAGACTGCTAAGGAACTCTGGAATGCCTTGGTTGAAAGATTTGAAGGAAATGAGGACATGCGAGAAAGTCGGAAGGATATGCTCAGGCAGAGATTTAACATGTTTAATCACATCAAGGGAGAGTCTCTTGAAGCACAACTTAACAGATTTACACATCTGATGACTGAGATGACTAGTTCTGGAATTGAGATGACAAAGGGAGAAGTAAACAAGAAGCTGCTAAACTCATTACCTTATACTTGGAATTCAAATTGTACAACAATCAAAAGGACCAAAGATATGTACAAGACTTCCTTGAGTGAGCTGATCTCAATCATCAACTCCTATGATATGGATGATAAGCAGAGAGCACTGAATCATGCCAGCTCAATGGGCATTGCTCCTGTCTCTGAAAACTCTGCCCTTCTGTCAGCAATCAATCATCAATCATCAGGAATGCAGCACTATCAGCCCTCTTCATCTCATGCAATTCCTTTTGAGACAGCATTCTTATCATCTGGACAAACCGGATCAGTACCTAAAGTCAATCTAGAAAGTGAAGAGAATCTACTGTTGTTTAAAGGATTCATGAACAGCTACAATGCTTTCATAGCAGGAGAATTGGCACCATCCAATCTCACTCAAGACAACCTAGAGCAAATCAATCCAGCCGATGTTGAAGAAATGGATATCTCGTGGCAGATGGCAATGGCAGTTTTCAGAGCTAAGAAGTTCATCAAGCGTTATGGAAGAAACAGCTTTGGAAACAATCCAGGAAAGAAGCTCGGTTTTGATAAGTCAAAGCTGCGATGTTACAATTGTGACCAACCGGGTCACTTTGCCAGAGAATGTAAGCAGCCAAAGGTGGATAAAGAAGGAGAGAAGAAATCTGAAGAGAAATCCGGGACGGCAGCTGCAGGAGGAAGCTCTAGCACATCTAAAGCGTTGGTAACTCAGGAGACTGACTCCTATGACTGGAGTGATCAGGTGCAGGAATTAGAGCTGACTTTAAGTCATGCATTCATGGCCGAGGTGGACGACAAACAAAAGGAGGTAACTGAAAATCTTTGCTCTACCTCATGCATTGATAAAGTATTTAAATACAGATCACATAATGAATCATTAATCAAAGAAGTAACTAAACTTAAATACTTTAACTCAGAATTTCTTAAAAATGAGGGTATTTTCAAAAGAAAACTTGAGGCCGAGGGTCGGGATGTGGCAAGGCTAAAGGAACTTTTAAGTGACAAAGAGTCCAACTATCGAGATGCTCGACGCAAAATCGATGAACTCACTTCAGAGTTGGACCAAGTTAAAACTCAGCTTTCTAAAACTTCAGTAAAATGCGAAAAGTTTGATTACTCAAGCAAAGTTTTAGAAAACATGGTAAACATACAATACCGGGTAAAGAAGGGTAAGGGTGTTGGTTATACTGAGTGTGAACCACCTTTTAATCATAACTACTCAAGCATGCCAAGGATCAACACATCTGTTGATGATTTGCAATCAGACTCTGATTGTACTTATGATTTTCCCACAAATCCTGTTGTTCTTGCAGTTGACCCTATTATGACTAATGATTCTGAGGTTTGTGCAGAAAAACTAAGTGTTTCAGGTTCAGAGGAGAAGGAGGTAGAAAGAAGTGCTAGGAGGAGCACAGATTGTTCAACATCTACAAGACAATCATCTTTTGTTCCAAAAACTGATTTTGTTGGAAAATTTGATGAAATTAATATTAAGCCTAATGATATGTTAAAAAGTTTTCAGAAAACATTTGCTATAAATCTTGTCTCACAATCAACTTCCTCTCCTTTGACCAAGCAGGCAGTCAAGGCTCATTCCACAGTTACTAAAGAGAGGGTTCCACAGTTGAATCCCAACTGTGAACCTTATGTTCCAACTGGGTCCTTGGAACAAATTTTCTCAAACTTATCCTCTGGTCAGAGTAAATGTGATGTTAAGCCCTTTGATCCAATTGAATTTCACCAAAAGGTCTGCTGCTATGCATGTGGGAAACCAGGCCACATTGCTAGACACTGTCTGCACCGACCAACTGAATTCTTCTATGGGAAGAATCAGAAGGTCATACCTAAGGCTAAACTAGTTAACAAACATGTGAGGACTGTACCATCCTCCAAGCCTAAGGCAACCTCTCAAAAGAGGACTCAGACTCAGACTCCTTCCACTGCAAAAAGACATAAGAAATCAAACAAAACACAATATGGTTTTCGTAAGCAAAATCAAAGAATTTTCAAAACTAAGACAAAACCAGTTGACCAGGGCAGTGGAAGCATGACAAAACATATTAAGCTCAATTCAGAAAGACCCAAACCCAAACCCAAGGATAGAGTTTCTTCTATTACCAAAACACCTAAATCTGTTATGATTTGGGTACCTGTGTAACAATAGTGCCGAAACCGGCGCCGGAACAGTGATCGCAACAGTAGCATGAACAGTAAACAGACACAAACTATACAAATTCTATTCTATTTCATGTTCACAGCCATAGTCAAAGTCATTTCACATTATCAAACAACAGGTTCATAAACATTTAGCAGAAACAAAGTACAGAAAAATGGTTCTTGAGTCAGGTAATTATCTGGCAACCCTGAACCATCATGGGTTTATTTGTTAGGATCTATTAGGATAGCACGTATGTGAGGATAATAAGAACAAAACAATAACAGTTGTTGTTACGGAATGCTAAACCGACGAACTATTCATATAGGTGACGATCTGTACGAATAGATCTGACAGTTTAACAATCTGAAACGATGATTGTAAAAGTAGACAACAAAATCAGAAAGTGAAACGTACGATCGTGTTCGTACAGTTAGCGCTCGGTACGAAGACGCGCGTAAGTGACGTTTTCTGATGAAACGAAACGAAAGACGACTTGAACGATAATAAAGTTAAGGAAATAAAATATTTCCTGTTTTACAATTTTGAAACTCATCATAATTAAATTTAAAGGAAGTTATTTTAAATTTAGGCGCGTAAAACAAAATACGCGCATAAATAATGAAAACGCGTAAAAATACTAATAAATACGACAAATAATTCAAATAAATAATATCTGAAATATTTTATAAAATTAGTAAATTACAAACACATAAAATGTAGCCTTTTATCTGAAATTTCGTAATTACACGCGTTACGATCCGGAAACGCGACGAAAACGTAAACCGTGCAACCGAAACGAACCCGAATACCCTCGGGGTATATAAACGTAGAAAGAAACAATTTCTTTCATTTTTCAAGTTTCTCTCTCTCTCTAAACACTCTCTCCCGTTTTCTCTCTCTCTCTCTAGAATAACCTACTTTAAACGATCGTATTTCCTTCGTTTCTCAACGGATTTGAGTGCTCTTGGTGTCCACGCGAAGCTCTCATCATCCTCTTCAAGGAAGTACAACCGATCTGTAGATTTGACCAACCGATTTTGAGGTATGGATGTTTAAAGGTTCGAATATTTAGGGTTTTCATTTGTATTGTTATGGTTGTTCGAACCACACACACATACACGATCGGTTTAGGATCATAGTGCACGAAACACACATCTAGACAACCTTTAACATGAATGTCGACTCAAGGAACAACCTTACCCGAATTAGAGCTCGAAAATGGTGGTTGCAGGTAGGGTTCATGAGTGTAGCTGGAAAAGAAGAGGGCTGCCGAACCTGTTTAATCAGCCATTAGCCGAACCCATGCAGCATGAACGAACCCTTGGTTCGTTGGTCATCACGGCCGAACCCTCTACAGACGAACCCTTGTGTCTCCTGCGAACCCTAGTACCCACCGAACCCATGAATGACCATGTACCCGAACCTTAGACAGGCGAGCCTTTGGGCTGGCACACACCTCCGAACCTTAGTGCTACGCAGCAAACCATGAACGAACCATACCCTAAGCTTATCTAACCGAACCATGAAGGTACACGATCCCCCTCAAGGCAGCGAACCCTTGAACCCGGCCGAACCCTTAGACGAACCCTATTAACCCCGAGCCTGCCTGGAGGTTCTTGACCGAAGCTTGTTGTTGACACCTGAACTAAGGGAGCCGAACCTTGACTATGGTTCGCTGGAAATGGCAGGTGGTCATTCGGCCTAAGCCCAAAGCCATTCAACGACGTGTTTGGGACAATATTCTAGTGTAATAGATTGGCCTAATCATGTGTGGCAACTAAATTGTTGTTACAGTATACTATCAAGTCCAAGGGATAAACAACCGGCCCAACACTCGGCCCATATCCTTTCTCGGCCCAACACGCAGAGGTACCTATGAAATAGCCTAGGTCTAACAGAAACTATTCGGGCTACTGTCCTTGACCGGCCCAATCCCTAGTTTTTGGCCATAATGATTAGAATAGCCCAAGTAATATTTCGGCCCAATTAAAATGTTAGGAATGAAATTGGTTCTAGACTTGACTCACACGTAGCTCGTTTAATTTAATTTGGCCCACATAAGCTCCTAAGGCCCAATGACCCTATTATTAGGCCCAGGACCATTTCATTTGGCCCAATATCAGAGATGATCCGAGATATATTTGGTTAAATTAAAGATTAGTCAATCGACCCAATCTACTTAGCCTAACATCACTCACAAAGTGCCATGCTAATCATTAGGTTCAATAGAAATCTAATGGGTCACAATGCCAAGCTAGGCCCAACATAAGGCCCACAAGATCTAAACTTCAATGAAAACAATGTCAGGATGGATTATCAATCTAACCTAGGATGTTCTAGCACAGTTATTGTAGGAAATCAGCGTAGGGGATGATCATTCTCTTAGTCAAACACAAGTGAACCTCTTTAAACTAAGATATCAAAGGTCATGGAGAGAATTACATTCGGGATGGAAAACAAGAACCTAAAGGTTATGGTTTGACTTAAATGTTAACACCTAAACCATTGGGAATTTCAAAGGCATGATTAATCTAAATGGTTATTTACACCATCTAGGTTAATGACTTAATAAGCAAACAAGAGATCATTTGAAAATCAAAGTTTACTAAAGGGCCCAAGAATGGCCCAATGGGTTTAATATAAGCCCATCATGTTTAAATTACATTTTTCTTAAATTAAATATGTTTTTCATAAAAGAAATTATATTATGGACCTTACCAATATAATTAAATGATTTTTCTAAATAAATGATTAACTTAAAAGGTAATGAATTGAAAATGTTTTATTTAAATACTTTAAATGCTTTATGTGGGATTGGGTTACTAATGGGTAATAGTTTAACTTAGATAGAGGAAATTCTAGAAACACACTAGTAATCTAGGACACGTAGTTGCACATCGAGACCAAACCATAGATACGACAATTTCTGTAGGTACTTATCGTATTCGAATTCTTTAAAATAACTCAGGTGCTAAAGATACTTAGGCAACAATCAAAGAGTGCGCATATCTTTTGTGGGTTATTGCACGGCAACACAGGTGAGTTCATTGCCCCTTTTCTAACATTTTGTTTTAAAACGCGGGGCTGAGAAGCATGCGTAAACTGTTATTTAAATTGTTTACTTAAATGCTTTTAAATTATATGTTTTACATATATATAAATGTTATCCTAGACCATGTCTAGGAAGATTTTATGCAGGTTTACCAATGATTTTACTTATATATTAAGTGAATAATCGAGTTAAACTAAACTTTTCAATAAGCCAAAACATTTCAAAGGGATCAAAAACAAACATTTTGACAAAACAAGTGGGTGAATTCAAGGGATCAAAAACAAACATTTTGACAAAACAAGTGGGTGAATTCAAGGGATCAAATCAAGCATTTTGACAAAACAAGTGTGGGACATCAAGACATCAACAAAACAATCTTTGCAAAGACAACATTCAATGTTCTACAAACCAAGTGTTCGTTGAACAATGAATCAAGTGTACAACCGATCAATGAATCTTGTATTCTATGATTAACACATCAAGTACATCTTGTGACAGAATCAGACGATCATTAAATCATTTTTAAGGGAAAGTCTGGGAAATATCAGAGATAGCATACGCCAAAAACATTGACGAAACATAAAATCCTGCATTTCAAGAAGTCCTAGCTAGACCGTTTGACTTGTAGGTCGTATGTTTGAGGATATTTACAGTTTCCCTAACTACTAAGTACCTAGATTGACAGACTAGTCTACTCGAGTATGACCACAGGCCCCAATCATTAGGACTTAGATTTTATTAAATGTTTATTTATTTATTTAATTGAGCATTTATTAAACTGTTTCTACAATTTCTATGGTTGATCACTATTGTGATGAACTTAAGGAATCAACATAGATTCCAAATTGTGGTATTTACAGGAACAAAGGACTGACGAATCATTGGGTTAAAGGTAGGGGTAAAATGCTTAATTTTCATTAACATCAATGTCCCATGTGGATTAGTATGTGGTGGGACGGCGTCTGGGCGGGGTTGTAGCCTCGACTCAGGGGTATGCCCTATATATAAGCATACCGATCTGGATGATACATGTGATGTTAATGAGATTAAGGTTGTTACCCGTGGGTTAAACAAAGGTTTTGTGAGAACATTTGAGTCATTGTGAACAAGAGTGTGTGATAGGTAAAGATGCTTAATTATCATTAACAACAATGTCCTATGCGGATTAGTATGTGGTGGGACGGCGTCTGGGCGGGGTTGTAGCCTCGACTCAGGGGTATGCCCTATACATAAGCATACCGATCTGGATGATACATGTGGTGTTAATGAGGTTAGGGTCTTTACCAAAGAAGTTTTCAAATCATTTTCAAACACTAAACAATATGAACTCACCAACCATGTGTTGACTTTATTTTTGCATGACTTCTCAGGTGACGAACAGGTCAACTGAAGAGTTATTTCTTTGGATTAGGTTATCTGATAGAGGACCTAGCTTTTTGGACCTGCATATTTTGAAGCATCATTATACAGTTTGTTTAGTATATCTTGTGCAGCCACAAGATTGAAGACTTATGATGTGATAGTGGGTTTACATTGTTAATTTGTAAACTTAACTAATATAATTTAACTCTGTAATCCTATTTTATTTTAGCAAAGTTTCTCATTTTTATATCATGTGCAATGTGAACAATCTGATCAATCCGATTATCATTTCGATATCGCGCCTCGGGAACCTTCCGCCCGTCGGGGAAACCCGATCCTACCCCGCCGGCTCGGGGTGTGACAGATTGGTATCAGAGCCATGGTTATAGAGAAACATAGGTCACTTATTTAAACGGTTTGGCCTAGACTATAACCTAGGGACCCTGCATGTAGAGAACATAGGAATTAGGAATTTACTTGCATTGTGTCTTCTGCATTCAATCATTGCACTAACCAATGTTCTGTTGGTTATGATTAGAATGTCACCAAGAAGGCAACCATCACCGCCTCTACCTCCACAAGAGACGGACCCAGCCGTTGAGGTACTTGCAACACTGATCACTGAACAGTTGGTGGCGATCCTCCCTGGAATCATCACCCGGATCAGGAACAGTGAGGAATTTACCAGGAACTTCCCATTTCTTGCTGCAGAGAAGAAGGAACCGGAAGAAGGAGAAACAAGCAGGAAGCGAAAACGGAGTCGTTCTAAGAAATCAAGAAATCCTGAGATCTACACCGAGGCCATTCCTCTTCGTCAGATGGCCTTTGCTCCGGAATCAGAGAATCGTAGGTGTTACACTGGAAAATCACCCCTTTGCACTAACTGTCACTATCACCACCGCGCTGAAATCTCATGCAAGCAATGCATACATTGTGGCAAGACGAACCATTGGGATCACCAATGCAAATCATCAATGGAATTAGTATGCAAACCAGAGGCTAGCAAATTTCCTTTATGTGCCACGTGCGGTCTCCACCATGCTAAGAATAAACTGTGCAAACATTGTCTGAACTGTGGAGGAAAGGGACACTGGAGTCGTGATTGTAATAACCCTCCGACTCATAACCAGAATCCTGGAAACACTACATATCCCCTTCCTCGACACAGCAAGGATTGCTATGTGTGCGGACTGTCTGAACACATTGCACGAGACTGCCCCGTGAAGATATCTTCCACAAGTCCTGCACTCTCTAAAGGAAAAGCTCCTCTCTGTTCAAGTTGTCACTACCATCATCTAGCTGAACTTTCGTGTGTACAATGCACGCGTTGTGGAAAGACGGGACACTGGATGCAACAGTGTCGGTCATCAATAACCTCTACTCCCCGTCAATATGCTGGTACCTTTCCTAAATGTGCCGGATGTGGTTTTCATCATGGTGAGGAGAAACCTTGTAAACACTGTCTGAATTGTGGTAGATACGGACACTGGATTCAACAGTGTCGGTTTAGTTCCACTAAGAAGCAGGAACAAAAAGCAAACACCTCCACTTCCTCTCACCATAACAACAACTGCTATACATGCGGAACACATGGACATTTCGCAAGGGACTGCCCTAGGAAAAGGCCTCCAGCAGACCCAGCAGTCACAGAGGAACTACTTGCCTTACCAGCTCCAGAGGAACACTCGGAGTCTGATGACTCCACAGGTATGCAAATTTTAGCTTAATACCTTAAATTATCTACTGGTGAATTAATTAGAACTGCATAGGTTGTTGTAATTTAGGAATAATAAACTAAGCTAGCCGTAACCAAAGTCAGTGCAAAACAATAATCAGAATAATAATTGAAGGAACCTTTAGGTTAAATAAGGGTTAAATGATTAAATGAGGATAGAGTAATCATTAATGCCGGCTTAATTACTGTAATTTAGAATAGGACTTTATTTAATTAGAACGCTAAAAGCCTTAGGAATTCGAAATGTCAAAGTTAGTGTGTAGACTTTCATTTTCAACCTAGATCTCCTAGAATTTGAGTTACCTAAGTTGAGAACTCCGGCTCTAGGATGTTAGGAAAAGTAAATGTGAGAACTGTGTTAGGTTCTTATTTAGACTCAATAAGTAGATCAAGGGAAATCATTTGTGAATACAAGATGAAGATACGCCAGAGAAAATATTCCGAATGAATTATTGGCATTACAAGTACGGTCATGCCTTTCGGATAGAAGAATGCACCCATGGTTTCGTGAATCTCATGAACCGAGTGTGCGAACCGTATCTGGTTAGTTTGTCATTACTATTAGGGATGACCTACTGACTTATTCTAATAGCAAGACAGAACGCGAACGACATCTTAGGGGTATTCTGAAACTGTTGAAGAAAGAACAACTTTATCCTAAATTCTTCCAATTTGAAATGTGGATGAGAATAAGTAACAGTTGGAACAAAAGTTACAATAGGTTCCATAAGTCTCATGACTATAGGGTAAAAGTAAGATAGATATACACCATCACGCAGATGGGTATAGGATTACTGAGAAGGTAAATCATTACCTTTATCCTAATAGTTCTACCGTATTTTAGGAAGACCTCCCCGCTGTATAATGTACACTTTCAAGCTGAGAATAGATTAAACAAATGGTGAAGCATGTATACGGTTATGTCAAATGACTTAAGTATTCACTATGGGTGACTTGAGGATCTCGATCCGGTGATCAAGACCTAGAGTTGTGGGAGTCACCTACGAAAACTTTAAGGAGTGTGTCAGATTTTAGATCAGAAAGACAATTTGAGATAAACCGGATGAAATACCTACTACCAAAATAGTGGGCGGATCCTGGTGATAAGTAAACTGATAGATTATACAGCAACGAGATAGTGGTACGTTATGTGGTACCATTGTTTAACATTTTGGATAGGGACGACAAATTCACAATAAGGTTCTAACAAACATCGCAGAACCTCTAAGGATGTACTTAAAACTGAGTGCAGCTCACCGTCCACCAAGGGACGGTCGAAGCGAAAGTACAACACTGATCTTGAAGGATATGTTGAGAACCTGTGTGTCAAACTTCAGTGGAAATTGGGACACTCAATTGCCACTAATCAGATTCTCCTACAACAACAGTCAATATAGTAGCATTGAATGCACATCATTCGAGGCTCCTTAAGGTCGACAATGTCGGTCGCCGAACTGATGGATTTAGGTAGGGGAAACCAAATAGTCCAACCAGTACTTAATTGGGAAACACCATGTTAAGTAGAGGTATACCCAAGGAAAAGTGTAGTCCATTTTAGGATAAAGGGATGAACGAGCACCACGAAACATAGGACAATTCGAGATCATCGAACGTATTCGTTCTATGGCACACAGATTGAGGTCACCAGATGACCTTAGTGAGATGCGTTACGTGTTTCACGTCTCGAACTTGAACAAATGCTGTGCTAACGAATCGTTCGTCATATCAATTGAAGGAATTCAATTGAACGGACATTATACTTTATGTAATGATCTCCAGAGTTTATGGTTTGTTAGATTAAACAACTAAGGAAAAGTCGTACTTCCATTGCTAAGTCTCATTGGAAGTTTAGAGCGCAAACTCAAGTTACTTGGGAAATGCGAAGATCACATGATGTTCAGATAATCCCCAGTTTCTTACAGAGAAAGCCGTACCTGATAACTATTCTTAAAATTTCGGGACGAAATTTCTCTAACAAGGGGAGACTGTAACAATAGTGCCGAAACCGGCGCCGGAACAGTGATCGCAACAGTAGCATGAACAGTAAACAGACACAAACTATACAAATTCTATTCTATTTCATGTTCACAGCCATAGTCAAAGTCATTTCACATTATCAAACAACAGGTTCATAAACATTTAGCAGAAACAAAGTACAGAAAAATGGTTCTTGAGTCAGGTAATTATCTGGCAACCCTGAACCATCATGGGTTTATTTGTTAGGATCTATTAGGATAGCACGTATGTGAGGATAATAAGAACAAAACAATAACAGTTGTTGTTACGGAATGCTAAACCGACGAACTATTCATATAGGTGACGATCTGTACGAATAGATCTGACAGTTTAACAATCTGAAACGATGATTGTAAAAGTAGACAACAAAATCAGAAAGTGAAACGTACGATCGTGTTCGTACAGTTAGCGCTCGGTACGAAGACGCGCGTAAGTGACGTTTTCTGATGAAACGAAACGAAAGACGACTTGAACGATAATAAAGTTAAGGAAATAAAATATTTCCTGTTTTACAATTTTGAAACTCATCATAATTAAATTTAAAGGAAGTTATTTTAAATTTAGGCGCGTAAAACAAAATACGCGCATAAATAATGAAAACGCGTAAAAATACTAATAAATACGACAAATAATTCAAATAAATAATATCTGAAATATTTTATAAAATTAGTAAATTACAAACACATAAAATGTAGCCTTTTATCTGAAATTTCGTAATTACACGCGTTACGATCCGGAAACGCGACGAAAACGTAAACCGTGCAACCGAAACGAACCCGAATACCCTCGGGGTATATAAACGTAGAAAGAAACAATTTCTTTCATTTTTCAAGTTTCTCTCTCTCTCTAAACACTCTCTCCCGTTTTCTCTCTCTCTCTCTAGAATAACCTACTTTAAACGATCGTATTTCCTTCGTTTCTCAACGGATTTGAGTGCTCTTGGTGTCCACGCGAAGCTCTCATCATCCTCTTCAAGGAAGTACAACCGATCTGTAGATTTGACCAACCGATTTTGAGGTATGGATGTTTAAAGGTTCGAATATTTAGGGTTTTCATTTGTATTGTTATGGTTGTTCGAACCACACACACATACACGATCGGTTTAGGATCATAGTGCACGAAACACACATCTAGACAACCTTTTAACATGAATGTCGACTCAAGGAACAACCTTACCCGAATTAGAGCTCGAAAATGGTGGTTGCAGGTAGGGTTCGTGAGTGTAGCTGGAAAAGAAGAGGGCTGCCGAACCTGTTTAATCAGCCATTAGCCGAACCCATGCAGCATGAACGAACCCTTGGTTCGTTGGTCATCACGGCCGAACCCTCTACAGACGAACCCTTGTGTCTCCTGCGAACCCTAGTACCCACCGAACCCATGAATGACCATGTACCCGAACCTTAGACAGGCGAGCCTTTGGGCTGGCACACACCTCCGAACCTTAGTGCTACGCAGCAAACCATGAACGAACCATACCCTAAGCTTATCTAACCGAACCATGAAGGTACACGATCCCCCTCAAGGCAGCGAACCCTTGAACCCGGCCGAACCCTTAGACGAACCCTATTAACCCCGAGCCTGCCTGGAGGTTCTTGACCGAAGCTTGTTGTTGACACCTGAACTAAGGGAGCCGAACCTTGACTATGGTTCGCTGGAAATGGCAGGTGGTCATTCGGCCTAAGCCCAAAGCCATTCAACGACGTGTTTGGGACAATATTCTAGTGTAATAGATTGGCCTAATCATGTGTGGCAACTAAATTGTTGTTACAGTATACTATCAAGTCCAAGGGATAAACAACCGGCCCAACACTCGGCCCATATCCTTTCTCGGCCCAACACGCAGAGGTACCTATGAAATAGCCTAGGTCTAACAGAAACTATTCGGGCTACTGTCCTTGACCGGCCCAATCCCTAGTTTTTGGCCATAATGATTAGAATAGCCCAAGTAATATTTCGGCCCAATTAAAATGTTAGGAATGAAGTTGGTTCTAGACTTGACTCACACGTAGCTCGTTTAATTTAATTTGGCCCACATAAGCTCCTAAGGCCCAATGACCCTATTATTAGGCCCAGGACCATTTCATTTGGCCCAATATCAGAGATGATCCGAGATATATTTGGTTAAATTAAAGATTAGTCAATCGACCCAATCTACTTAGCCTAACATCACTCACAAAGTGCCATGCTAATCATTAGGTTCAATAGAAATCTAATGGGTCACAATGCCAAGCTAGGCCCAACATAAGGCCCACAAGATCTAAACTTCAATGAAAACAATGTCAGGATGGATTATCAATCTAACCTAGGATGTTCTAGCACAGTTATTGTAGGAAATCAGCGTAGGGGATGATCATTCTCTTAGTCAAACACAAGTGAACCTCTTTAAACTAAGATATCAAAGGTCATGGAGAGAATTACATTCGGGATGGAAAACAAGAACCTAAAGGTTATGGTTTGACTTAAATGTTAACACCTAAACCATTGGGAATTTCAAAGGCATGATTAATCTAAATGGTTATTTACACCATCTAGGTTAATGACTTAATAAGCAAACAAGAGATCATTTGAAAATCAAAGTTTACTAAAGGGCCCAAGAATGGCCCAATGGGTTTAATATAAGCCCATCATGTTTAAATTACATTTTTCTTAAATTAAATATGTTTTTCATAAAAGAAATTATATTATGGACCTTACCAATATAATTAAATGATTTTTCTAAATAAATGATTAACTTAAAAGGTAATGAATTGAAAATGTTTTATTTAAATACTTTAAATGCTTTATGTGGGATTGGGTTACTAATGGGTAATAGTTTAACTTAGATAGAGGAAATTCTAGAAACACACTAGTAATCTAGGACACGTAGTTGCACATCGAGACCAAACCATAGATACGACAATTTCTGTAGGTACTTATCGTATTCGAATTCTTTAAAATAACTCAGGTGCTAAAGATACTTAGGCAACAATCAAAGAGTGCGCATATCTTTTGTGGGTTATTGCACGGCAACACAGGTGAGTTCATTGCCCCTTTTCTAACATTTTTGTTTTAAAACGCGGGGCTGAGAAGCATGCGTAAACTGTTATTTAAATTGTTTACTTAAATGCTTTTAAATTATATGTTTTACATATATATAAATGTTATCCTAGACCATGTCTAGGAAGATTTTATGCAGGTTTACCAATGATTTTACTTATATATTAAGTGAATAATCGAGTTAAACTAAACTTTTCAATAAGCCAAAACATTTCAAAGGGATCAAAAACAAACATTTTGACAAAACAAGTGGGTGAATTCAAGGGATCAAAAACAAACATTTTGACAAAACAAGTGGGTGAATTCAAGGGATCAAATCAAGCATTTTGACAAAACAAGTGTGGGACATCAAGACATCAACAAAACAATCTTTGCAAAGACAACATTCAATGTTCTACAAACCAAGTGTTCGTTGAACAATGAATCAAGTGTACAACCGATCAATGAATCTTGTATTCTATGATTAACACATCAAGTACATCTTGTGACAGAATCAGACGATCATTAAATCATTTTTAAGGGAAAGTCTAGGAAATATCAGAGATAGCATACGCCAAAAACATTGACGAAACATAAAATCCTGCATTTCAAGAAGTCCTAGCTAGACCGTTTGACTTGTAGGTCGTATGTTTGAGGATATTTACAGTTTCCCTAACTACTAAGTACCTAGATTGACAGACTAGTCTACTCGAGTATGACCACAGGCCCCAATCATTAGGACTTAGATTTTATTAAATGTTTATTTATTTATTTAATTGAGCATTTATTAAACTGTTTCTACAATTTCTATGGTTGATCACTATTGTGATGAACTTAAGGAATCAACATAGATTCCAAATTGTGGTATTTACAGGAACAAAGGACTGACGAATCATTGGGTTAGGTAGGGGTAAAATGCTTAATTTTCATTAACATCAATGTCCCATGTGGATTAGTATGTGGTGGGACGGCGTCTGGGCGGGGTTGTAGCCTCGACTCAGGGGTATGCCCTATATATAAGCATACCAATCTGGATGATACATGTGATGTTAATGAGATTAAGGTTGTTACCCGTGGGTTAAACAAAGGTTTTGTGAGAACATTTGAGTCATTGTGAACAAGAGTGTGTGATAGGTAAAGATGCTTAATTATCATTAACAACAATGTCCTATGCGGATTAGTATGTGGTGGGACGGCGTCTGGGCGGGGTTGTAGCCTCGACTCAGGGGTATGCCCTATACATAAGCATACCGATCTGGATGATACATGTGGTGTTAATGAGGTTAGGGTCTTTACCAAAGAAGTTTTCAAATCATTTTCAAACACTAAACAATATGAACTCACCAACCATGTGTTGACTTTATTTTTGCATGACTTCTCAGGTGACGAACAGGTCAACTGAAGAGTTATTTCTTTGGATTAGGTTATCTGATAGAGGACCTAGCTTTTTGGACCTGCATATTTTGAAGCATCATTATACAGTTTGTTTAGTATATCTTGTGCAGCCACAAGATTGAAGACTTATGATGTGATAGTGGGTTTACATTGTTAATTTGTAAACTTAACTAATATAATTTAACTCTGTAATCCTATTTTATTTTAGCAAAGTTTCTCATTTTTATATCATGTGCAATGTGAACAATCTGATCAATCCGATTATCATTTCGATATCGCGCCTCGGGAACCTTCCGCCCGTCGGGGAAACCCGATCCTACCCCGCCGGCTCGGGGTGTGACAACCTGTTTCTCATTAATTGAATGTATACTATGCAGGGAAAGCCAAGCAAGCTTAAACATGTTTGGTATGTAGATAGTGGCTGTTCCGGGCATATGACTGGGGATTTCTCTCAGTTGCATGAAGTTACACCATTCAATGGAGGTTATGTATCATTTGCTGGAGACAAGGGAGGAAGGATAAGCATGAAGGGCACGGTCACTAATGGAACTCTTAGTTTTGAAGATGTGTACTATGTTGAAGAGCTCAATCACAGTCTTCTGAGTGTTTCTCAAATCTGTGATAAGAGCTTTTCCACACACTTCACAAACAAAGAATGTCTTATTCTGAAGCCTGGCTTTGTAGTGCCTGAGAAGTGGATTCTGATGAGAACTCCAAGGATAAACAATGCATACATTATCAACATGAGCTCAGATTCGTTTACAGAGAACACTTGCTTGTTTTCTAAGGCATCGGAGCATGATTGTCTGTTGTGGCATCGGAGACTGGGTCATGTGAACCTAAAGAATCTGAACAGACTCGCTAAGGGAGATCACGTCATTGGTCTACCTTCTAAAGATTTCTCCACTATTGAGAAATGTATCGCTTGTGCGAAAGGGAAACAACACAAGAGACCTCACAAGCCAAAATTGTTCAATTCCATCTCTTCAGTTCTTCAACTTCTTCATATGGATCTTTTCGGACCGATTAACGTAATGAGTATCGGGAAAAAGTCATATTGTCTCGTTGTGACAGATGATTATTCCAGATTCACTTGGGTGTTCTTTCTAGCTAAGAAAGATGAAGCTCCAGAGATTTTGAAGAAGTTCATTACCTTGATTGAAAATCAGAAGAATCTAAAGGTCAAGGTGATTAGAACTGATAATGGAACTGAATTTAGAAATCAGACTCTTATAGATTTCTGTGATGAAAAAGGGATAGCTAGGCAATACAGTGCAGCTAGAACGCCTCAGCAAAATGGAGTTGCTGAAAGGAGAAACAGAACGCTTATAGAAGCTGCACGAACGATGTTGTCAGAATCAAAGCCACCAATTTTTTTCTGGGCTGAAGCAGTTAACACTGCGTGCTATGTTCAAAATAGAGCACTTCTGAACAAGCGTCATCATAAGACTCCCTACGAGATTCTATTCAATCAGAAGCCCAAAGTTGGACACTTCAAGTCATTCGGATGCCCTTGCACTCTTCTTCATACAGAGCCTAATCATAAGTTTGATGATAAGGCAGATGAGTGTTACTTCGTGGGCTACTCGTCTGAAAGGGCAGCATACAGAGTTTATAACAAGAAAACTCGGATGATTGTGGAATCATACTACATAGATTGGCAAGAAATGAACTCTACTGATGCTGGTTCTGGTCCAAACTGGCTGTTTGAGTATGACTCCACTTTTAAGCCCTTCAGCACTCCATCTGAGAATGCAAGAGCATCTGAGCAAGCGGATGATTTCTACAAAGATGATGATGTGGACTATAGAGTTGACTATGTTCCATATGATCCTAATCATTTGACAGTTGATCCTCCTGGCATGTACAATCGTGCCCCTCCAGCTCAGCCGACCCCTGTACAAGAAGTTCTCCCATCAGAACCTGACACTTCTCAGTCTGTTCAACCACTTCCAGAAGCGGATCAAGTCTCATCCTCTTCCCACCAGACCTTTGATAATCCACTCTTCTCAGATAGCATTCCTGAGGAACATTGTGTGGATCCTGGAGCTGAAGCAAGTGAAACTGCTCCTATTGACCATATTTCTTCTTCAAGTGAAGAACAAGTCAATAACATCAGCAACCTGCTAGATAATCTGGCTGTAGAAGAAGTGCCAACACTTAGTGTAAACAAGAATCATCCAGTGGAGAATATTATTGGACCTCTCTCAGAAGGCGTTCTCACTCGAAGCAAATCCATTACAGTTCAGAACGCGTTGCCTGAAGAGACACTCACTCGAAGTCAATCAGGTCCTATTAACTCTTGTTTATATTCTTGTTTTATTTCACAGGTTGAACCCAAGAATGTCAAAATGGCTCTAAAGGAGTCCAGCTGGGTTGAGGCAATGCAAGAAGAGTTGATGCAGTTTCAGAAGCTCAAGGTTTGGAATCTGGTTCCTCTACCCAAGGGAAAATTGCCTATAGGAACCAGATGGGTTTTCAGAAACAAGAGAGATGATTCTGGTGTAATTATCAGAAACAAAGCCAGACTGGTCGTTCAAGGATTTTATCAGCAGGAGGGGATAGATTATGAAGAAGTCTTTGCACCGGTTGCGAGACTTGAAGCCATACGGATTTTCTTGGCTTATGCCTCCTATATGAACTTTACGGTATATCAGATGGATGTGAAAACAGCTTTCTTACACGGGAAGGTAAAGGAGGAAATATACGTGTGCCAACCCCCTGGTTTTGAAGACTCTCAATATCCAGAGCATGTCTACAAGTTAGACAAAGCTCTTTACGGCCTTCATCAAGCACCGCGAGCATGGTATGCTATGCTTACTGATCACCTCCTCGCAAATGGATATACTCGTGGAGCTATTGATCAGACCCTGTTCGTCCGCAAAGATAAGAATGATTTAATTCTCGTTCAAATCTATGTGGATGACATCATATTTGGCTCCACCAGCTCAGCGTTGTGCAAGGAATTTGAAGGGGTAATGAAGAAGAAATTTGAGATGAGCGCGATGGGAGAAATGACCTTCTTTCTGGGTCTGCAGGTAAAGCAAGATTGTAAGGGTGTGCTGATTCACCAAGGAAAATACGTCACAGACATTTTGAACAAATTCAAAATGACGGAGTCAAAGCCGGCATCCACTCCCATGGCTGCACGTCCTATCCTGACTTCGGATTTGGAAGGAGAAGATGTTGATCAGCATCTCTATCGCTCGATGATTGGTTCTCTGATGTATCTGACTGCTAGTCGTCCAGACATTATGTTTTCAGTATGTCAGTGTGCCAGATATCAGGCAAATCCGAAGGCATCTCACCTCATAGCTGTCAAGAGAATCTTTCGGTACCTAGTCGGGAAACCTAAGCTCGGACTTTGGTATCCAAAGAACTCTGAGTTTCAATTATTTGCATACTCAGACAGTGACTTTGGTGGATGTAACCTGGATAGGAAGTCAACCACGGGTGGGTGTCAGTATCTGGGAGATCGTCTTGTTTCATGGCAATGCAAGAAGCAGACCACCGTATCCACATCCACCGCAGAAGCTGAATATGTTGCTGCTTCCAGTTGCTGCTCTCAGGTTATCTGGATGCAACAACAACTCCTCGATTACGGTTTGAACTTTCTTGACTCTCCTATTTATTGTGACAATGAAGCAGCCCTACAGATCGTCAAGAATCCGGTACAACATTCCAAAACTAAACATATTGACATCCGGATTCACTTCATCCGTGACTGTTTCGAACGAAAGCTGATTCATCTTGAAAAGGTCCCCACTGATGACAATCTAGCGGACCTTTTCACAAAACCGTTCGATACAGCACGCTTCCATCACCTGCTTGCCTCTCTCAAATTAATAAGCTTTAATTAAAGGCATTTTTGTAAATACATTAAAATTTGTGTCCTCCCATAGTCACAAATTTAGGGGGAGAAAATTTACAAAAACAACAAAAAGATTTTTCATTCTTTGAGTCAGAAAATTTACAAAAACAACAAAAAGATTTTCGGTCTTTGAGTCAGTCTAAGATAATCTATAAGTTTAGGGGGAGTTAAGTTTTGAAATCTTAAGAAAAGGAGATGTTGTCTCTAGCTATTCATAGAAAATTACAAAAACATTTTTTTTAAATTTTAACTTTACAAAAACTTAAGAAAATACAAAAAGATTTTAATTGGACAAGCAAAGTAAATCGATCAAATTGGGAAGTGAAATAATCTCTAAAGATCAGAATTTCACTATCTTATTATAATCTCAAAAGAAATCACAACCTTGAATATCTATTCTATGCTAAGAAGTTGAAATGAGTTTTTCAAAACTTAAATAATCAGACTTGATCAAACTTAAAATACATATAAATAGATAAATAAGTGTGAAATTGTGATCATTCGATAACTAGAAATGTGTGACAACTATTTGACTTCATGTTTAAATCCTTGAATCAAAACAAGATTGTGTTTCCATAAACTTGAAATTGTGTTTGAAAAACTCGGGTATTTTCCATGTTTTGTGCAAACAAAGAGCGGGAAATACCTACTGAAGCATTCTATGTTTTGCGTAAGCAAAGAACTGGATGTGTGACGTTAAGGCCAATGTGTCTGCAGATCAGAAAATAAAAGATGCCAATGAGCACAAGATGATAGAACCCCTTCTTGTTCTTGATTCTAAACCTACTAGATCTGTTCTTTTCTTTTCTCATCTTAAAACTCTGTCAAAATAATTTGAAGTTCGTTGAAACACAATCAAAGTTTGAAACAAAGGATTTAACAAGAATGATAGGTTGCATATTAATCTGGTCTTACAATCTAATTGATCACAAATTTCCCATAAGATATTTTCAGAAAAACTTGATCATATAACTGATTTTCAAGAGATGAAATAACGAGTGGAAATAATTGGTGGGGAATAACTATTTAAAGGTTGTGATTTTTTTAAGAAATTCAACTAGGATAGTTAATTTTTGATAACAGATTTGATCCCACAAATTTGAACCGATTAAACTTTAAAACTTGTTCAAAGTTTATTTTATTTTATTTTATTTTATTTTATTTTATTTTATTTTATTTTATTTTATTTTATTTTATTTTATTTTATAAAAGTTAGAATTTTAAAATCGAAATAAAATAAAATAAGTGTGTACTCGAAAATTATGTACACGAAATCGCGTATTCGAAATGACCCCATAAATAGTCCAACCATATTAAATTTCGAGTACCATATTTTCGTGTACACATTTTCTTCATTTCGAGTACAGACTTGGTGCTCTGAGGCGATCTCGATTTCTAGACCCGATCTCAAAATTCTACTCCGGCTATCCTATAGACCATCATTAGGCGACCTTAGGTATAGAGTTTTATCAAATTTTGACCGTGGATTCGAAAGTTATGGTCAAAAATGATTTTCGAATACGCAAATTTCGTGTACAGGAGGTTTTTGGTCAAATTGACCAAGAAATACTTAAAATTGAAAGGCAATTTGTAAATATGTTGGTCGCCTTTCAATTCCGAGTATATTGAATCGGTTTAGAAGTTCTAAGGAGCCAAAATGATAAACTTCTCTAAGGATTTTTGAGTACACGAAATTTCTCAACTTCGTGTACACGAATATTTCGTGTACAACAAATATTTCGTGTACAGATCACATTTCGTGTACAAGTTCCATTTCGTGTACATAATGAACTTCGTGTACAGAATGAACTTCGTGTACTAAATGAACTTCGAGTACTCTTTGTTTCGTGTACAGGTTATACTTCGTGTACAGAATGAACCTTCGGGTACACCATGTACTTCGTGTACACCTGTTGTTCCGAGGAGAATCTGTCAACACTTAGAAAATTTTTCTAAGTGTCCAAGTATGGATCTTATTTCGAATACTTGAAATATTAAACTAACTTAATCAGTTTTATGTTTCAGATGGCAGACTTAAGGTTTGTACCAGATCCAGGGAAAGCCGATCACCATTACAGAGCAGATACTGCGAGAGTGTCTTCAATTTGGAGACAAGGATACAGATCCTGTTGAGTTAGATCAAGATCTGGTCAACCGTACAGTATTTCAGATGGGACACGAAGGTGCCTACCCTCCCACAGAGAAGAAACTTCTTCATCCTTACTGGAGATACCTGGCTCATGTTGTCACTCAGTGCTTGTCCGGAAGAAAAGGTGGTTATGATGTACTTAATCAGACATTAAGCTCGTGTTTGACAGCACTAGCTCTGGGAATGGACTTCAACTACTCAAGAATGATATTTCTTGATATGTATGCCAACATCAAGGGAAGAAGGAAGGAAAGATTTCTGGCATTTCCTCGCTTCTTACAGATCGTCATCAACAAACGACATCAGGATTTAGTTCCCACGATAGGCACTCTGGGAATAAAGAGGATGCGCGAAGACATTTTCGGATACATGAAGATGAACAAGCGCGGGAAGAAGCAGTACATCGGTCAAAGGCCCCTAATCAAGTTCGGACGATTTGTAGGGGAAGACAACGTTGTTGAAGATCAAGGCACCCCTATTGCAGTTGTCGCTGACGAGCATGACACCCAAGCGACGAGTTCAAAGGCTAAGCCTGCATCCTCGTCAAGTGAGGATTTCATCCCAGAGGGGCCACCTCTCACAAGGCAAGAAAGGGAAGACGTTCAAGATGTTGATTACACTCCCACTTCCGAGTCTTCACCAAAGAGAAAGAGGCAAAAGACTATGGCCAAAAGAAAAAGGGATCCACGACTGCAACATATGTTCTCCAGTTTATCTTTCTCCTCTGCTGCTGCTGTCATGACACAGGCACCCATTAAACCTACTCCCATCACCAAACCACCATCTCCACCTCATGTGACCTTACCACCATCACCACCTCATGTGACCTTACCACCATCACCACCTCACGCAACCAAACCACCATCACCACCTCGCATTTCCTTACCACCATCACCACCTCATGTCACAAAACCACCTTCACCACCGCTTGTCACTCAACCACCTCCACCGCCTAAACCTTCTCAACCCATTAAGCCACAACAACCTAAACCTGCATCCAAACCTTCGAAAACCAAACTCATCATCCGAGTTCCCTCCACACGTCCATCAGTCACCATTCAGCCTAAAGCCAAAACCAAAGCCAAATCACCTACACCACAATCCGGAAGCGGCAAAGGAAAATCTCCTTTGCGTTCCGATTCACCTTACGAACCTCCACAGGTGCCTGTGGATCTCATTGGACTTCAGGAGCGAGTCTATCAGTTAGAGAAAGATGCGGAGATAAAAGACAAAATGATCATGAACCTGCGTGAAGGGAAGATCAAAATATGTTCTCATCTGAACAAGTGCAGAGGAAAGGTCAAGGCGCATGAGAAATTCATCAGAATTCTTTTATTAGAGAACCACAAGATGCAGAGGGATATCAAACGACTCAAAGGAGAAGAAGTCTCCGAGTCTGAAGATGAAGTCATGGATGTCAGTGATGACAGCGACGACAGTGATGATGATGATAATGATGGAAATGACGAACAAGATCAAAAGAAAGATAAAGATGAAAAGAAGGACAAGGATGATAAAGACGACCAAGGCGACAAAGATGATAAAGATGGAGATGACAAAGATAAAGACCAAGGTCCTCCTGATGACAAAGATCAAGGTGGAGACTCTGGGAATCCATCATCTTCCGAAAAGCCTTCTGGTCTGTATGATGATCTATTTGGAGACATTCCAGATGACATCCTTTTTGGCGATTGTGTACAGCCCGACGAGACTGGATCCAGACTTGACAGCATTTTTGATGATCTTCCAGATACTTTTGATTTTGGATCTCCAAGTGATGTGAAGAACGATCAAGCCAAATCTTCTGCAGGGGCATCTGTAGAAGAAGAACCAGAAAACATCATCCTTGGCAACGTTTCTTCAGACCCCTATATTGATTATTTGTATGCCCACAAATACATCGATGCATTGGGAAATGAGGTCACTTCACTGAATGAAGTGATAGATAGCTGGTTTGACCGCAAGAAAGACTGGACGCCAGCTCCTCCTGTAGATAAGGAAGCATGGTTCAAAGAAATGGGAGATCAACATCCAGAGCATACATTCATTTCTGATGACCGAAACCTTTTTGCAGTTCGCAACGATAGATCAAATATATGCTGCTGGATGTATGACAAACCGAGAGACATCTACTTGGTGAAACGGATGAGCGGAAAAGTCGAGTTCTACAAAAGACCAAAAGATTTTTGTTCACTGCCTAAGGTCGACATCAGAAGTATGGACAAGGCTATGTTCTTTAACCCTTCTAAGGATTCACAGGCTGATCTGTTCGCGAAGTTTGTTAAAGATCAATGTGAGAAGAACTTTCCTGTGATGCGCACAGCTAAAGGACGACGATTTGTTTCTTCATGCATCATAGATCCAAAGACAAAGAAGCCTTGGGTGTACTATAAGTACCCTCCTCCTCATGTAGAGCAAGCAGTCCCCGTCTCGCCAAGAGTTCCTGATAACTCTTTGGCTAAATTTCTATCTTGGTATTTTGATGATCTGAACCTTGCTGCAGTCATTCTTAGGAATATGGACGATATTGATGACATCGACATGATTCTTGACCCTATGGATCTTCTGAAGTATGGTAAGGATGACATGATGAAGCTGCACAACTCTCCTATACGAGTATATTCCAAAAATGATGAGTTGGCTAAGCCATTTACACGAGTTGTTGCTTATGCCATGAAGCTGAAGCTGTATGCTGGAGCAGGGCCACACAGTGTTACTCTTCCTATCGGATGACTTCGCCAGTCTAGGGGGAGTTTGTAGAGCCCAATCAATGATGAAGACTGACAAAGTCAACACGGAAGAGTCAACACAGAGATTTTGGAAGACTTCAGATAGATTTCGTGTACTCAGGTTCGTGTACACGAACCTGGTTCGAGTACACAAACCTGAACTTCGAATACTAATGTATTTAGTATAAATAGACGTATTTTTGTACAGTGTAAGACACGAATCCCGAGGTGTGCTCTCTAGACGTATTGAGGCACATTTTCGAATACTTACTGAATATACTCAAAGTTTTGATCTTTCTTGTTCTTCTTGTTTCATCTTGCTTCTTATTTCACTCTATTATGGATTCCGCACACAATAGAGGTGATTGATGATGTTTGGCAACAAAAAGCTTGGATCTTGAACAGTTTTCGGACCTACAATTCTGCCCCAAGAATGAGCTGCAGAAGTTGGAGGTTGAACTATCCAACCATGTGATGAAGGGGGCTGATCACATGGGGTACACTACTCGTTACCACGAGTTAGTTGCTTTGGTACCTGATATGGTACCAACTCTGGAGAAAAGGATAGACCGTTATGTAGGTGGACTTCCCGCCTGCATTCAGGGCATGGTTGTTTCAGCCAACCTTACTACTGTTGAATCTGCAGTGAGATTGTCTGGGAAACTCACTGACCTCATGGTAGCCTCTGGAGTTCTAAAGAAGGAGGCTGAACCTGGCAAGAACAAAGCTGAGTCTTCAAAGAAACCCTCCCATCATCAGAAGAAGAAGCAGAAGACCATCAAGAACTACACAGCGGCCACACCTCTTCAACAAGTGGCAGCAACACCACAGAACCCCAACCGCAAACCTTACACTGGCACATTTCCTTTGTGTGCCAAGTGTCAGTATCATCACCCTGCTGACACTCCCTGCAAGCAATGCAGGGGATGCGGAAGAAAGGGCCATTGGGTCCAGTACTGCCGGATGATGTCACACCCCAAACAATGGCGGAATACATTGGGGCACGAGTTTGATTGTTCAAAAGCTCATGGGCTACTATTAAAGTTTTAATATTTAAACATCCATATTAAAATATCCAATCAACCATTCAACATTCAAACATAGAAATCAAATCCAACATTACATAATCAAAGTTCAACATAACATAAATTGTTTCATATTATTAAACTAGGTCCTCTAAGCCTAGCTTATGTCTTCCCATCTTCAATTACTTGTCACATATGTAAAATACAATTTGTCAACTATTTGCATAGTTGGTGAGTACTCATACAAGTTATAATATGTATATATATAAAGAGATGCAATACTAAGTCCCAATGGTAATAAGCCTAAGTCTATGTTCTTACAAGTATTCTAGAAGCATGCTAAACCTAAGAATTTATAACAAGTCATCACAAGTATTTGTCATTCAATCATGTATAAGTAATCAAGTTCTCCCCAATGTCATTTGTCCTTTACAATTGTCCTCAAACATGAGACATAACATAACTTATAAATCAAGGTTAGCAAGACCTTAATTAAAATTAGTTAGTCTACAAGTTTGCAAATGTACACTTTTCACCTTTTTAACACTAAGACCAAAGTCTAAGCGAAGAAGGTATCTAACCATTCTTAGGCTACTTTGTGTATAATGAATATGCATACAAAAATTCCAAGTCATCACATGTTCTATCATTCAAGTAATCACACAACACTTAAGGCCATTATACCAAACTAAGTAATTTGCATCATGTTTTGACTCTAAGAATACATTGAGTTGATAAAGACATATGTGACATTCCCAAAACTTACAAAAGTAAAAAGGAAAGTATGAGAATAACTCACATGTCTAGCTTTGATCTCAAGAAGTTAATGAGCAGGATGAAAACTTGCGAAGTTACAATTCACCCTATATTGTGATATGATTTTTGTATAAGTTCTAGAGTTCACATGAACCTATAAAGTCTATGTCATTCCTAATGGACCTTCCTAAAAGCAAAATACTAATTTGGATTTTATAAACTCCTCTTTTATAATTTTAAATAATTATGAAAGAAAGATTTTATTATAATGTTTTATGTATCCAAATGTTTGTATAGATACTATTTTATTTGTATAAAACAAATAAAATATTTCTACAAGTTTTTGAAATTCACATCCTTGAATCATATATTGCTTTAGCAACTTGATAATAATCTAGATAATATTTTATTAAAAATAAGCAATAAATATTATTCTATATTATTATAATATATTTCAGAATATTAAATTAAAAATATTCCAAAAATATATGTATATGTGTTTTCTTAAAACCTTGATATGTTTAAAAGTTAAATTTAAAACTAAACTAAAATTAAAATAAATAGTTATTTAATAAAACTGATTATAACATCATCAAAATGATTTCAGAAACTTAAAATAATATTCTGAATTTTTAGAATATTTTTATACTAAAACTTTACTTATTTTTATATTTAATTAAACATCTAAAATATAACTTTATAAAAATAGAGTCCAAAAATTCTTAAAATTTTTCAGAATGTTTATAAACATGTTTTATAATTTTTGTAATTTTTTTAGAATTTTTAAAAATGATTTGATATGCTTTTTATATTTTTAACTATTTAAATACAATTTAAATAGTAAAATAATAGAAAAAAATTTTGAAAAATTCTAATATTGATACCGTATGTTTGAAATGTTTATTGATAATTTCTGTAAATTTTTCAGAATTTTTAAAATTGATTTGATATTTTTTTGTATATTTTAAACCATTTAAATACAATTTAAATAGTTAAATAATAGAAATAAAATCTGAAAAATTCTGATTTTTTTACAGAATGTTCAAAACATCATTTTTCAATTTTGTGAATTTTTTTAGAGTTTTTGGAGTTGCTTTGGATCGTAAAATAAAAGAAATTGAAAAAAAAATGGGGTTTAGGCTTAAACCGGTTTAATCCGGATTCGAACCCGAGAAGTTTGCCTCAAACCCGAAAGCTTTTACCACTGAACTAGTGGGTTTTTCTTTGTTTGAGTCAATTTCGTTTGATCTTAAAAAGTACATGGGAATAAACCCAAATTCCTCAAGAACCCTAGAATCAAACGGATCCAATTCGATTAACACACGAATTGTGAGCGTCCATAAGGTAAGGGCTCTTGTTCTACAACCTAAACCGAATCCATAGACACTAAGATTACCTGGATTGGTGAAGTATTGATCGAGTTCGAGTAATGCTCAGTCGTTGATGTTCTTGAGCCGATTTCACGAGTTCCGGATGATTTCAGAGAGAGTTCTTGGTATGGTTTCGTTTGAAATGAAGAAACGAATAATACCCCTATGATTATCAGTACTAATTCGTTCGAAACGTACACATTTAATTGTAAAGTTAATGCCACCGTTTGGACTAATCAAACGACGAATTAAACAACATTATTATTACGTTTTAATGTTGTAGAAACGTTAGAAATTGGAATTGGGTCATGGAGCATTGAAAACCCGTTCGTTTGGGGTCCGAAATGGGTCGGTTTTGTGGTGGGATGACTCGCCGGCGGTGGCCGGATTTTGGCCGGAATATGGGATCGGAAAGACGGGATGGGGACGGGACTTGGGCTGGGTAATTTAATTCAAACTTTAATAAATTACCATTTTGCCATTACTTCTTTATTTCTTTTCTTTTTTTTTTTATTTCAACTAAAAATAATAATAATAATAATAAATAAATAAATAAATAAATAACTTTAATTAATTCCTAATATTTATAAAATCAATTTATTTATAAAAGATATATTTTTATTTGTAAAGTTATACATATATATGTGTATATATATATATATATATATATATATTTGTAGAAGTTTATATATATATATATGAACTAGATTAAAATTAATTACTCGTTTTTTGAATGCTATCTAGTGTATATGATTTATACAACGTTTCAGTATAGTTTTATTAAACAATACGCAACGAACTTTTATTTATTAGAATTTCGACACAATTACATTTATTGAAAAATCCAAATGTTACAGATGACACCTAATCAAGCTGTCAACAATGCTGCTTTGGCTCTCCCCCCACCAACTAATCAGAACCATGGTGGATGCTATAATTGTGGCGAACAAGGCCACTTTGCCAAGAACTGCCCAAAGAAGACTCAACAGGCAGTTCAAGCTCCTCGTGGAAGAGCCTTTGCAATTGGAGCACCAGCTGCACGCCAGGACCCAAATGTGGTCACTGGTACGTTTCTCTTACATGACCTTTATGCATCTGTTCTATTTGATACTGGTGCAGATCAGAGTTTTATCTCTACCGACTTTGCATGCCAACTAGATTCCATAGAGGAACAGTTAGACTCCCCTTATATTATAGAAGTAGCTAACGGGAAACAGATTACAGTTAGCACAGTTTATAGAAATTGCCCATTGACACTTAATGGTCATACATTTACCATCGATTTGATACCGATGGAGTTGGGTAGTTTCGACATCATTGTTGGAATGGATTGGCTTTCCTCTAACCGAGTGGAAGTCATCTGTTCTGAGAAGCTGCTTCGAATTCCATTGCCGAGTGATTGTGTATTGGAAGTGAAAGGGGATCAAGCAAAACGAAGTGTCAAAATCATCTCTTGCATAAAGGCGCGTAAGTGTCTACAGAAGCAGTGCGTGGCATTCTTGGCTCATGTGGTGGAAAAGGAGAAGGTTAAGAAGAAAGTTCAAGATGTACCGGTAGTGAAAGAATATCCCGAAGTGTTTCCTGAAGACCTACCAGGTTTGCCACCTGTGCGACCGGTAGAGTTTCGTATTGACTTAATTCCTAGAGCAACCCCAGTTGCTAAATCCCCTTACAGGTTAGCACCTTCCGAGATGCAGGAATTGTCTAATCAATTACAGGAGCTACTTGACAAGGGTTTCATCAGACCGATCTACTCACCTTGGGAGCTCCGGTCTTGTTCGTGAAAAAGAAAGACGGATCGTTCAGAATGTGCATAGATTACAGGGAGCTGAACAAACTAACTATCAAGAATCGGTATCCCTTGCCGAGGATTGATGATTTGTTTGACCAACTACAAGGAGCACAGTACTTCTCGAAGATTGACTTGCGGTCTGGATATCATCAACTGAGAGTTCAAGACGAAGACATACCGAAAACGGCCTTCCGAACAAGATACGGGCATTATGAATTCATGGTGATGCCTTTCGGATTGACAAATGCACCCGCGGTTTTCATGGACCTCATGAACCGGGTGTGCAAGCCGTACTTGGATCAGTTTGTCATTGTTTTCATTGATGACATACTGATTTATTCCAAGACCAAGACGGAACATGAGCAACACCTTAGAAAGATCTTGGAGCTGTTGAAAGAAGAGAAACTCTATGCCAAATTCTCCAAATGTGAATTCTGGCTAAGAGAAGTTCAATTTCTGGGTCATGTGATCAACAGTGAGGGAATTCATGTAGATCCTGCCAAGATCGAGGCGATAAAGAATTGGGACACTCCGAAGACACCGACGGAGATACGGTATTTTCTAGGATTGGCAGGTTATTATAGAAGGTTCATCTCGAACTTTTCTAAGATAGCTTTGCCACTCACCAAACTAACTCAGAAAAGCGAACCGTTTGTCTGGGAGCATAAACAAGAAGATGCTTTCCAGACATTGAAACAGAAATTGTGTGATGCTCCAATTCTATCTCTCCCAGAAGGCTGTGATGACTTTGTTGTATACTGTGATGCTTCCATCAGGGACTCGGTTGTCTGTTAATGCAACGGGACAAAGTCATAGCCTATGCATCAAGACAACTAAAGATTCATGAGAAGAATTACACTACCCATGATCTTGAACTGGGAGCAGTAATCTTCGCCTTGAAGATTTGGAGACATTACTTATATGGCACCAAGTGTACCATATTCACTGATCACAAAAGTCTGCAACACATCTTTGATCAGAAGGAACTCAACATGCGACAACGCCGTTGGGTTGAACTTTTAAATGACTACGATTGTGTAATTAAGTACCATCCGGGAAAGGCGAATGTTGTAGCTGATGCCTTGAGCCGGAAGGAACGGGTCAAACCCCGACGTGTTAGAGCAATGGGGATAACCGTGCAGACCAGTTTAAGTGACAGGATTATTCAGGCACAACAAGAATCACTTGACCGAGGAAAGTTGAAGAAGGAACTTGATTGCGGAGCAGAGAAACAATTCAACACAAAGCCTGATGGAATGATCTACTACCGGGAACGTATATGGATCCCAGCGGTAGATGAATTGAGGAAACTTATCTTTGATGAGGCACACAAGACTAAATACTCTGTTCATCCAGGCGTTGATAAAATGTACCAAGACTTGCGTGGATTCTATTGGTGGCCTGGAATGAAGAAAGACATAGCCGAATATGTCGGTCAGTGTCTAACGTGTGCAAAGGTAAAGGCGGAACACCAAAGACCGTCTGGTTTACTGGAACAGCCTGAAATTCCGCTCTGGAAGTGGGAACAAATAGCTATGGATTTCATTACCAAGCTACCCCGCACTTCCAGTGGTCACGATACAATTTGGGTGATCATTGACCGTATAACCAAATCTGCTCATTTCTTGCCGATGCGTGAGACTTTCACGATGGATAAACTGGCGAGATTGTACATCAATGAGATAGTGGTACGCCACGGTGTTCCACTGTCTATTATCTCTGATAGAGACAGCAGATTCACATCAAGGTTCTGGAAATCATTGCAGAAATCTCTAGGGACACAGTTAAATCTGAGTACAGCTTACCATCCACAAACGGAGAGTCAAAGCGAACGTACTATTCAAACCCTAGAGGATATGCTAAGAACCTGTGTATTGGACTTCGGTGGGAATTGGGACTCCCATTTGCCACTGATTGAGTTCTCCTACAATAACAGTTATCACAGCAGTATCGGATGTGCACCGTTCGAGGCTCTTTATGGCCGGAAATGTCGATTACCAATCTGTTGGACTGAAATTGGAGACAACCGAATAACGGGGCCAGAACTAATTCAAGAAACCACTAACAAGATAGCTCAGATTCAAAGAAGACTACAAGCAACAAGGAGCAGACAAAAGAGCTACGCCGACAAACGGCGCAAGCCGTTGGAATTCCAAGTGGGAGATCGTGTAATGTTGAAGGTATCTCCATGGAAAGGCGTTGTACGCTTTGGAAAGAAAGGAAAATTAGCACCACGATACGTAGGACCGTTCGAGATCATCGAGCGTATTGGTCCTGTAGCTTATCGACTGAGATTACCGGATGAACTCAGTAGTGTGCACGACGTGTTCCACGTCTCAAACCTGAAGAAATGCCTTGCTGACGAGTCTCTCGTCATTCCAATCGAAGAGATTCAAGTCGATGAACAGTTACATTTCATTGAAGAACCTTTAGAGATTATGGATCGCAAGGTTAAACAACTGAGGCGAAGCCGTATTCCTATTGTAAAGGTTCGATGGAATTCAAGACGCGGGCCCGAGTTCACTTGGGAACGTGAAGATCACATGAAGTTAAAGTATCCCCAACTGTTTGAAGAGGAAGCTGTACCTGATAACAACTCTTAAATCTCGGGACGAAATTTCTCTAACAAGGGGAGACTGTAACATCAGTGCCGGAACCGTCACCGGAACAGTGATCTCTACAGTACATGAACAGTAAAACAGGTACGAATCATATACATTTCAGTACGTTTCAGATTCATATCATTTATCATTGTCATTTTGTGTTATCATAGAACAAATTCAGAAACATTTAACAGAAACAAGTTCAGAAACAATGGTTCTTGAGTTAGATAATTATCAGACAATAGAGAGCCATCATGTGATTATATTTAGGATTTATTAGGTATAAACGTATGTAAGGCTTTAAAGAACAAAACACACGAATATTGTTACGTGGATGCTAAATTTACGGGTTATTCGTATAGGTGACGATCTGTACGAATATATCTGAAAGTTTAATGTTCTGAATGATAATTCTATAATTAGAAAACAAGATTGAAAAGTATAGTTATCGTCGTATTCGTACGAGTGACGATTCGAACGAATACGCGCGACGACCGTACCTTTCGATTTAAACAGTAAATGAATATTTTAAATTTAATAAATAAGAAGATATTAGTTAATTTATTAGGAATCAAAACTTAAAATAATTAAAAGATTTCTAATTTTATAATAGTATCGTTTCGTCGCGAAAACTACGCGAACCGGCACTTTACGCGAAACCGAACGAGACCAAACGACCGGGTAAATGAAACAATTAATATGGTGAGTAAATGCACCACCAACCATCATCAACCCCACCCTCTCTCTCATAATTCGTTTTTCACTCTCTCTCTAAAACGAGTTTCTCCACCTTCTCTCTACGATTGTGTGAAGAATTCTTCGCGGATTCAAGCTTTCAAGGAGTCAAGACGTTCATCTCAACACGTAGATCGCGGAAGTACAAGTTTTTCGAGAATTTAACCATCTATTTTGAGGTAAAAACCCTATATTATGTTCGGTTTTGTGTGTCAAACTCGATCCTCACGCCTTACACGAATTAAATAGTTATACTCACTAGTAAGACACATAGATACACGCATAGATACATTGGGATATATAGACAACTGAACTTTAGCAGGTATAGATCGGGAAAGGAGGTGAAATTATGCAGGTTCGTGAAGGGTTGAGGGCTGGCCGAACTACACAGCAAGTCCACGAACCCTGGTCTCACAGCCGAACCCTTACTCACTTTGGCGAACCCTGCAAGGTCTGGGCGCCGAACCCTGCAAGAACTGGGTGCCGAACCTGCTAACTCTGACCACCAACTGCAACGAACCTGTATGAGCTGCATGTGTTGACCAGCCGAACCCTGCAGCTCCCATACAAACTCCTGAACCCCCACCTAGTTGGAACGAACCCTCTTAGAGGCGAACCTAGGACACACTTGGCCGAACCATGCTTATTCAACCGAACCCTTAGGTGAACAAACTCGGGGACTCAAGAACCTTTGTGTGTCGAACCTTTAACTCCCGCACCTTGGAGGCCGAACCTTGAAGGTTCGTGGTATGGGTTGATGTAGCCGAACCCTATATGAAACCATAGGTTCGCTGATAGGGGGCTTATGGGATTAGGTTTTTGACAAAATAGAAGTATTATAAGGCATATAAGTGCTTAGGATACACCATGTGTGTGCATGGATATGTGGGTGTGCATGGGCATGGTTAGGAGGGATAGAATTCATGCAAACGTATGTTAAATCAAACTAGGGTATTTTAGTGAATCCAAAGAAATTCTAAAGTGGGGCATTGGACGATCAATCCTAACGAAGTGATTAGCAAAACACATTATTTAAGGATGTTGAGTTAGTGATTATGTCAAATTAGCGCAAAGAACTTGAATTGGGGAACCATGGGAATTCAAAGACCATCAATTGGGCCTAAGTGAACCCAATGGGGCTTAACTAAGCCCATCATGTATTAAATGATAACGTAAACTCAAGTAATGATGTTTTGATCAAATGTAAAGCTTGAGGATTTATTTAATTAAAGTTAATAATTTATAAAGTCTTGTTTAAATTTGATATATGGATTATTAAATGGTATTGGTTTCTTAAAAGCTACTTAGTTGTAAAAGTTTGTTTGTAATATCATTGATTTGGGATTTTGTGGTAAAATAGACAATGAAATTGTCTGGATTTTTAAACATAAAACAAAGGAAACTCTGCCGAAATTTTCTAAAATTTAAAAGTAAGTATTGTAACTCAATATGGGATTGGGATCAAAAAGGGTAACTAGGATAGATTAGATCTTAGTTACACTTAGTACTAAGACACTTAGTTGCGCACACACAAAGACCAAGTCTTAGGCACGACGACTACTATGCGTACTTATTACATTCGAATTCTTATAAAATAACTCAGGAACTGAAGAAATCTAAGTTACAAACAAGAGCGCGCATTTGTGTTATAACATTTACATAGCAGCACAGGTGAGTTCATTGCCCCTTTTCTAACATTTTTGTTTTAAAACGCGGGGCTGAGAAGCATGCGTAAACTGTTTATTTAAATTGTTTACTTAAATGCTTTTAAATTATATGTTTTACATATATAAATGTTATCCTAGACCATGTCTAGGAAGATTTTATGCAGGTTTTACTAAGCTTGTTTACTTATAAATTAAGTGAATAATCAAGTTAAACTAAACATTTCAACAAATCAAAACATTTCAAACGAATCAAACTAGATATTTTGACAAGACAAGTGTGTGAGTTCAAGGGATCAAACGAAACATTTTGACGGATCAAATGGGTGTTTTCAACGAATCAAACGGAACATTTTTGACAAATCAAGTGGGTGAGTTCAACGAATCATACGAAACATTTTGACGAAACAAGTGTGGGATTTCAAACGAATCAAACGAAACAATCTTTGCAAAGACAATATTCAATGTTCTACAAATCAAGTGTTTGTTGAACAATGAATCAAGTGTACAATTGATCAATGAATCTAGTATTCTGTGATCAACGAATCAAGTACATCTTGTAACAGAATCAGACGAATCAATAAATTATTTTCAAGGGAAAGCCTGGGAAATATCAGAGATAGCATACGCCAAAAACAGACGAAACATAAAATCCTGCATTTCAAGAAGTCCTAGCTAGACCGTTTGACTTGTAGGTCGTATGTTTGAGGATGTTTACAGATTCCCTAACTACTAAGTACCTAGATTGACAGACTAGTCTACTCGAGTATGACCAAAGGCCCCAATCATTAGGATTTAGATTTTATTAAATGTTTATTTATTTATTTATTTAACTAAGCATTTATAACTGTTTATACAATTATTGTGGTTGATCATATTGTATGATGAACTTATGAAGTCAACATAGATTTCAAATGATTGTAACTACAGGGACAACAAACAGAAGAACTTATGGGATTATGTTAAGGGTAAAAATGCTTAATTATCATTAACAACAATGTCCTATGCGAATTAGTATGTGGTGGGATGGCGTCTGGGCGGGGTTGTAGCCTCGACTCAGGGGTATGCCCTATACATAAGCATACCGATCTGGATGATACATGTGTTGTTAATGAGGTTATGGTCTTTACTAAAAGAGGTTCAAATCATTTTCAAATCATTTTCAAACATTAAACAATATGAACTCACCAACCATGTGTTGACTTTTATTTTTGCATGACTTCTCAGGTGACGAACAGGTTAATTAAGAAGTCATTTCTTTAGGACTAGGACGTCATATAGAAGACTTAGTATTTTGGACCTGCATACTTTTGAAGACATCATTATACAATTTATTTTGTATATCTTGTGTAAATACAAGATAGTCATTTTATGATGTTTACAATAGATTTACATTGTTAAATTATAAACGATACTGTAATTTAACTTTGTAATTCTATTTTATTTAGCATTTCTCATTTATATCATGTGCAATGTAAACAATCTGATCACTTTCGATTATCACTCATGATATCGAGCCTCGGGAACCTTCCGCCCGACGGGGATTCTGATCCTACCCCGCCGGCTCGGGGTGTGACACATTAACACCCATGTCCCATGTAGATTGGTATATGGTGGGATGGCGTCTGGACGAGTTTGTAGGCTCGACTCAGGGGCATGCCCTATATATAAGCATAGCAATCTGGATGATACATGTGATGTTAATGAGGTTAAGGTTGTTACCCGAGGGTTTAACAAATGTGTTGAGTGTATGGTAGGTAAAAATGCTTAATTATCATTAACATTAGTGTCATATACGCATTAGTATGTGGTGGGACGGCGTCTGGGCGGGTTTGTAGGCTCGACTCAGGGGTATGCCCTATATATAAGCATACCGATGTGGACATTACATGTGATGTTAATGAGGTTAGGGTCTTTACCGAAAGAGGTTTACAAATCATTTTCAATTACTAAACTATATGAACTCACCAACCCTGTGTTGACTTTATTTTTGCATGACTTCTCAGGTGACGAACAGGTCAATTAAGAAGCTTATGCTTTTGGACTAGAACTTCAGATAGAAGACTTAGTATTTTTGGACCTGCATACTTTTGGAACATCATTATACAAATATTTTGTATATCTTGTGCAGTTACAAAATAGATATTTTATGATGTTTATGATAGATTTACATCGTTAAATTGTGAACAATTCGGATGTAATTTAACTTTGTAATTCTATCCTATTTAGCATTTCTCATTTATATCATGTGCAATGTAAACAATCTGATCACGTTGATTATCACTCACGATATCGCGCCTCGGGAACCTTCCGCCCGACGGGGACTTCGATCCAACCCCGCCGGCTCGGGGTGTGACAATTAGTTAGAGCTTCTCAGTGATAGCAATGAATGATCAAGTCTTAAGAATTTATTGATTTTTTTCGTGAGTTTTGAATAATCCGGAACTTTGTTTTACGAGGCCCTTGATCTGTGATCTAAAATTTAAAAGTCCTTGTAATTTGATTAACTGTTAATGTTATCCAATGAACCAGCCCCATCTCAAATTGCAATTTCAACATATTTACAAGTTCGCCATAAGAAATTACTTAAAATATTGTTATTTATTATTTAATAAAACCTTCTTTATGGGTAAGGAGGGAATAATAACCCACCTTAATTGAGGTAACCCATTAACCCTGGCAAAAAACGCTCAAATCGCAAAAAAAAAATTTTCATGGTTTTTTTTATGCAAAAATAGGGGGGGCTCCTTTTTTAAGCGTTCGCTAATTCACAAGCGTTAAAAAGTTAAACGAAATGTAAGTTTGCGTTACACTGCGAACATTTATTTAAGTGTCGCAGTGTAACGCAAACTTACATTTCGTTTAATTTTTTAACGCCTGTGAATTAGCGAACGCTTAAAAAAAGAGCCCCCCTATTTTTGCATAAAAAAAACCATGAAATATTTTTTTTTTTGCGATTTGAGCGTTTTTTGCCAGGGTTAATGGGTTACCTCAATTAATGAGGGTTATTATATGATCCCTTCCCCCTTCTATATGTATATATTTTATGTATGTATTTATATATATTTTAAGTTTATTAGTAATGGAGAGCCTATTCGATGGCATACTAATGTGTGAGTTTTTAACAAAACTTCTAGCCAAGTTTGTATTCCAGGAAAGAATGTTTTTTTTTTTTTTTCGTCATCATCATCTCATGAGTTTGTATATTTGCACTGCTTTCGCATGTCCATTTCATATGGGCAGAAAATTTAATCAATTGCTGATGGGTTAGTAAACATCCATAACTATGCATATGAATTACCTCTCAAACACCGACTTTAAGTTCTCCTTCAAGATCAACCAATATATATAATCCTAGAATTTTATGAAGTATGAAAGAACCGTTTAGTGTATGTTTGAAGCATACGTATGTATGAACTTTTGATTTGAAATCCCAAAACCCATGGATACAACAATCTGTCTAATCTAAAATATACTACACATACATTTATAAACATTACTTAATGAACATTTTCTTTATTCAATCCACAGGTTTAAAGCATTTGATTTCTTACCATACCTTATTAACAACTTCATCTTTATTGATTATGTGTAACTAATATGCGTATTAATATTTCTAATTTTTTTTCCACCACCTTTAAGCATTTCATCAAACCATTCGTTTGATGTTCATATGCAAAACAAATTTTGCTTTTATCACTTATTATTTAAATGTTCAACCGACAATTATTGTTATGAATAATGATATTTACTTGTGTATCTTCATTATGTGTTTTGAACCATTAACAAGAGGTTGCCTCCTAGTGATCATAAACAAAAGATGAATATATGCAAATAAAGAGATGGACTTAAATGTTTTGTTTCTTCCAATCATAAGTCGAGGGTTAAGAGTAGTGATGGACTCATGTTATTAATTATTGATATAAACATAATAGTTACAAACAAAACATCAAATGTTATATATAAGGAAGCGCTTATAGATTCGTAAAATGTAATTATCTCTTTCTTTTTATAACTTGTTATATACCTTTTTTTTTATTCTTTTTTTCTTCATATATTGGTTTTCTAATGTTAGAATTGTATTTTTTTTAATACAATCCCATACGTATATATCAATAGGCTCATTCAGTAGATAAGTTACAAACAAAACATCAAATGTTATATGCAAGGAAGCATTTAGAGATTCATGAAATGCAATTATCTTTTTTTTTTTTATAAGTTGTTATATACTTTTTTTTCTTTTTTTCTTCATATATCGGTTTTCTAATGTTTGAATTGTATTTTTTTTTATACAAACCCATATACGTATATGTCAATAGGCTCATTCAGTAGATAAGTAAAACTAAGTGGCTCAATCTTTGTAAAACCACGTTAAAAAAATAAAGAGCGTAAATCTTATTTCTGTCACCATGCGGTCAATGCCTGTCTTCCACTTTCGGCAGCCTTTCTCACCTCCTTCCTCCTCTTCCCCTATTTAACTTGGATTATAATAATAATAATAATACTTTTTTTAACTTTAATTAATACTGATTTCCATTTGTACGTCTCTCATTTCTCATCTAAATCTGTTTCAACTCGCTGCAATTTGAATGATTTGACTGATAATCTGAAAAAGGGTTTCTGTGGTTTGAGATCTGACTGATTGGTTCATGGCGGAGGGTCGTCGTTACGCGCTTGGTGCTCAATTGGGTGAGTTTGACTTCGGCTATTGTTCTTAATCATTTTTCTACTTGGATTCAACTTTTTTCTTGAATTAGGTTTGACTTGATTTGTTCTGATTGTGTCTTTGTTCATATTTCACTCATGTGCTGGTGTGTATTGACCATCTTTTTGTGTAAGTGAAGGGGTGATGATTGAGCACACAGTTTGTTGATTTTATCAAAAACTAATTTGATGTTTGTAATCGTGATAGTCTTTGTGTGTTGTTGAAGGACTTTGCTGTAGTCTGCCTCTGTTTCCAACATTATATTTTAGATTAGCAAAACTGTCATCGCAAACTGGCTGTATGGACTTGATTGGTTTCATAATATCTTGCTGCTGTAGTTAAAAATGTCAGTTCAATGGTGGTGATAAGTTTCTTGCTGTTAAAATTTCTTTTTCTGGTTTAGGCATCCACTCACTTGTATTGACCAAAGTTTATGCCTAAATGTAGATATTGACCAGATTCTATCAGAAGCACAGCACCGGTGGCTTCGACCTGCAGAAATATGTGAAATTCTTCGAAATTATACGAAGTTCCATGTTGCTTCAGAGCCTGGAAACCGGCCTCCAAGTATGATTTCTATTGTGATTTATTCTTCACATTCACAATACATTGAATAATAATCTTTTATACTTATATGTTTACTTATATTGTGTACCCATGCATGTTATGGCCTATTGTGTATGCCTCTTTCCAGATGGTTCCCTATTTCTGTTTGACCGGAAGGTATTAAGGTATTTCAGAAAAGATGGACATAACTGGAGGAAGAAAAAAGATGGGAAAACGGTTAAGGAAGCTCATGAAAGGCTCAAAGTAAGTGTTAAGAGCTATCTTCCATGTTTGGTGATCATTATTTTTCACTGTTGCTTAGAAACAAATTCAATTTCTGTGACATTTTAGTTGCTGAGAAGTTCAGTATTCCTAAACTTCATTAAATATTATTCAGGCTGGAAGTGTTGATGTGTTGCACTGCTACTATGCCCATGGTGAAGAGAATGAAAATTTTCAGAGGCGTAGTTATTGGTTGCTTGAAGAGTGAGTGGTTATTTTCTAGTGTGTTTCTTTATTCTTTCTCCAACTATGGATATGTGTACTTTCAAGTCTTCGCTCAACACAAAAGTTATAATTGGTGGATATTACTCTTGACTTTACCCATATGAAGCAAAATATGAAAAAGAAATAACGAAAGTGAAAACGTTGTAAAAGAAGTAATTAGATGAAGATGTTGAATCTGGCCCTTCTATGCTCCATCTAAAACCCAAAAGATATATGATATTTGAGAACAAAGGTGGTCAAAAGGATGGAAAATATAAGCATTAAGCTTGCTATAAATGGAGATACATAATTTATGGTCATCTCCATTGCATATGTATAGATATTTTTTTCTGTATAATGGTAACTTCTGCTGTTATCATCTCAACAAAATTAAAAAAGAAAAAAACTTAAAAAATTGAAATAAATGTGTCCATTTGTACTTTGTCAGTCACCCCTTTATATGCATTTTTTTTTTCTGCAGGGAGCTATCAAACATTGTTCTAGTCCACTACCTTGAAGTTAAGGTTGGTATACTTCTAATATTTGTGTTTCTTGTTTCATTATTTGACTATGTACTTTTGTCATTCATTTTAAATTTTGAAAAGAAGTTAACATATACTTATCTTTTTAGTGGTAGATAAACTAAGGTTATGAGAAATTTATTAGTGCATAATTTAGTAACAATTTTGTATAAATATTAGGGAAATAGGACAAACACAAACCGTGCTAGAGAAGCTGCTTCCAACTTCTTAAAAAGTGAAGAGAATGCATCTACTTCTGAGGTCGGTAGTTCCGTGTCTTCTAAATTCCACACATATAATTATCCAGTTGCTTCACAAACTACCGACAATAGCACACAAGCTTCAGAATATGAAGATGCTGAGTCAGGTCTGCTCATGTTCTTCTATTCATCTCTTAAAGTGACATAAGTTTCTTAGGTCCAAACTTGTTTGAATTAACACATGCAATCTTTTGGCATGGGTTTGAATTGGATGTATTTTGTTGAAGAAACACCTTTTGTTCAGAAGATGTGTTTTGTTTGTACATAGTTGGCTGCAAAATATGACAATGAAAATTGTAGTATTTCAATAGTAATTTTGAGTTTTTTATTAAACCTATCTAGGAGGTTTTTTGCACATCAAAGCTACAATGTTTGGCTTTTTACTTGTTCGACTCTTTTGACCTTTTAAAGCTATTTTGGATTTTCAATTGACTCAAGTTGTTTGACGAGTTAGAATTAAATATTACTTGTATCTGTCATTTATAAGTAAATCTTATAAATGGGTCAAATTTATTACCTCTAAATTTTTGTAATTGTCTGCTTTTGCCCTTTACCTTCATCTCCTCGTCTTATCATTAAACATGATTAACATGGCAATGAATATTTTTATTTCAGCTTATTCTCATCAATCTACTTCTAGATATAGCTCTGTCCAGAACTTGCAACCATCAGTTGCCACAAAGACGGATGATCCACACTCTGTGCCTTATTATCCAGTTCCATCCTCAAGTAATTTATGTTTTAGATTTTTTGATGCATGGTTTGTAAAATTTCTTCTCATGTTGCGGTATGAATTTCTTAATCTGATAAATTTAACGAACCCACAGATGATTTTGATGGAAAACTTCAAGCAAATCCTGATATGAGTTTCATCTCACTCATGCAAAGGGACAAAGATGGAAATAACCTTGATATTGGTTTGACATATGCATTTGAAGGCTACGATGCTGGAAGTCAATCTTCTTGCTATCAGCCAACACATCTTTCAACACAGTCATATGCCACAAGCACACGTCAGGTGAGGCCTGATGGGTTTGATAAAATGCAAGACATTAGAGAAATACATGGTGGCAGTACTAATTTTACACACATATATGTATATGTATTGTATATGTACATGTATGTGTGTGTATATATATTTATTTATTGGGCATGGAATAGTTACTATCCCACTGTTTTTGTATTAACCCAAATAAGTTTGCCAAGATCAAGCAAAATCTTGGATTTTATTTTAACATCATTGTAACACATGTAGAACACTTTCTTCTTTTATAGGCACATGTAAATTCATCACCGTTTAAGATTAATATCGTTGCAAGTTTTTTTTTTTTTAACAATATTGTAACTGTTCAGACCCAAAAACTTACAACGATGATAACTATTATACGGTGATGAATTTACTCATACTCTTAAAAGAAGAAAGTGTTTTACATGTATTACAATAATGTTCAAAAAATGTTACCCCCAATTACTATTTAACGTGTTTAACAAAATATCAGAGTTGGTCCCAGAGTATTTCTTATTTTTCAAACCTTTGTTTAACATACTAACCTTGTTTCTAATATTTAAAACAAAGTTTTAACCAAAATATATCATATCACAACATCACCAACAATATTTACAAAAGTAAGTTTAAACATAAGGTAAAACTTTGGAGTTCAAGATTCGTACGATTCGATTCCTGAGTTGCTTCGATCATTACAGCTGTATCTGTCATGTTTGACCTATAAACATCACATAATAACACTTGTTAGTCCATAAGAGCTAAATAAGTTAATCCCCAATGGTCCCTCTAATCAAAAATGTCAAAACACATCAATTTTGGCTAGCGCCTTAAGGTAGGCCTTAGCCTACTGCCTTTAGGCCGTAAATCAGAGAGTTCAACCCCCCCAGGCCGTAAATCAGAGAGTTCAACCCCCAATGTCGTAGCTTATGGTTCCAGGGCCGGCGGCTTTTCAAATTCCGACGACTTTTTCCGGCGACTTTTGGAATTCTGGCGACTTTTGGTATTTTGTCAAAAAAATCCGATGACTTTTTGAAGATTGGGCTGTTTGTTGGCAAAATTCTATATATATATATGTTTATAAAATTTAACATTTTTTATAAAAATTATACAGGAAATTTGGATGTATATATATAATTTTGAAAAATTATATATAAATTTTCCAATCCAATTAATTTTGATTAATCCCGATTAATCCCTACCCCGCCGCCCGACTAGCGATTTCTACAACCATGCCAGCAATGCAGATTTTTCTGAGTTTGCACAGTTTTGGCCAATTTTGAGGTTTGATTTCCTTCTTTAACTTGCCAAATGGTTTTAACATATTCAAGGGCTTATTTAGTCATAATACATTGATTCACATCAAACATTTAATATGATACAACTAGGAATTTGCTAACGGGTCAACTTTAACAAACACATCTCCATTTGCATTTTATGACCACATTTTCAGTTCGAAAAGGTGACTAGCGTAGCAAAGGAGACACTGGGGATGACAACAGGTAACAAAAGCAGGCAGAGGGAGTCCTGGTGGTGGAATAACGAGGTGCAGATTAAGGTTAGAGAAAAACAACAAAGGTTCAGGGAGTTGGCCAGGTGTACAGAAAGCGCAGAGAGGGCACGATTGAAGACGAGGTACAAAGAAGCGAAGCGTGACGCAAAGAAGACAGTTCCAGAAGCTAAAAGCAAGGCTTACGTAGAGATGTATAAACGCCTTGAAACTAAGGAGGGAGAGCACGTCATGTTCAAGGTTGCAAAGGCTAGGTAGCGAAAGAGGCAGGGTCTGGGAGTAGTGAAGTTCATAAAGGGAGAGGATGGACGGGTGTTTGGTAAAAGAGAGTGAAATTAAAGACAGATGGCATATATACTTTCACGATCTTTTCAACAAGACCAACTATTAAGAAGAAGGCGGAGGGAACCACACGAACACAGGAACAACTGCTACTGTAGACGTATCGCCAAAGAAGAGGTTCTTATAGCTCTCAAGAGGATGGGTAGGCGGAAAGCGGCGGGACCTGACGATATTCCCATTGAGGTATGGAAATGTTTGGGGGATGAAGGATTGGGTGGCTGACAAATGTTGTTCAACATTATACTTAAAACTGGTAGCATGCCAAACCAGTGGAGAAGTAGTATTTTAATCCCTCTATACAAGAACAAGGGTGACGCCCAATGTTGTGAAAACTATAGGGGGATCAAGCTGTTGACATACTATGAAACTCTAGGGAAGGGTGATCGAGACAAGATTGAGAAGAGAAACCCAAGTTACGGCAAACAATTTGGATTTATACCAGGAAGATCGAAGACGGAGGCAATACACATTATACGGAGATTAATGGAGAAATACAGAGAGAAGAGGAATGACTTACATATGGTATTCATCGATCTTGAGAAGGCATATGACAGCGTACCAAGGCAGGTGATTTGGGATACCTTTGAGAGCATAGATATTCCTCAGAGATATATAGAGGTACTCTAAGATACGTATGCAACTGCTAAACTAGTGTGAGAGCACCGGTTGGAGATACAGACTTCTTCCCAGTGGAGGTGGGACACCAAGGATCGGCATTAAGCCCCTTTCTTTTTACAGTTATTTTGGATGAATTGTCGAGGTCTATCCAGGCTCATATCCCATGGTGTATGCTTTTTGCGGATGACATTGTCCTAGTGGCAGAAACGAAAGACGAGAAAAATGACCGTTTAGAAGAGTGGCGTACCGCTTTAGAGCAGAGAGGCTTACGTATAAGTAAGACAAAAACTGAGTACCTACATTGCCATTTTAGCAGGGCAAACAAGGAAGACGAAGATGATCAACTGACTATTGGAGGACACGAGGTTCCAAGGACGACAAAGTTCAAATACCTAGGCTCGTTTCTACAAGATGATGGCGACATTGAAAGTGACGTAGCTCATCGGGTTCAGGCAGGTTGGAAAAAGTGGAGAGCAGCAACAAGCATCATATGCGACAAGAAGTTTCCAGAAAAACTCAAAGGTAAATTTTATAGAGTGGCGATCAGGCCAGCCATGATGTATGGCACTAAGTGTTGGCCGATTAAGAAGAACCAAGCAAGAAAGATGGAGACAGCGGAGATGAGGATGCTGAGATGGATGTGTGGACACACAAGGCTTGATCGGATAAGGAACGAGGTTTTCCGGGAAAGATTAGAGGTGACAAACATTTCAGACAAAGTAAGGGAAGGAAGATTGAGATGGTTTGGGCATGTGAAGAGAAGAAGACAGTCGGTGCCTGTTTGAAAAGTGGAGTTTCTCACGGTGGAGGGGAAAAGAAGAAGGGGACGACCGAGGTTGACATGTGATGAGCAAATATGCAAGGATTTGACTGAGCTACACCTTTCTAAGGACATGATCTATGATACGAACACGTGGAAACGTAGAATAAAGGTACCAGATACTTAGATCCTTCCGTAGGTTTCTTGACGTAGGGGTCGCGGACTGTAGCCGTATCTTTCTGCTTGTTCTTGGGATATCTGATATGAGCTTATATGTGATATATGCATGCTTGCGGGATGGGGGATTTGTAGGGTTACTTGTAAGAATGTTGGCTTCTTTGTTTGTTTGTGACAGGATACCTCTTGTTCGTTTGTTGTTTGTATGCTTAACTTGCTGACTTATCTGTTAATGCTTGTTTGTTTCGTTCAAAACGTTGGTGTTTCCTGTTTATACTTTATGCTTTTGGTCATGGTTATATGTTGTATTGCATAATGTTGTTAAAAAAAAATCCGGTTCTTTGAGCCGGGGGACTCTATTGAAGCAACCTCTCTATTCTACTTGTAGATAGGGGTGTGAAGTTGTGTCTTTATCTTTTCCCCCACCAGACCCCAATCTAAGTGAGATTTCCAATGGGTACGCTTGTTTTTTTGTTGTATTTACCCAGGGCATTCATGTATGATGTTAATCCATCTGGAACAACATTTTATGCAAACAATCGTCAATCAAAAATATCTTTAACTCCAAAGATTCAAATGGGTCATTTCCTATCCAATAGACCCCCATTTATCATTGTTCATTTAGTTGCCATCATTTCAATCATAGCAACACAATGGTGTTCACCCCCCGGTCCTTCCACCATGGCCACTTACCAGCACCTTTGGTTACCCACACACTTGTGGTTGCACATATTTTTTAAGTCTTAAGATGTTTACCCACCTTTCCTTTCATCTAAAATACTTGCTAGCACCTCTAGCTATCAGTACACCTGTGGTTTTATATTCAATCAAGTCTCTATGATGTTCACCTACCGGTCATTCCATCATAGAGTATCACTACTTTAAATCAACATTAGCATTGGATCTATCATAGCTTGTTGAACTTTTATTATCCAACTATCAACTAGCACCACTACCTTACTTATCATTTACTTGATTCAACAAGAAGTCTTACATTCATTATGTGATGTCATAGTGGTGGGATTACTTGCCTTGTTCGGATGATGGATTAGCTATAACAAGCTCCTTTCCAGCTCTTTGGCCTGACCCTTGACTTATACTAGCACCACCTGGTTGTACACACTCTTACAACCCTATTTAACACTTTTTATTCATATTCACATTGATTCACACCCATTTTGACTCGTTTGAACCTATTTTCATCAATATATTTTTTGTGGAAGCCAAATTATCAATTATTAAGTCTATGATCATGTTATCATAGATTTTAAATTTCAGACATTCATCGAACACCTTACACGCACCATTTTTTTTAACTAATCTTAAACATTTAAATATTAACCAATTTCACTTGTGATTCTCAAATCTCCAAAATTATATATTTACAAAGATTAGTCAAATTAATGCACAACTTATTATAGTTATGATACAATCATACTAGTTTATCAAATACTCATGTATGAATTACCACATAACTTTATAACTTACCCATATCTCATAGATAACAATTTCAACACAATTTTCATAATAACTAGTTATTTGCTTGTTTACTAGCAAGTTATTTTCATTATTCCTAACATACATATACACCCAATTTCAAACCTTGGGCTTAACCCAAACTATTCTCATCAAGAACTTGTAAGAGAGACCAAGAGGAAGGATTAAAGAACACTTATAATTTGTTAGAGATCTCCCAACAACGTGATTAAATCACCAATTTCAAGTTTGGAAACAAGAATCCTACGAATTGAACTTGGTCTTCGTTCTCCTTGCTCTGTCCATGTTCTCGTGAGTTCTAAAATGACTAGAGAAATTTCTGGCTTCTATTTATGGGTTATAAGCTTCAATAAATTGAGTTTGCATAATGGGCAACTTTGGTCCCTCCTACTGTTAACAAGTTAACTAATTTAATCAACCAAATCTAGTTAGTTATTAGTTAACCTTCATATTTCCAACAATTATTAGATCATAATTACAACTTAAGTTAAAACATGTTCATGTCTGTACTATATTATTATAAAACACATATGACCGTTAAAACTGGCCGTTACATAAAACAATCCAAAATTAGGCTTACTCTTGGTGGGAGTTTTTTGGGTTAGTACAAAACAATGGGTTA